>VZTN01018927.1:17533-77346 GCA_013400515.1 Erpornis zantholeuca | reverse complement strand
CCCCGGGAGGCCCGGGCAGCGCTGGGCTGGGGCTGGCGGCGGCCGTGGGGCGGCTCCTTCCGGCCCGACTGGTCCGCGGTGCAGAACAGGCCCCGAGCTCCGCCGGGCTCTGCCCGCTGTCCCCAGACAGCACCTCCTGTGGGCTGTGTGGTGAGGGTGCGCCCCGAGGGGAGCGCGGCCTGGAGCTGCTTCTGCCGTGTCTTCCGCACTGAATTTTGGGTGTGTGCTGATACCGCTTAGAAACAAGCTTGGAAAGTCTTGGGTGGTTCACCCCTCGTCAGTTACAGTTTGATGAGCTGTGTACTTGGTAAAATGAATTTTTAAAATCCCAAATTTCAATTTTCAGTGCTGGGGATGTGCCTGTTGACCATTTGTTAAGTTTGCCCTGTTCTTGTATCAAGAAAATAAAAAATGCTTGGCAGTTATTTTGTCAGAAAATAAAATTGTTTTCTACGTGGCATTTCCTTAGGGCCAGTGGATTCGTCTTGCTGCACGTTTTGAGTTGCAGTCCTCCTGAGCAAACACTGAGGAATAAGCCACAGATTTCCATATTCACATACTCACAGTATGCCTCTCTGATGTTTTGGGAATAGACTTCTGGTGTTTATATCACAATTTTTTTTGCAAAATAGCCCTATTTGTGTGATTGGAAGTTCATTTGGGGTTTTTTTTTGCAAGCTTGTTTCTGGGTTGTTCACTTTCCTTACAGCTGTTTAAAACAACTGTTACAGTGAAATGATGACCAGAAGCTTTCTGAACTGTTCTCCTCATGGTTTTCACCTTTAACTTTTAAGAAACAGTGTCTGAGTATGCTTGCAGAAAATAACTTTCTTTATATCTGGCATGTATTTGAAATGTGCCAAAAGCAATAGCACAGGGACAGTGGAAGGACTAGAGAGCATAATGCTTTCTAAGAGGCTTTTAATTCTTGCTAAGCTACTTCTGCTCTCAGATCATCAGTTTAATAATTAAAGCTTCTTTCTGTGTATGCATGAATGTTATTTTTACTAGTGCCATTCCAAACTGAAACCTTTTTTGTTCGTGGCATATTGAAACTATGTCACTGTTCTTTCACGCTGACTTCTGGTATTGCCGTGCTGGGCACCTGGGGTTCTCTGGGCAGTTCAAGGCATAGCTTCTCACTCACCAGCTATGACCTACTGCTCCACAGTCTCCTCCTGATTAATGCTCTTCTTCCCAGGAGCTACATTTAAAGTTTTACCCTGCCTTAATGGTTCAGTCCAAGCTGGGATTTGCTATTCCTATTCTGTGGCAGTGTGGTAGATAATGGGGATGAAGCTCAGTGATACTTATCAAAGGGTACACAGTAGGGTTTAGCTGTCTGGTGTCACCAGTCCATGCTGCTGTTCACCCCAGAGTGTGTTCAGTCAGCTTCAAACACATTAAAACCACAATGCAGTGCATTTGATGATTAACTCTTTCTGTCCTGGATCCACCTATCATTTGTTACTTTTTCATACTTTAATCATAACAGCTCAATTTGGTAGTAGCACCCTGAGTTCAGCTTGTGCTGTGTGCATTTTCATAGGTATTACTTGCTCTAAATATGCTTCCCTGTACAATCTTCAATACAGACCTTTCTTTATCCTTTGGGTTACAGACATTATGACTTAGATTCACATTCAACAACCTGTTGATCATATTCTTCTGTGAATAGTGTAGAAATGCTAGTTTGGGTTTATAATTTTTAAGAGTTTTATACCATGGCTTTAGCATACATTTAATGGCATTTCTGTTCTGTAGCCACAGTGTTAACTACTTTAGGTGGATTTTTAGTGTTTAAAAACAGATTTATGTGGAATATTTTGAGTAGTTTGGCTTGTCTTGCAATGTACAGTCTTAAATAAAAACATATGGTTTTTGTACATGTGGTTTTTATTTAATTTACCATGAGGGAAAAAGAAGTATAACTATTTTTATGCATGCTTTTTCAGGTCAGAAATATATTTTGTGTCCCAGTATTCCAAAAAGCTATCTGTTAAGTCAGTTGCCCTATTTTTTTGTTACTATCTAAGGAGAAGTCTCTTCATCTAGCTTCTTTTATTTGATCCTTATTGCCACATTTCCTGATATTATTTTTCAATTTTACCATGTCTGACTCTCACTTGATCTTACTTTTGATGTTTTCCTCACTTTAATATGAAGTGGCATTTTCCTGCAAAGCTGAGTACTAACTTATAAATTCCTGTATGACTGTTGCATTCTGTGGATTTTAAAACTCTAAAAGCTGTAAATACCACAGATGTGTAAAATAGTAATATTTGCTACATTCTACTGAATTATGTCCTCTGCTCCATCTTACCCAAAACCTTTGATCAAAGTATGAACTGAGATTTTCTCCTGTGAACTTGCTGGTATGTGAGTGAAGACACTGAGCCTTGAGGTTCTGTGTGATTCTTGAGAAAATTCTAAATTCTGTTTACATATAATGAATGGTATTGTGAAGTTATGACCCAAGAAAGCGGTGAAAGAAGTTGCTACCAGCTAGTAGGAGCTGTTCAGTTTGTTTCTTCTGCAAGTACCTGTATGTGCTTTTCCTGGTTTATTTCAACTAAATATCCACTGAGATGCTACATATATCACCATTTTCATTCCTATCTAAAAAAAACTTCTTCCCTCTCTCCTTCATGAATTATTGTCATGGTGGTTCTGTGTGTTGGAAGCACAGGAGATGCATCATTTCTCTTCAAGTACAGAGAAGTGTACTTGAAGAGTACACTTCATCCTGCCTGATTCATCCTGCTTACAATACTTAGCAAAGGGGGAAAGCCCACTTTCGTGTAATCAATTCCTAAATTTTCATTATCAGATAGTGCATCTCTTTCTGAGTATATTCTTTCACCCAGGCAGAACTTCTTCCAGCCTTCTTCATCCTCTGATTTTGGCATAGTAACATTGCTGTCCAAATGTTGTGACCGCCAGTGATTCCTGTGCTTGTTCAGGCTCTGACGAACAGCTGAGAAATTGGCCACTTGCTGCTGCTGCCACTTGAGTGTTGGACAGTATCCTTCAGGAGCAGGCTGACATCCGGAAATTGAAATGTTTACTGTCTGCTTCTTTTTCAATTTTCTGGGATCTATTTGTGCCACGACCACATCAGGACATCGAGCTGCTTCAATCTGGACGCGCTTTAGATACTCCTGGGGCGTTCTGGGAGGCACGGTGGGGTCGAAGTCCACCTTTGTGGTGTGTCCAAATCCTTCCATAATCCATTCTGTCTTTCAATAGCTACAAATATTTCTCAACCTTGGATATCATACTTTATTAGAAGTGCCTGCCAAGCTTGTTTAGAGCATCGTTTACTTGGAATTTAGTGTTTCCAAAGTAGATGCTGCTCTGACTCACAAAGAACGCTATGATTCTGTAACAAGAGGCCTGTAGTTGAGTTGATAATCAATAATCCAATATTTTTGCTGCACAGGCAGCCCAACTATGCTTTTTAGCAAACAAGCTTTGTGCCTTGGAGAAAACTGGTGGTTCTTACTGTTGATTTTAACAGTTAAAGTCAAGTGTCAGGATTCAGAAAAAAGTTGTCTGCAACCTAAGATTGATGTTTTAAATGGAGTGGTATGTTCACTACTCAGGCTGGTGAGAATATCAGCACAGAAATGTACTGCAGAATGAGATTGACAAGTAGAATACTTGAATAAGTACAAAACCTGATCAACAAAGAATGAGAGCATTCACATTCCTGATGTGGAATGTCTTTACCTTTGAACAAATATATTAGGAAGCTTTTGGCATATTTGTGCCTCTTTTCATTCTTGCTCTTACAGTTGTGGCCTAGGTTTTATTCCTGACTTTAATTTTCATCAATTTTCTTAGTAAGGGTGAGCAAATAGGACCAGCTCATGAGAGATAATTTTAAATAACACTGTCAGTGTCTTCAGTCACTAGTTTGACTAAAGGTCTTGATATTAATTATTCAGCTGTAATTGAAATACCAGCATTCACTTTTATTTCTAGTCCCATGCACAGTTAAAAATAAGTTGCATAGTTAGCATAAAAATGCTTTGAGAAAATTGATTTTAAAAATTGCTAATTGTTTTTCCTGAGCTTGCAGCTTGCTGTCAGGACCTAGAGTGCCTCAGGAAGTAGACTTAAGTGTGATTTTTGTCAATTGCAATAGAGTAGAAGCTTGGCCTTTGAGCTTGAACAGTAGTGAAATACAGTTACTATATACAGTTATTAATGCTTTCAGGAAGATGTGTTTGTTAAAGATGTCTCTTCTCTGACTGGGAGATATTGAATATGAACACTGCCCTCCTGCTCCAGGTCTGTGCACTTCTGTAGCTGGCTGTGTGCAGTGAAGCAATTCCAGTAGATATATTTTCATTAAAGTTCTCATCAGGATCTTTAGTGAGATAATGGCTTGGGTGGAGATGGCAGAGTTTTTTAGGTTATGTGCCAAAAGCTCCCAGCAAGGACTACAGAGAGACCATAATGGATGCAGGGAGCCCTGGGTTTTCCCAGGCCTATGCCAAGAATTACCAGCCCATTGGAGCTCCATCTCCATGAGCCCAGAGGAGCATGGGGACATGCTGGTGGGTGGGAGCCCATAATAAGGTCAGAGAGAAATGGATGTCTTCTTTGGGCCCCCCTCCCACTCCAGGGCTGGTCCCAAGAGATTGCCTCCAGGCATGATACCCATCAAGAGGAGTCAGTGCTGGATCATCTTTGGGACTCAAGGGCATTGCTGCACAGGGTTGTGGGAGGAGTTTTTGATCACATGTTGGGAGGAAAGGGTCAAAAATGGAAGATTTGGCAAGGGGCGGGAATAGTTTTGCTCAAGCGAGGTTGCAGCTGGGAATGCTAGTATCATTGTGGGAAAATGTCACGTATTATGCCTACTGCTGGTTATACTCTGGTTTCACAGAACTGTAGAGATAACATAAATGTTATCAGAGACCTAAGAGGCATTTTCACAGACAGGCTTGAACTTTCTGCTGGGAGAGAGATCAAAAGCCCAGAGATGATATAAAGTCCAGAAAGGTGATGAACTGCGCCTGTGAGAGGCCCTTTAATAAACTGGAGCGAGCAGTGGGCGTTCCCGGATGAACAGTGAGCTGCTAGGATGAACTGAGCCCAACAGAGCCTATGTCCCTGTGTGTCCCTGCTGCCCAGCCTCGTGAGAGAGGTCAGGAAAGAAATCCATGCTTTGCATTTCAGCTGTGGCTTGGTCGTCGCCCTGGTTACCTGTATGTGTTGATTCACTCGTGGCTAGTTATGGGATGTGTAGGGGAGGAACCAAAGACAGGGAAAGTGGGAAGTTCAAGTGATTTGGGGAGAAGTGAGAGTGGGAAAATAGAGGAACAAGGGGATGAAAAGGTCTTGTCATATGTGTATAGGCTTCTGGTTGGTACTCTTGTCTGGCCATGCCCTGTGTCTAATCTCATCATAGCCTGTCCTGTCTTCCAGTTAAATTCCTTTCTGGTTTTCTCTTGGGTGAGCAACTCTGAGCGGAGAGGGTGTTCATCTCAGCACTAGCAGCTACAGTCAGACTGGGTGTTGTAGGGACCACTCGTCTATGGTGCCAGCAACTGGAACACATGAAGGTTTGGATGCCAGGAGTTGGGCTTGGAGTCTGGGCTGGAAGCCCTGGTGCTGGCAACTGGGAACATTTCATGGAGTGAGTAAAACCAAATGTTAGCCCCTGGTGTGATACTGGGGACTTGTTCATCTGTGTTGTAGTACTGGAGCAAGTATGGATGTATGAGGGGACTATGTGGCTCCTGCTGAAGATCAAGCAGGAATAGCTGGTAAGTGGGTGAATAAGGAGAGAGTTGGAGCTTGAGCTTGTATCTGCAAGAGCCAGGAGGAGCTAGCTGTTTGGGCCACCAGGGAGTCCTGCTCAGCTGCTGGAAAGACTGTAAGGTTAGGGACGAGATGTGTACATGTGTCTGTGTGTCTCTCTACAGGCAAGACTGCAGTGGGGTTGGGTACTGGGGGGGCAGTCAGGGTACAGGGTGTGCCAGTCAGCCCTGCATGGTGGTCTGTACTGGTAGTGCAGTTGGGCTGAAGTCTTGGGCTCCCACACCCGGCTCGAGAGAAGAGCAGGATGAAGCTGTTGGTGTGAGCACTCTGTGTGTCTGTCTGTGATTGATGTGGCCAGCAGTGTAAGTGCATGGTGTGTGCATCTGCCTCCTAGGAGTAGATTTCAGCCTTGCTACTGATTGGACCTGGATGTGGGGCTGTGACTGTCTGGCCTCTCAGCTGTCAGATCCAGCATGATATGTCTTCTTCCGACAGTCATCTGTAATCACAAACATTGGGTGGTCTCTGTAATAACATGGTGTTTTCATTGCCTGTAACTATCAGACATGCCTCTTTATTACCAATTATTCATTTTTTCAGTCTATCCATTTGACCTTTTGGAATAAAATGATGAAGCTCTTCCCCTGAGTGAGGAATCAAAAATACTTCTCATTTTGTCTGACTATGAGCCTTTAATATTATTCTGTTCTTTTGACACATGCATTTGTGATACTGGTTATTAGGATATATGCAATGGGATCTTTGCCTGTAACCTTGGAATATAGAGAGGGGGAAAAAGTCTAATCCCTCAGAAATGTAAATAGGTCTTGTACCATAGTCTTGAAGATAAAAATATCACTGCTTGTACCTTCATGTTACTGTAATTCTGCAGCTTGATTGCCCAAAAATAATTGCCACAGCAAGTTTTAAGTGGTGCTTGCTATAAAAGATGTCAGAATGATGACAAGGTTCTTAAATGTGCCCCTGTCCCTAATTTTCCATCCTATCAGTCTGCCAGTGTTTGGATGATTCTCATGTGAAAGTTGCATGCTGTATTCCCTTTGCTCATGCTGCTGCCCTTAGAATTGAAGCTGGCAGCCATGGAACTGTTTGTATTGTAACCAAGCTGTAAAAATGAAGAGAGTGAGGAATGTGGAGTCCCGCGAGGCCTTTAAAAGGAAATTTTAAAAACTTGTTTGTGTAGCTTTTGGCTTACTTGTGTAGAGGATATAAGTTCAGTGAGTGGAAACATATTATTTCAAAGAGGATCTGAGCATTGCATTTCGTTTGTCTGTGCAAGCTGAAAGGGCTTTGTAAAGGTGCTGTGAATAAGGGTGATGTTGAAAGAACAATATTAGGAAACAATGTTGGTAATGAAGGTGTAGACCTAGAAGGCAGCTAAGATGGATGCCAAATCCATCTGAGCTTTGGTAGAACAAAAGAAGTTTCAAATACTTAAAGGCATGTAATTTCTACCTAAGTTAATAGAATTAGTGTCATCATATTAATTTATTACGGTGTTTTCCCTACAACTGAATCATAGCTGTTTAAAATACCTATATGTGTGTTTTATTACTGCTTTGTAGCTCATATTCTTTGGTTTATTATTTCAATTATTAATTGTGGCAGATTTTATAGTACAATAACAATGACAGGCTTTTAATCTTTTAGTTAGGTTTCTCAGAAAGAGAATCACCAAGTTTGGTAACTCGTAATTAAAAGTCAGACACTTTCTTCTCCTTTTTCCTCATCTTTGTCTGACATTGCTGTTTGAAGGCTCATGGCAAGCTTCTGTAAAAGCCATGTGTTCCTGCTGTTATCACTAGAACCTAGCTCACAATGCTCAGATAGCAAATTCTAGGTCTGGAGAAAAAATAAATTTTGCTGAAGATCCAAAAAAATAAATTTCATGAAGATCCATGTATGCAACATCTCTCATGTTGCAATGGTACAGCCTGTGTTTTGCACCCTTTTTTTGGTGTTCTTGCTAGTAGCCGTCGCACCCACGTCACTTCTTTTACCTGGGAGGGCAGGAGTAGCTGGTGAGGTTGCTGACGCTGTACTTGGCATCCTAGAGCAGATATCTCCAACAGATGATAGCTTACCTGGGAGATACTTGGTTTCCATGAGTGCCTGTGGTATGATGGGATTTGCAACTTGTCCTCACAGTCAGAAGTGCGCTTAAAAAGGATTTGAACTTCCCCAAGCCCTGTTCTTCATTCAGTGTTAGTTTTTGTATTTGCAACTGCTTTAGTTGGTCTCAGTATTTCTGAATGTTTCTCTTAATCTTGGTGTGTAAGAATCCGAATTATCTTAAAGTCAAGGTGATTTTGGCAGCTTCTTTATTGCTTAATTCGCTACAGTGAATGAAGCTATCTGCTTAATTTGCCTAAGTGCATAAAGTGGCATGTTCTTGTGTTCCATGAGTGGTGACCTTTTTCTTTTTCTGTTATTTAGGAAGGCTGTGGAAGAGTTACTTAAAGAGGCAAAACGTGGGAGAACCAGAGCTGAAACAATGGGAGCTATGGGTTGGTAAGTTGTGCCGAAAAGAAATGAATGCTACAACTGATGCCAAAATAAATCTTAATGTGTGAGAGAAGTCTCTACCTTTTTATGTGTTTCATGTTTAAGTAATTTGTCTTCATCCACATGTTAATTTGGGCAAAAATTCCAGTCTAAATAAGAAAGAAGTTCAGGTCAATTCTTTCTGCTTGAAATTGCTTGTCTGAACATGTCGAAGACAAAACAATTGGAAAATTTGGAATATGCTCTTACAATAGATGGAATTGCAAAGTTTGGGCTGGAACCTCATGAGTCTTTAAAATGCCAGTCATGTTCATTGTGCATGTACTTACATACTGGCTACATGTTACTGGGTTGGACTGTGTTTTAAGTGAAAAGAATTCATAGCCTGTCAAAGAAACCTAAAGCTTTATACTAATAAAATAACAAAGTATCCTTTAGTAGGCAATTCATGTGTAAATTGTAGCCAAAATTGAACTGATTGAACTCAAAATTATAATCCAGTTTTGGAAGAGGGTTACTTTTTAATACTAAAAAACCTAAAACCGAGGGGCTAATTTGTATAGTAACTGGAAAAAGAATCACACTATTTAAATATTTAATTAAATACAGCACTAATTCTTCAATGCACTATTCCAGATTTTACAGCTAGATTGTCATGGAATGTAATGCATGTAATTGTAATTAGAGAAGAAAAAACATGCTGAGGAGAGTCGTTCATCATAAAATAGTGTATATGACTTTGATAAGAAGCTGTTGGATCTGGGGATTTTCACTCAAGTAGTGCACCAGTTGACTGCACTAAACTCACTTGCAGATAGGGTTTGGCTTTCTCCCTCAACAGTAGTAAGAGATAAGCCTGCACTGTCCATGAAGTTCTCAGCTCAGTTGTCTGTTTGTTTTATTAGCTCTGAAGAGATTACAACAGCACCTTGCTGAAAAAATAAGTTACTCCTTTATGTTTTCAAGCAGGTTTGGGGTTTTCTGTATGTTTTACTCAATATTTCTTCTAGGGATGCAATTCATAACCTTTTGGTTAAAATAGCTTAATTGGTTTAATCCCCCAGAGTGGCTATAGCTATACTGATCCACTGTGCTTTGTCCCTGTCAGCCTAGCCATGTGGCTAGTGCACATAATTAGCATGCATCCAGTTACTGTGCATTTGCAAGTTGATTCCAGATATGGGAACTAAAGATTTCTGCAGGGAGATAATCAGGTGTCCCTGTACAATTTTGCTGCCACTTGTTCAGTCTGGAATACCTGCCAGGAGAGTGTATGGGCATCTGCTCCTGAGTGTGGCTCCTTCTTATTCCTTGTTTGTAAAAGGGTAGTGGTCCTGTTCAGCTGGCTGTGATGATCAGCTCGGGATGCAGTTTGCTAAGGCCTGATGCCTGAGACCTGCCAGGAGATGGGATAGCCAAGGGTGGCCTGTTCTTCAGAGCAGTTTCAGATTAATGGTGTCTGGCTAGGCCGGGGTTCTGTTAAAGTTGTAGGAGGAAAGGGTTCTCAAGAAGGCTTCAGGCGTAGGGACATAGGGATTTGCATGGTGATACCCTGAACTGAGGCTGTTTAAGTACTTTCTGAAGCCTGCAGAGGTACACGAGAGCAGCTGTACTGGGTCAAACAAAGTGCAGTGCCCTGTCTCTATCAGTGGCCCATACCTGGTGCCTAGGAAGTGCTTTGCTGAATATCTATGTTTCTGAATATGCTCTGTAGTACCTTCTTCAAGGTACTTCTGCAGCTCAGGATATCATGCTCTCAGAGATGATTTCTTTGTATGTAATGCGTCTCCAGGGATTTTTACCTCACTGTTTTTATCCTTAGACTGGTAGTAATTCCATTTGTGACAAATCTGCTGCTGTAGGGTTTGGCATAGGCTAGTGTTTGTGGCTGTCAGGAAGGTATAAAGCCCCCCAAGGGCAAACTCCCAATAAGTCTTTGCTGTCCAGTCCTGCAGGCACAAGAGACAGAACAGCTGCTGCAAGCTGCCACTACTCTTACCTCTTTAGTATTTTTATGCCCTATTACACTGCTCTGATGCTTCTGAACTGGCCCAACAGCTAGGTATTGTATATAGATGTGGGAGATAAAATGGGTAAGATATTTGGAAGAAAATTTAACTGTGCTCAGTTGAGTATCACACTCCAGCAAAATGCTATCAAGTGTAACTGATCCTGAAACAAAGTTAATCCTGAAGGGCTTCACGGAATACATCCAGGACTGACATGTGACCTTGCAAGGTGTAAACTACTGAGAAGGAGGTAACTGCTGCTCAGAGCTCTGTGTATAGCAAATGAAATGAGAAGAGAGGTTAGTTCATGAAAATGTATATTAGTAGACCAGATCCAGGAAATCATAGCTGATAGAAGCAGAGACAAGGTCATCATCAACTTGTCTAAACAGTGTTAACAGGTAAAACGCAAATCCTTCCTTCCTTGCCAAACTCAAAATGCTTACAGGTGTGTTTCATGAGGACTTCTGGGATTCCTCACCCCTTTGTCAGAGGAGTCCTGGAGAAGAGATGCACAAACCCTGGAGACATCTAGTGTAAGGCCATCAGTCCTGCATTGGCACTGGAAAGTTGAAGCAGCTCGGCCTATGAAGAAAAGATTTGTTCTGTCATCTCTCTTTGGGTAAGGAGAAGCAGAGGCTACTACTCCTCATACTTCACTGATTCCAGTTTATGTTGCTCTCCAGCAGCTGTTGAATACTGGGAAATACATTTCTGGAGTCAGTGGCATTTGACAGAAGTTGGTCAAAGGGAAATGTATGGAGAAGTGGCATTCCTGGGTGGGGTGACTATATTGTACATACTATTTAAAGGAGTAGTGTCTCCTGGTGGGTGTTGATAGCAGCAAAACCTTAGCCAGCAAGCCTCTGAATGCTGTTTTGGGTCTGCTTTCAGGTTCAAGCCATTGCTCTGTTACTGTCCAGTGTGATTAGTTCTCCATGGCTTAAGTACACCATTCAGTAAAGTTCCCCAAGCACCCCTGCCTAGCCTTTTGCTGTCTCATGGTTTGGGATGGATAGTCAGCTGTTGCTGGAGCCTAAAATAAAAGTATGCAAGCTAGCTTAGCTGACAGGTACAGAAAAGATGTACGAAGCAACCTGTGGCCCAGTCTCTCATACAAAGACTGAACCTTGAAATACAGGACAGTGTTCTTCCAGTATAGGAATGTTGTGCTGGTGTTACATTGTCTTACAAGTTTAATGTGGATGACATGGGCAGGTGCTGCAACCTGTGGGGGTTAGAAGCTAGTGGAAGAAAGGTTTGTCCCTGTTTGGGACAAGTAACCAGCAGGGAGGTTGGCAGTGATATTGACCAAGAGTTTGTGCGAGAAGGGAAATCCTCTGAGACTCTCTGGACATGGAGCAACTCTCAGTATTGCCAGTGGGCTGCATGGTCTCTTAGTTGGTTTAGAGTCTCAGCTCACTGGCCTCCATACTCTCAGGACTGCTCAGATAGGCAGTGTGTAGGTCCATGATAAATGAATCCAAGAAATACTGGATATTCTTCATCTATGAAATAGATTTCATTCAGCAATGCAGTATTCCTAGTTCCTGCAGTGCTGCTTTTGTATGTACTCTGTGGCTGTGGTGATTCTTGTTGGGGGGTCTCCTGCATCCTTTTGATAACACGATGTAGATCCTGCTGCTGATGTATCTGGCTCAAGCATTAGTACAGCTAATCACAAATAAGGAAATGTGTGAGAGAAGGGTAAGGCAGAACCCTCTTCTGAAGGTGTCTTAATCCTGGAAATGTTGATCAGAAGAGAGCAGAATCTATGGCTGAATCTTAGTGATGATGCTGTCATGCTGTAACTTCTGAGACAAGAAAAGACATCGGAGCAGCTGTCTGGAAGCTAACATTTGAAGGATCAGTTGGATCCAAGGTGAGAAGTTATGGACAAATAGTGTAAGAACATTTGAAATGGTTAGATAAATTTCTTTGTTTTGTCAGAGGCTATTGGACATAGATGGAATAGGATATTCAGGGGTTTCCATTTTGTCTGGTTAAAATGAAGCCAAAAGTTCAGCTTCCCTTAATTGTTTCTCTTGGTTCTATGTAGATAATCCATGAGCTTCTTTACAGCAGTGAAGTTAGGTCCCATTTTAAGCAGTTGTTCTACTTCAACCAAAGAAGGCAGTTAACATGCCACAAAAGTTACTATGTGGAAAAAGTTCTAGAGGCCCTTTTTTCCAGTGTATAGGTCTGATCTTCAAAGATGCTGATAATGTGAGCTAAAGCTAAACCAAATGTAGCTTATTGTCTTACTTGAAAAGCTTACGTAAAGTAAGAACTGGACAGCTCTGCATTGTAAGAGCACCTGAAATTACAACAAAAAGTTTTTGGAGGCATTAAGTTATTTTTAACTCTATTTTTAGTAAAGTAATCCTAAAATCACTTTCATTCCTATAGATAGCTTTCTGTTCAATACCAAATCTGTTAGAAGTACAGCAGAATGGAAAACAATGATGATGAGGGTACTGGAACTGTGAAGTGCTCTGTTGCATCTTGTCTTTGAATGGGTGTTGTGTGACTGTGCAGAAACACTGCAGTTTGATTCCCCTCAGCTTTCATTTGAATATGAGGAGGAGGAGAAATGGGGTACAGATAGAGATTGAAAAATAAATATGTTAAAATCCTGTAAGCAGGGCACATCCCAGGTCAAGTTGTCACGAACAGATTGCCCAGAGAAGCTGTGGATGCCCCATCTCTGGAAGTGTTTCAGGCAGGTAGGATGGAGCTCTGAGCAACCTGGTCTAGTGAAAGGAGCCACTGTCTACAGGCTTGGAACTCGATGATCTTTAAGGTCCCTTCCAAACCAGGTGATTCCTGTGATCCTACAAAGTCCTGCCAGCCTGGTACCTGTCTGCCAAGACCACATTTAGAAGCTTTCAGTGTCATCTGAGGCATCCTCTTTTGTAAGGTCCCTTTACAAAACAGAGGACAGGGTAACAGAGATGAGTTGGTTTGGCAAAACAATCTCTAGCTGCTTCCCCTGCTGCTCTTCAGTCACTCTTCCATTGAAATACGATATTTTCTATGGCAGTTTGGAAATGGTAGAAATGTACTTGTCAGTTCATCCACAGAGAACTTTTTTCTTGGAAGGATGGGCTTTATTCTGTGTGATGAGGCTGGCTGTGCCAATCCTGTTTGGTATGTCCAGTTACTCAGCAGAGACGAGACTATGGAACATGGCACTGTGCTTTTGTGTCTCAAATGGTGTCAGCATGTTTTTACTGTTAAGAGCTTGTGTAGTACATTTCTGTGCTGAACTGCATTGCTGCACTGGATGACAGGCACTGGCTGGAAATTCTGTGTTGCTGCACAGAAGTTGGCTTAAAAGCTCAAAAGTAGGGTTGAGATTTGACCTATATTCACAATGACGGATTTATTTTTCTTTCTCAGAAGGCACTATCATTGTCAAAATGCATTGCATTGTCTTGGTTATTGCATAGTGGAGAGATTCTGGGGAGGGTTGTGAGGTTTATTTGTGGAGGGAGGCAAGATTCTGTTGGTGAGAATAGCTTGGTTTAGCTTTTGGAGTATGCAAAGCAAAACGTAAACCTTGCAATGGGTGAATACACTGCTACAGAGCTGAGGTCTGGTAGACAGGATAGCTCTAGCATTGCAATTTCTGTGCTTGCCTCACTCACATCTGCAGCCCTTCTTGGGGCACATTTCAGTTCAGAACTTGAATGTTCTTTTAACATGTCTTTGTTGCTGTTCTTTTTGGTTTTTGGTTGGTTGGTTTGTTTTAGTGCAAAGCTTCTCAAATCAGTTCTGTGGCACTGTTTGCTGGTCACAGCAGGACTGTGTTCCACTATGCCCAGGCTGAGATTGCCTTCCAACCTTTCAGAACTCACACTGAGGGCAAACCTATTTGTGAACTGAGCACTGCAGGATCAGACCCTACAGCAAACCAAGGCTGGTCTTTGGAGATGTCAATTTTCTCCCTGTTAGAGATGCTCTCAAAGATACCAGTGGATTAATACAGTTCACTTTTAATCTTCACAGTTCCATATATTCCGTGGCTATATGTAAACATGCGCTTGGGTGTGTGCATATAATGTAGCACAAGCCATACATCTCATTTGCTTTAAGATTTGAAGGCAGAATTTGCTTTGAAGTCTGAGGTCAATAAAACTGAGAACTAATGTTTTTCTTTGGTGCTTTCCTTCTTACTGCTGCTCCATGAGAACCTGGTGGCTCACTTTAATCACAGTATGATGGTAAACTAATGGCATCTCTTAGGTGACTTAAGTCCTGCATTTCTCATCAATTTTCATTCTTAGTATAGCTCAGGCAGCACTCATAGCATCAAAAAGAGATAAATGCTTCAACCAGACAAATTTATTTAGGGCAGATTGACTCTCATTCTAGCATTATATATATTAGTGCTTAAATCAGTGCATTAGCTCTTAAGAAAAAGCAAGAGGAAGAACAAATGTGAAATAGGTTTTGCCTGGATGCAGCCTACAGAAAGCTGCCCTCCATTGTAGGAAATGTTTAGGTACAGTAGTTTAATGCTCACAGAAGTCATACAGAGCACTTAAATATTGGCTGGTTTGTGTTATGTCTTGAGTGTAACCTGTGCCATGACATGTTCAGCACCATGTTCATAGGTGGTGTAGCTTGAAGTAGAAACGCTGTTCTACTGATATTTATTAGCCTCTTGTTTTAACTCAGTAACACAATTAATGGATAAATACTTTCCCTAATTTACAAAAGAGTTATACTAGGTTAAAGATCTTACTTATTTAAAACCAGGATTTGAGAAAAATAGTGTAGATTTATATGAAAAAAGTTTAGAAATTTCTAAAATTCTGTGCAATAGTAGTCTGTCAGAAAATACCTAATGGGAATAAAACAGTGTGGCTGTATACTTCTAAAATTGCTCTCCTAAGTTCTTCAAGGAATTAGGAGAAGAACAATTATCAGGAATGCTTAGTAGGCAGACCTGAAGCAAAGCACTGTGATAAATTCCATGTCCAGTTAAATCATGAATTGTGCTAAATAATCATATGTGATCTTTGTTGCAGTTTGCTTGTTGTTCTGATAGCTCTGATTGTTCAGAGGTGTCAGAGGTTTTTGAGTAGTTAGGGTATAGTTTCTACACTTACACAAAATATTCAAGTAGAATAGATGATCTTAGCATTGTGATGTTAGGATTCCATGACTCTGTGGTTGATTTGGTAGAGATCACAGGTGGCTGTGATCTCTAAGAGCTCTGATTTTTTAAAAGTAATCTCGTAACTTGTCTTATAAGTTTTTTGAAGACAAACACTACAGTGACTCCAAATATAAAGAAAGCCTTCAGAGTGATTTCTGCTTTCTGTAGGAACATATTCAAACTTATTTTTTTCTTATTCCATTCTTTAAGAGATGATAAATGGGGAATAAGTAGAGTACAGGTGATACCAACAAGGTTATTGAAATTTACAATACTTGTTTACTAAAACTAGCTGATAAATTATGTGCAAGATTGTTAAGATGCAAGAGGAGAAAGTAAAAAAAAAAGGAAAATAGTTGGATAAGTATCTTTACTGTTTAAGAAAAAGAAATAAAGTACTTTGGTGGTTGCTAAGTATAAATTTAAATTGGTATGTCTCATGTATATGTTTATGCTATAGCTATTTGGGTTCTTCATTCACATGTATCTTACTTTCTGAATATCACAGTTCACTAGGTAATGCTAACTTTAGAAGATTGTGATCTCTGTAAACCGTTCTGATTTGGCTTAGAATATGTTACTAAATGTTTGATTTCTGATACCTAAGTTAGGCACCATCAACCTTAAAATATATTGTCATCCTTTGCTTCCCCCTGCACACACTGCCTTGTGAAAATCATGTGGATTTTCACTGTGTTGAAGTAAAATAATTTTCTTCCCATAAAGAGTAAGACAAATGGAGAATGAAGACAGTCTGGAACTTACTTTTCTGTACTGAGAGTTTACACTAGGTGGCATGCAAGGAAAGCCGAGATCACAAACCTGTCTTAAAATCACTGAAGTTAAATCTCAGACTTGTTTTGGGATACTTTTACCTTCTCTTTTGATCACTTTTAAATGTCTTTACAGGTTGAAATGTCCTCTTGCTGGTACAAATAAAAGATTTCTTATTAATACCATCAAAAACACATTGCCATCTCAAAAAGAACAAGACCAAGAGCGTGAACAAAAGGAAGACAATAAGGAGTCTGAGCCAAACAAAAGCAGGAAAGAAGAAAAACCAAAGAAACGCAGAATTCACCCATATACACCCAGCTTTCAGTCCAGAAGGAGAGTCAGCTACTCTCCTCCAAGACACCAAAGCAGGAACCAGCACACAAAGGATAAACATGAAAAGCGATCAAGCAAGCGATGAGGAGAGTGACAAGTATGTGTTGTTACAAGTCAGGAATTTCATGAAGTATAGGAAAGCAGGAGTGTCTCAGTTTTTCAAGAAGAGCTGATGTTCAAACTTTAGTTTTGAACCAAGTTGCCTGTGTGAGAAGTAACCTTGAGGTAGTTTTAGAAACTTTTCTTTGGGACCTTTAAGAGAAAAGCAAAGGACAGAATAAAGCTTGCAGTTGTTTTAGAACAGGCATTCCCTTTGCTCCATTCCTTTCTCCCCTTCTGACTAAGCTTAGGATCTTGGTGATGGAGCGTGATATGTGTGTCACTGTCTAATACAAATCATTTAGTCATGTCACTCTTCTGGAAATAAATTTAAATTAAGCAGAATTCTATTTATTGTGTGAAGTTTGCAGAACTTCTTTGCTGCTAACCAATAAAGAAGTTTTGCTTATTTGGGATAGAATGTAGAAGAAGAGAAAGCTGGTCAGTGCCTGGCCAAGCATATGCATTTTGTATAGAATATAAGAGATTGCTTTCTTTAATATAAAAAGAACAAATGGGCAATGCTGGTTTTGCTTTCTGGGAGAGGCTGCTGGGAAATACTGATTTTGCTTGTTAATGTATATTCACAAACCTATCATAGATAACAATAAATATTACCCCTAAAAAGCTGCAACTGCAATAATTGTCTCTGTTTAGACTTCCTTCTCTAAGGAAGTAGTTTGAACAGTCTGTTGTCACGGTGCTTTCCAAACAAACCCTGAAGACAAAATTTTTATGTTCTCTGTCTACTGCTAGAAAGTTTTCAAGTAAATATGTAATACTAGAAATGCAGAGGTGATACTTAAACAGTCAAATGCTCACTTTCCTAGCCTGTGTGACAGTTCTGTAGTGGTACAGTTTTTAAACTTGTGACTGTGAGCACAAATAATACACATTGGCATATTCTGTGTCTCACTTCTGTTGTGTTACAGTAACAAACTTCTGTGTGAAATACTTTGTATTTTACTGTTCTCAGAAATAACTGTTTTCAACATAGTTTTGTTTTTGAGTGTGTTGACAATAAAATCGAAAATGTTCATTGAAAGTGCCCTGCGGAGTTGATGTTTTTTCTTAAGTGCGACATACCTCTCTCCTCCAAGGGACAGGAGGACCGGGGCTCCCTGGCCCTTCCGTGTTGAGTCAGAACAAGAGTGCCACCTATAGGCATGTGAGCACCTCGCCTCTCTGCGCTCACCTGCCTCTCGGAGAGCTCTGCGACATGGCGGGGGCAAAGTGGAGGTCTGCTCTGGCCGGACTTTGGTGCAGGAGCCGGGAATTGCTCTTCTGAGTAGTGGGAAGGTAGGTATACTGGCGTTGAGCCCTGTGGAGACTGCCAGGGTCAGCGTGTCCATTGAAGTGGGATACTTTTGACATTTCACCAGAGGAGTTATGTACAGATCCTCTATTTCCCTGCAAGACCCACAGCACTGAAATAGAACTCTCAGCCTTTTGGAAAATTCACAATTATTTAAGTGGGATCACTTAAGTGGGATCACAATTTAAGTGAAAAAGTAGTGTCTTTGGAGAATATAAGGACTGTCTTTGATTTAAATAAACAGATGACATTTGCAGTCCTTATTTTGCCAATTGCTGGCTGTGTACTCCTTAATAATCCTTTTCAGATGGACAGCAGCTATAATACTGACTGTGTTCTGCTGCAATGACAGTGCTGGATAGATACGACTTTGGAGCAGAGAATTCATCTCACCATTGGTCAGGATTTGGACTGGAGATGTTCCACAGAACAAATTTTGTGAATTCTTCCTGGTCTGGCTTGTGCTGGTATATGCTGTCCTGAGAGCTTTTAACTCTCAGGCCTTCAAACACCACTTTGGGATAAGGGCTGTTGATGATGCTATATTAATTTATGCCAGGCTTTCAGGTAGGGAAACTGATTAGAGCATGCTCTCAAAATTAGTCTAGATTGCTAATAATGCTTGCATACTGGATATGCTCAGCTAAGGAATCTGATATGACCTGCACTGATACCTGGAGAAAGCTTGTATTTATTGGTGGTGGTGGTAGGTTCACATTTAATTCCACATTTTTCTGACTTACAGAATATGTGTGAATTATCAATCTTGGCGTTGGTTAGTTCAGTCATTTAATGCTGCCTTTCATAAGTGTACTTAATAAAAACAAAACCCTCTGCTGCTCATTAGCTGTTCTTAAGGCAACTCTTTATAGAACCACAGTAAACTTGAAAGGGAGCACAGTGTTTATTTTTTTAATAAGAACTTGGGTGCACAAAGCCAGGTTTGTATTTTGTCTGCAGTTGCTCATATTGTGCAGCACTAGCTCCATGGTTATAAGGCATCTTAAAAATAGGATTTAACCCTGAAAATTAAAAGTTGGACATGACTTTTCCAAATGTGTTACTAAATGCTGTACACTTATTACTTGTAAAAGTGCCTAGTCCTTAAATAAATATGTAAATAAATAGTATGTTCTTGGTCTCAGCTTCCCTAGTTACTCCGGGGGGAAGGGAATGCAGCGTACCTTAGTGTTGCTGCAGTGGTACTTTACAGGTGTTTCTTGTTAATCTGTGAGTTACCAGTGTCATCTATGTTTAGTTTCAGTGTACATTATGTGGATAAAGTTTATTCAGGTGAGACTATTCTCTTGCCATAGCCAGAACAATTTGCTCATTAGACTTTATTATTATGTTGGATAGAAATTCTCCAAATGTTCATTTTCATCAGTCTGGTGCTGAATGTAGATCACAAAGCAGTGTGGAGGAGGAGGAAACATTTCATGTAGCCTTCATGAAACGCTTTTGTTAGTTTTGACAGTCAGAGAGATAGTAACATGCAGTTCTTAGATTCATTGTACAGCCTCTTCTCTTTTGTAAATCCAGTTTGAATTATTTACAATGAATCATGAACCTCCAAGAAAAAACCAACAGATTTCATGTATAACACGACTTAAAGGCAAAAATGCACCCTCTTTTTTTAGACTGGGTCAGTCTGAACCAGAAGTTTCTTAAGGTGCAGTTGAAAGAGTGTTCCTTAGTGATCATGAAATTTCTACAGAAAACTAGTTAACAAAGGAGATGTAAATGTTTGTAGATCAATGGAATAATGTAGCAGGAGGGGGTTGCTTTTCCTGCACAGAACTGGTTTGGGTTTTTTTTTTGTTGTGGCTGCAAGTTGATCACCAAGAAGCATGTTTCCTCTCCTGTCCCATCAAAGCTCTCACTAATAATTACGTTCTTTCAGTTAATTAAGCTGGAACAAAACAAAAGCAGACTTGCTTGGATAAGTAGCAAGAAAACGCATCTGGATTGTGTTTGGAGAAAGATTTTAGTCATTTTACCAGTGGAGTCACTGATCCACCAAATCTTTATTCATGTGAATGATCTTTGCACTTGCAAATAATCCTGTTGTAGCTCACCATCTATGAATGAAACTCCTGTCTGCATTAATACACACTTTTAGTTGCTGTCAATAGGAAATAATCAAGAATAAATATTAAAGACCATATAGCTCTGATTAAAAGAAAGCCTTAAAAAATTTGCCTGTAGAAAGTGCTTGCAGCAGCAATGTGACACTCAATATCAATTGAGTGATATCTCAACATCAATTGTGTAAACACAACCAAAGTCTGGTTTTGGGAAACAGGAGTGGGCATTCTGACCTGCTTGAGGCTCTATCTTCTGAATTCTCCAGCTTTTCCTGGAAAGGAATTGCCTATGTCTTTTAAAGCACCACACAAGGGATGAAGGTTTGCCTAATGCTAGTAATTTAAAAATTCTCGAAGAAAAATGTCAGCAAGCAGCTAATCCATCAGGACCAGCAACAACTGACAGTTGCTGGTAATGAACTGTTGTTTAAGTTCAATAATAAGACTATTAAGAAAGGAGTATAACACATGAATGAAAACCAAGGCCCTACATGAGCTGTTACCTTGTCTTAATGCTGTATATTATATTCAAAATCAGTTTACCTACCATATTAACAGACACTGCTCCTCTGGGCAGTGCTATGTGGTCAGTACTTCTCTAAACCCCTCCATGCAGAGAAGACATTTGCTAAGTCCCTGGAGAAGAGAGTATGTTTTGTCTAGAAGAGTGTTACCCCCTCCTCTCTTCTAGTGTCCATTTGCTAAGTTGGGGGATGCTCCAAGGAGAGGCAGGTGAAGTTTCCCATGCTTTGGCTTTCCACCTCCCTCCCTGAGGACTCCAACAAGATGCTGTGTGGGACATGGCTACTTGAAAGACCTCCTGCATCTCAAGCACCTGAGTCAGTCTGGTTAAATAAATCTCAGTGGGAAAGCATAGGGCTCCTAAGGAAGTGGCTGGTACTGTGTCAATGAGTAAATGCCCTTCTGGTGTGAATCAGGGAAGCTCTGCTGTGCTGAGCTCCTGCCTGCCAGAAGTGTTACAGACCTGCAGGTAGATGTACAGCTCCTTGCAACGTCTGCTTGGCAAAAGGACTGAGGATCAGCCCCACTGTGGGGAAATCCCTGAGGGTGGCTCTGGGTCTGCCTCATCAATAGGTCTCATTTAGACTTGGATCTCTGCAGGACACTTCTTGCAACAAGAAAGGGACCAGGAAGGCACAGTTCTACCTTTCTGTAGCAGGACCTATTGCATCCTGCCCAATAAGCTCCTAGCTTAGAAATGAGTTAAACTAGCTTAGAAAATAGTTAAACTAGCAATAAAAGTCCACTGGAATGAATTTTGTCTAAACTTCATTTTTCTTTGCCCGTTGATAATAATTTCCCATGCATCTATGCTGTTGGAAAGGAGCAGAGAGCCCCCACCACACTCCCATTACTTGAGATTCACCTCCAGCCGTCACTGCTAACATTTTTTCCTTTTTTTTTTGTCCTTTCTAGGTTGAGTTCTTTACTAATTTTGTGTCTCTTTCAGTCTAGGCTCCAGCCTGGGAAAAACAAACCTGCTAGCCTGGCGAAAGCCAAACACACACGGCCCAATTACCAGCTTCCCCACTGTTCCTTTGGGCTGGCTTGTATTCTCCCTGCCTTTGTTTCACTGCCTGCTCCCTGCCTCAGAGCAGCTTCCTTTGACTCCATTCCATGCAGCCAGGCAGAACAAGAGGTTCAGCAGGTAAACTGAGGAAGGGCTATTGTTCGGCTGCCGCTCGCCTGTGGATCGCTGCGGTTTATCTGCCAGCAGAGCTTCCCGCAGGCGTACACCTCTGCAAAGAGCTGCTTTGCTTTGGAATTGGGGGAAAACACCTTGTTCTTTGCATCAGAAACACTTGTGCGTGAGGAGGGAAGCGTTGGTGTGTCTCAGCAACAGCAGATCAGGTATTGCAGATGGGGTGCTGGACACAAGGGCGTATCGCTCCAGCTCTGACTGTGTGGTGCTTGTCTGTCCTCCGGTCAGTACCTCAGCAGGCTCTTGTCCTGACAGGCTTGGGAAGAGCCATGAGCATGGATGGCATTGTCTTCACAGCTGTGTGCTCCCACAGCTCTCCCAGAGGATGGAATGTGTGGGAGCAGCGCTGCGAGGACCTGGCCTGGCTGCCAGGAAGGATGGTGCCTGCTGTTACCTGTCAGTACTGTTTGGGAGGTGGGCGATGGCAGGCCCTTGGGGTAGGTGCTCACCATGGCAGGGTCTCAGGTTGTACCTCTGCCAAGCTTCTCTGCTGCAGCTGCAGGGGTGTCCACCTGGAGGGGATAGGAGAGCAAACTGTTCTCCAAATGTGCTGTGCCAACTGGGATCCCTAGAAGACCTCTTGAGGTGATGAGGAGCGCCAGTCCTATGTCCCAGGCTTGTCCCCCTGCCCAGCTACCCTGTCTTGCTGTGACCTGGAGCTCCCTTGAAGCCCAGGCTGTCCAGGAGATGAGGGCACAGCTGAGGTGGTGAGGACCAGCTCTCTGCAGTTACATCAGTGTCATTGTTCAGCCCTAGGAACGTTGCCTCACATTTGCCTGGCTGCAGTACCTTAAACAGGGCAGCCCCAGGTGAGCTACCCGTGCTGAGGCTGACACCCTCTGCAGTGGGGCTTGCTGGTGGATCCAAAGCTGTGCCAGGGTCACAAGCCTGAGGTTAGGTGGGTTTCTCCTACCGACTCAGCCGAGTAGTGTAAGGGTGTGAGGTGGCAGCCACACAGCTGGCTGCTGGTACCTGTCCTGGAGAGCAGGATGCTTCAGGAGCTGCAGTGGATGCCCCGAGGCAGGGTACCCCAAATATGCAGCAGCTATGAGGCTCCTCTATGAGGTAACAATCAAAAATCGACTTTGAAGGGTGAGAATGGACTGGAAACAAAATATCTTCCCCATCTTTCATTAGCATGATGAATAGAATAGACTTGCCCTGCTCAAAGGGTTTGCAGTTCATGAAGGATTTGTGTGCGGCGAGGGAGCCAGCCATGGGGAGCACTGGGCAGAAGCTTAGAATTGTTAGAATGTATCTCCATCTCAGTGCTCAGTTTGTAAAACAAATTCTTCACATAGGTGCTTGAATCCACAGGCTCTTCAGAGGGAGTTTATTGGCCTTCAGGAATATACTGGTTAAGAAAAAGAAAATCCTATCGCCATCAGCTGCAAGTAGGGAAAAGCTAATCATCTAAACTTTAAGGCGGGAGAGGTGCAGCTGTCAAAGCAATAAGGTAAATGAGTCTGAGGCTGAAATGGTTTTTGCAGCAGAACTCTGCTCCCTGTTAAATAGGGGAGATTGAACTATAGCACCATTCCACTATTCCCTGGTAATGCACCATTTTGGGGCTGACTGGGTGGTCTTAAGTCCATTGCCACACTGGTTATATCGCTGATACCAATCAAGGCCCCGCAGCTGAGACCCTGAGTGACCTGCTTCAGCAGCTTTTTTCAAACCCCAATTCACTCATTTGTGTGGGATGCTTTTCTGCTACTTTATTTATGGGATTACATAAATGAGCCATTAAAAATGTAAATCTTCAGAACAGTTGAATAATACAGATTTAAACAATAAGCTCAGGGCGGTACAGTACAGAAACTTCCCCGAACCAGCAGTACTGCACCATCGTGGCTATGGCAACAATAGCGGGTTAAGGGAAAGAGAGAGCAAGGAGGAAAATAAAACGTCCCGGCATTGTTACAGTCACTGGCACCACAGAAAGATTAGGGATTTTTTTTTTTCAGAGTATTAGAACAATAATGAAGATGTGTCATTATGCACCACAAAGGAGACCATGCCATCCCTCACATAGTGCAGGTGTCAAAACAATCGGGCTGGCCACAGAATTGAGTTTAAGTGAAGTTTGTCCTACCTCACCACAAAGCATTTAACCCTTCCAGGGCCAGGGCCAACTACAGCTGTGCCATGGCTAGCACAGGCTCTTTTCCTCTCTCCTGTGCCATGAGGCATCTGGTCTGTGCATCCTTTTTCATCAGCAGCGGCAGTGGAGCTGTACACTATGTACCTTACTGAGCAGGAGTTGGCTGCAGGTTTTATTTGGCTTTCTTTGTGCTTACATCACATTAAAGTGCCTGCTGAGGCAAGAACACAGTGAAGAATTGTACTGAGGTTTAGTTAAATCCCACAGCAATTTTTTCTCTGCAAAGGATAAAAACATGGAAGTAGCTTCTAAGCCCTCCTAAGTTCAAAATATCTGAGCTACAATAGCAGTCTACTGATTTTCCCTGTTCAGAGATGTATTTTAGCTGATATGTAACAAACTTAATGTGACAACTGTAGAGAAGAAAACATGCACACCTTGAAAACAAGCTCTGAGACACATCAGTGCTCTCCCTAGAACCAGATTACACCATGTGTTATTTCAGTCAGTTTTTCCTATCATTTGGTTCTGGAATTGAGTAGATATTTTATGGGAGTAAATTTAGGAGAGTATATTTGGGAATTTATATAAAAGGCGTATTATCTCTCTATTTCAGAGGTCACCACTCCCTGAATTTTAATATTTCTTACCTAAAGGTAAATGGATACCTCTACCATCCTAATTCCTATGCTGTAACAAGGGCAAAGTTGCTGCCTTGTGAATCACAACTCACTTGCAAGAAGGACCCCACCAAATCAGAGCTGTGTTTATAAATCTGACCACGATGGAAAAAGCTGCATACAGATACAATATTTTGAATTGCTTGGGCTTGTAAAACTTATAAATGAAGCACTTTGTGGGGAAAAAAAGCAGTTAAATTCTTCTGCAAATAATATAAGTAGGCAAGGTGCGAAATGGCTTCCAAGTGAAGTTTTCCACAACAATGTTTTTTCATGCATGACCTTTAAGACACTTTATTTCAGAACTATGGGACATGGACTGGATTCCTTTTTTACATCTGTGCAAATCCATAAAGCAGAGAGTTACTGTGAATTTATGCTGGTGCAAGTTTGAAGTGAAGCTGTTTCACATTCTATTTTATCCTTCAAGTTCTACATCCTTGGCTGATTTTTGCTACCTTTCCTTTCTGAAGGCTGTTTACAGTAGTCTATCAATATCATAAAGAGTTTTTAGCAGTATTATAACATTCAGCATTCAGCCTGGCGTCACAGAGGAGCTGAAGTTGGAAAGCATCTCTGGAGGTCACCTGATCCAAACCACCTGCTCAAGCAGGGCCACCTAAAGCTTGCTGACCAGGACCACGTCCAGAAGACTTCTGAATATCTCCAAGGAGTTAGGAGTATTTCCAAGCATCACATTGTGATGATTTGTTATTGGTTCTACTGCTGTTGGTAACAGTGTAACTGATTTCACTGTATGGAGATAACAGACACCATAAAATCATGTCAGCTCCCTAATATTTTTTACCTGCTGCAATGGGAGAGGAAGAATTCCTGGTAATGGAAAAGGGAAAATACTTTAAGAATACTATCAACTGTGCTAGAAGTTTATTTGACTAATGGTGGCTCTCCCAGTGGGATTGTTTCTTTGGCTCAGGGGAAAAAGAGATGAAATGGGAGATTTCCTATTTGTTGGCAAAATACAGAGGCCACAAGAGCACAGAATGTAGACAGCTCTGTGTTAATGAAGAAAGTCTTCCTCTGAGAAGGAAGATATGCACATGAGCCTTTTTGAGATCACTGGATTACCTCAGGGCAGAATTGAGGTTTTAGTATAGATAGGTCTTGCTTCCAGTCAAAGTGGTAATTCCAGATGTTCCTGCCTTATTGGGAGTTACAGTATTGATCTGTGTGGCTGTGGGCACTAAGAGGGCAGGTCATGGACTGCAGCCCCATCCAGCCCTGCCGCCAGGTGGGTAGCACATCAGGAGAGGCTCACATGTTGGGCAGCCTCTTCAGGAGTCTCCACATGAGCTTTTCCACCTCCGTGCAGAAAGTGGGGGCGTGGGGGTGTGGTACAGAGGAAGGCTGGCCTTGAGAGAAATCTTCTGTAGGTTAATGGGTCATGTGCATGTTCACTGAGTGACATGGATCCAGGCCCTTGAGCATATTTAAAGAAGTAGCAATGGACTACAATCCTGTTTGTTTCAGGGGAATAGCTGAATATTAATCTTAACCTTTTCAGTCTGAAAGCAGGTAGTTCATGAAAAATAGAGGCTTAACAAAAACAGCCACTCCATTATCCTAATGTACATTATTTTCTTTGTCCTTCATTCTACATCAGTTCAATTCATTTTTTTCTGAGAGGAGACTAAAGGTTTATTCTGCAATAAATGTGGCCAAAGAGATTTTTCCCAGTGGCCAATGATCCTAATCCCCATTCTAGTTCTTAGTGGTGTGACTTGGAACTGCGTGTGAGGTGGCACAGGGCACTGCCTTTCCTGGGGCTTGGCTGAGTAGGTACTGGCAGAGACTGTTAGTAGTGGGCAACACCAGGCATTTCCATGGTCAAACAGCTCAGGTAGGTCATGGCTGTGGTTGCACTCCAGCCTGGTTAAGGTGGATCCATGTGGCAGTGTGTGACATGCCCACCAATCTCACAGATGTGAAGCTAGTCTGGAATGGAAATGCAAAACAAGCCAAATTCCAAATCAATTAACAGCATGGCACTTGCAGGAAAAATCCCTCCTTGAACCACCATCTTTGGTTAACAATGTTTATGAGTATTATGTCATTGCATCAGTGTCTGTGTGAAAGCAAGTAATTTTATTTCTTTTCTAAAGTAGGTAGAAAGATAACTGCAGTCTTCATCTACTTTTCCTCTTTTTCTCACTGGGAAGCCAGGATTTGGATCCCGAAGATAGTAGGATGCAGGGTTGAGGAAGGTCTAGTGTACACAAATGCCAGGTTCACAAGGTGGAATGCACAATGAATGAAAAATTTCCCAGTACTTCATCTGTCTAAGTTAAGATTGTCGGCCCTCTGGTGCCATCACAGTGGTTTCCTTTCCTCTTTGTTCCCTCAGTCACCACCACTGAAGGAAGCTTTGAGGTCTTACCTAGTTTGGAACCTCTCTTATAATGCAGGAATGAAAAATTTGAACTTCATTATGGGGGAGGGAGGAAGAGGGGGAGAGAGGAATTTTCGTGATCTGGTATGGTGTAAGGCAGCTTCTCTCCTTCAGGCAGGATCTGATGCTGAGCTCGCTGTGCTGGTGTCCCCAAGAGCACCCTCCCTTCTCCCACCCCATCTTGCTTTTTCTGCAGGCAGCTGCAAGGCACTGCCAAATGTCACCTGCACCAAACTGCTTGGTGCTGCTGTCCAGGAAATACGTCAAGGAAAAGGAAAGCCAAATTTCACCTTTGTCTTTATAGAAGGGAGGGTCCCCTTACAGCTTTTCCACTGTGCCAGATTGTAAGTACTTTGGCTGATGTTTAAATGGAGCTGGAATTCTTCAGTGAATGCAGAGTCCTAGGTTGGAGAGATGTGTCAAGATAATTTTGTGTGTCTCTCAAAGCTCTGCTGCAGGAGCAGGTAAGTCAGGAGAAGAGCTGGTGGAAACATGAAACTTGTGTCTCTGTCCCAAATTCCTTGAAGACTGCAGGGCAGCCCTGATTCACCTTTGCCCTGCTCCTTTGCATTACCTCAGGCTGGAGTGCCACTGCTGCCTGACTGAAATGGGAGTGTCCTGTGCTTACCTGATAGCAGCATGAAGGATCATGGAGGCCAAAGACCACGAGACATGCATCTGCAGAGCTCCCCTGCATTCTCTGAGTGGAAAACTTGCTGCCAGCATCAATGAGGTCCTTACTTTTTAACTTGCTTCTGGTTACAAGTGCAAGCCAATACAACAAGCTCTTTTAGGGGAATGAGGGAATGAGGGACAAAGGGTGTCCCAGCTGAGGTGAGGTGTCTCTCAGCCTCATCAGAATTTCTTGGGTGGGTCAGTCCTTTCCCTACTCCCCTGAGGTTGGCAGAAATCATGCCCATGAAGTAGCAGAAAATTGAACTCCCTTTGAAAGCAATACATTGAAGGAGCCTCTCCAAAAACTGCTGTTTTCTTCCCCATGTCTGCACCAGTGCATCTGTCACCAGTCCTCTGTTGGGACCCACGGCAGAAGGTGGCTGGGAGATGAGGTTGGCGGAGCTGTTGCCTCCCAGTTGAGGCAGGGTGAGGCGAAAGCTGGGATGCTTTGGCATAGCAGCAGCTGTGGATAAAGAGCAGCCTGAGCAGGTGCATGCAAAGCAGAGTATGCAGGGAGTAGTGGTGCCTGTCACAGTCTGGAAACATGGGAAGTTCTTGGAGCAACAAGTCCTTCTGCTGACCCAGAAAAGAGACAAATCTTTTCTGCCTGAAGTCTGCGATTCCTGTTGAGATATGAAGAAAATCTCCTGCACCTGAGGTTTCTTTCTCCATCTCTATCATTGGTTTAATAAAAAGTTTCCACTATACTGACATAAAATGCTTTCTTCATTTTTTTCTCTTTTCTTTTTTAACCTGTTTCCCCCCACATGAACGTGATAATTTCATACCCCAAATAAGGCTAGATTTTACCCTCTCATAAGCCACAAATGTAATTGTAGGAACAATGTTGACTATGACCACATGGTTAAAGAAAGAAAAAATCAAACAACGAAAAATAACCAGTGTGAATTCAAAGTGAAAATGAATGAAGTCTGTCTCATTCATAAATGTCATATGAGACCGGTTAAAAAGGCAAGCCTGTCATCCCAAGGCCAGCAGCTGTTGTTATGTTGAACAAAATGGATACAAATGGGTATTATTTTAAAGTGAAATGCTTAATCCCAGGCCTAACAAGCCCACTGTCCTCTCTGTAACCCTGTGTCATACAAGCCATGATCTCCAGTAGAGGGCTTGATTGCACAGGAAATAAAATTCCCTGGCTGTGCCCTACCAAACCGACAAACACCCTGGCAATGTTTGAGTTACTATGGCAATCACAAAATAGGAAGGCCTTTTCTTCTTTTCCTCATCTCTGCATGCAGCCGCAGGCTGCTCCTGAATAGCTCACATCTGCAAAAAGTTTTAACACGGTACTCAGATAAAGAAAAGGATCCCAAAAATGGGCATTGACCCGTCTCAAAAAATGTTGCAAATTTTATATACAAGAATTGGGGAGCTGTGCCACTTTGCGCAGGTTATGTCATAATGTGAACAAAAAGGGATAAAAGCTGATGAAGGCTTTTGCTGTCAAATATGGAGAGAGGGGAAAAAGCAGAAGTAAATGACAGCTTTAATGCAGATGTAAGAAGAAAAGTCAAAGATGGGTGACAGAAAGTTGCTGGTCAATGAATAAGGGAAAAATTTCTAACACAAAAACCAGACAAAAGAGTAAAATACAATAAAAATCTCACTATAGAGAATACTGAGAAAAGTCCCAAAAGCACAGTGAGCAAAATCTTGGAGCTATCAAACCATGTGAAACAGACATGTGGTTCTTTAGAGTGGCCCATTTCAGGCATTAATAGCTCCCATTATAAAGGGGGAACCTGATCTCTGGCCTGGAAAGCTTTCAAGAAGCAGACTTTTTACAACAAAATTGAAAAGCAAAACAAAACTGAACCTTTCTGCCTTGCACAAATTAACTAGGATTTTGGTCTTTCTAGACAAATTTGGTCCTGCATAATGAACTGTTACACATTTTACCAGTTTTTCTTGGACAAATGCTTTCTGGTAATGAAGAATAATTACGTATTTAAATGGAGATTTGCTTTCTGGCAGATCTGGCAGATCCTGTGCTTTCTGACAGTACACTTTCCAGCATTAAAACATACTTATTTCTGATGACAGAAACTTACCTTTACCAACAAGCTGATTCCAAAATCTAATTTAGATGCTTGCATAGAGCATGTGAACGTGTGTTAAGTGCCTGATGGTCTCACCAAGGTGTTGAATCCCAGTGAGGGGAAAGGTATGAATCCAGAATTTAATGTACAGGTCTGAGCTAGCTTTGCCTCAGATGTCTGGATCTGCGAGGTGGGAGCTGGAAAGTGCTGCCACTACTTTCACTGGTATGGGAGATCCATCTCTCAAGAAGGTTCACTGAGAGTAAATTTATTCTTAATTTGTTCTTAATCTTAGGTTCGATTGACATGTTATAGCTTCTGAAAGTATCATTGCACTTTAAAAGCTCTTACTGACAACTCACATTAATCACTGGCTTCTGAGAAAGGCTTAATGTGAGGAAATGAATGAAAATGGCATAAACCATTCACAAAAAAAAGTCCAAAGGGCCAAAAGAAGCCCCAAATCCAGTAAAAGTGGGACTGCATTATACATTCATTGACTCTTGTTCTTTTGGGGGTGTTTTGGTATGAAAAGAAAGAGACAATGGAAGACAATAGCGGTACCTTATCAAAGTTCATTCAAGCAGCTATTTCAAATACTTTTAACGGCTTGTCACTGGGTCTTGCAAGTCTCCGAGAGTCTAAACACTCTGTCACATTTGTGTACTAACCACTTAAAGTGCTGCTAAAGCCTTTTGACCTGGACTGACTCTCCTTTATCTAGGTCAAAATGCAAGGCAAAGCCTTTGTGTTCCACAGCCTTCATTAAATTCATTGATTTGACCTGTATTTTAAAGACCAAAAGTCAAATGGAATGGGAAGTTAAAGTTCCCATACAAAATCTTCCACTGAGCACTTCACTGCCTCCTTGAACTATGTAACATACAGAAAAGGCCATCTCACGGCCATTTGAAGTGTGGGCTATAGCTGGAGTGGCAGTTTTGTCCAGTTTTGTCAAGAGCTTTGAAGGAATTCATCAGAGCTTTCCCTCTCTTAAATGAGGACAAAAAAAGCTGAAGCTTGCAGACAGTCCCACTGGCCATTTTTTCTTGCCCCAAGTCATCTATTCAACAGGGCATAGCAAAGTGTAGGGGTAGATAAATAATATTAAAACCTCTTTAGCACACAGACAGGCGGGGATGAGGTTTGTTGCTTTACATTAGATTCTTGACGTGCTCAGGGTCAACTGCACTATCGGGGAAAAAGAAGGGATCAGCTTTTACTGTATCAAGAAACAAACCTCCTTCTGCATTTGGACATCAAATTTTACAACTAGTGCTTAGTCTGCCTGGAAACACACCATAAAACTTAAGGCCTTTAGAGAACAAGCATGGGTTTAAGTCTTCAATACGAACCCAAACAGCTGGAAACCTGGGGGTTTCATTCAGCCCTAGTAAGATGGACCCAGAGATGTTTCTGCATGTGGCTGACCCAGCTAATATTGTGGGTCTGAGAAGGGAAGACCGACTGTCAGCTGGCAGGGACAGTCCAGGTTGGACAGAGAGGCAGGTCATGCCCTGTGGGGGATCAAGAGCAGATGCCAAGGGCTCTGTCTTGCCCCTGGGATGCCATTGTGCAAGTCTGGATTGGACTGGTCACCTTGCTTGCCTGGCAGAGGTTCGTGGCTTATTTACAACGGGAAGAGTGCAGTAAAATAAAAATAAATTACAAACATGAGAGTAAACTTTAGCCAAATGACAGGCCACACAGATCTTCAAAAACAACTTGTCTTGAGAAGATCTGCAGTTTTATAATGTCAATAAAAGTTATCATCCAAGATCCAAGTATTTGGCACAACTTTCCAGAAACAATTGTTTTCATGACTGGGATTAGGAGTGAGATTCAGCTGCCTAGAGATGTTAGGTTATGTGACTGAAGGCTCATCCCTGTGAACACAAAACAGAAGAGAGGAACAGTGACGACAGAGCCAGCACCAAGCCCATGGACTGGGGACAACAGCTCCTAACCGAGAAGGTCTCTGATCACCTTAAAGGCTGAGGGGTTGGTGCCTATGGGGATGGGGAACTGAGTATGAGAAGAGGGGGAAGACAGCAAAAGGAATGAGCAGAGAGGTGCTAGACTGTGCTGTGTTTGGATTCCTACTCAGCCAAAGTATGGCCATCCCACCCTTTCTCCTCTTCCCCTCTGAACACAGCTATCTCTTCGTGGTCCCTTTGGAGCAGAAATGCTTTCAGGAGCTTTGAAGAAGTTCAAATAGTTTCTCAGGAGCTGCCAGCAGAATAGAACCAGGATGAACCCAGTACTCTAATCCATAAAATGAATAACCTCAGTAAACACAGCATCTGATATGGGGATCATTGATGAGTTTAAGTGTTCAAAAGAAAGTCCAGGAGCAGGTTAAATCCCCTTCATCTAGCAGTTGGTCAGTAAAAGAGTAGGTTTTGCTTCTATTTCTAGGTTCACAGAATTATGATTTTATATATCTCACCACCTCAAAGACCAAAGGAAGAAGGAGAAGCAACACATGGAAAGACTTTAGTGTTGGCTAATGGCAGGGTGCCCTCTTACAGGATGTTCAGGAAGGCTGGCTAGAAAAATGAAGGTATAAAGGAAGGTTTCATTAGCTTTTGATTGAATCCTGTAGTTCCCAGAAATCTTCCAAGGGCATGGTGTTTGTTCAAAAGAAGCAACTGCAAACTTAAGGAAAAAACCCAGCAAACTAGATCCAAAACAGCCCTTTGAGTAATTTTCTATTATTCCAATTTTATACAAACTCAAGATTCCAAAATCTCGAACAGGACTCCTGACCAGAGCTGGTTTGTTTGACCTTTTCTTATTTGCAAAATTATCTGTAGGAGGATTTTGTTTCCCTTAATTATTCCCCTATAGTGTTCTGCTCAGAACAGGGCAGTCTCTGGATTGTCTGCAGATTCCCAGTCTATTGCTTTGTACGTTCCCAAGATATTTTTAATGTTTTGTGACTGGGTCATAACTGGTAACTTAGAGACACTTTTTTTTCTAATGTCCAATTGGGCAATTCCTGGAGCTTTGAAGATTTACCAGATGATCCCTCCTACTGTGACTCTTCGTGAAGAGCATGTTTGCCAGTCTCTGTGTCCATGAATATCCTAACAAACCATATTGCCCTCACATCTCTGGAAAGGAATGAGATGAAGAAGGAGTTGAATGCCACCAAAGAAGACTGATTATTTTGTATTTGGGAAAACATTTGCAAAAAGCTGTTTGGAGTTGGCTGTAAACAGGGTCACTCTAAACCAATGTTTCTATTAAAGGAGTATTGTTTCTGACCACCAGAGCAGAATAAAAGTGACTCCAGGACCACATTGAGAGATGTGAGAACCTTCTAGTTCATGGCATGCTCCCCTTTCCTGCCAGTCCAAGGTGGTCTCTTTGCAGTGAGAGGTTTCTTTGGGCTCTGGGGAGAGCAAGAATCTGTTGGAGAAGAAAACTGCAGAAGGTGGCCTTAGGTCACACCCTAGTGGGCCAGGGCAGAGGTCCCTTACCCATCTACTCATGCTCTGTTGTGGGCAGTAGGAGCTGCTATGAGGGAGAGCACAGGATTTTTATCACTTGCTGTGGGATCCCCCAGCCCCAGCGGAGATGTGATGTTAGTGAGAGGTACCTGCTCAGATCCTGAATACCTGCTAAAGAGCCTGCCATGCTCAGATGTGTCTAATCCTACTGGGAACCTGCTGATACTGATCAGCTTTGCAGCCTCCCATGGGTGTGATTTCCAGATATTTGCTACCAGCCAGGCACTGATCTGTGTCTGTTTTAAACAGATCTCTACGAGTTTCCCTGAGTGCTCTCTGGCACTGCATTAAAGGATTTACTGAACAGCAGTTCCGAGTTTGCCTTACCCATCACACCTATGGTTTGGTGAACTTTGTAGATAACCCCTCAGCCTTCTCGCCTCTGAACTAAGGAGCCTCTTTGGTCTCTCCACAAAAATTGGCTGCTTCACCCCAGTGTCATTTTCATTGCCTTTTTCTGTGTCTTGTGACTTTACTACATCCTTCTTGAGATGCAGAGGCCTGAGCTGCACCCAGTGGTCAATGTATGAGGGAAATAAATTTTCAATCTCTCTTCTTCCTAAAAAGAAAGTGAAAAAGAGTATGAAATGAGATGAATGGATACAACATTATGCACTAGATACAGAGTTATACCATGAACACTATAGTAGTCTCACGAGCAGTGTCCTGCGGATAGCCTTGGTTCAAACAAGGTTCACCATGGGAGAGGTTTTTCCCATGTGGCATCTGCTAGGTGCTCTGCTGGCTGCAGCCTCCTGAGTCACAGGCTTCTTAAAAATATGAGCCCAAGTAACAACCCCTGAGCCCAGGCCATGCATCTCTGAAGTACAGAAGCATGGGTAAGCCTCACACACTCCCTGGGTAGGATGAGTAACTGATAGGCTAAGTTTTTTTATCCATTTAGGTAACAATTTTGATGTGTCCTATTTATTTTAGTACTTGCTGTCTTTGCTTGGAAATTTGAAGCCTATGAACTGCGAAGATTGCAGCTAATTCAACCCATGGCTGTTTGAGAAGCAGAAAGGAAAAAATAAAGCATTTAAGGCTCATTTTATTCTGATAAATTGCAGTCAGCACTAGAGGCATGTTATGCTGATTCAGACATGTTCCAAGAAACTTCTCCTGCTCAAGGAACTTGCAATCAAAATGGGCAAGGGTGGAAATGGGGGAATGGGACCAGTGAAGTGAAGGGTGATGCTACATGTGGGACTGGAGAGATATAAAGCCTGGCTCTTTTATTGCAAGATTTATAGCCTTAGAAGAAAGATATTTCACACAAGAGAAGTATCTTCAAACATTCCTACCTTTGTCCTCCCTTCTCCCCCCAATCTCCTTGTCAAGACATCCCACAGCTCCTTAGAAATTTGCTCTCAGAAGTCACCTGGTGAGTAAACCACAGTTACTCCTGCTTTGTAAGAAGAGAGTGAAACAACTTGAGCTGAAATCCTAGCTCAGACTGAAGACTCTCTTCATCCCAAAGTGCAGTGCTGTCAGGTCTGATTCCTGGCTCAGTCCCAGTCCCAGGACAGGCCAGCACAGTGGTGCAGGAGGGAGGTTTCTCTTGACCATGGCAACCGACCCTCTGCTTTGCCTGCAGGAATGCGAGGGTCACCTCTGCAACCACTCCGTGCTTCCCAGGGAACCAGCACAGCACAAAGCACTCAGGACCATCATGGCCATGGTCGCAGGGATAGCCACCAGTATCTCTGGGTTTGCTGGGCACTTGTTCCAGTGTTAGCACATCAGGCTTTTTGTCCTTACAGACCTTTGGAGCTTTCTCTTTCTCCTTGTTCTCACTTCTCTTTTCAGTTCTTCTCTGCAGGTATATGGCTGTACTCTGACAAATAGCAATCAGCTGTGTACAGATACAGGCCATCGTCTGCAGTGGACCAACACACACAGGAGCTCACATTTTCAGCACAGCTGCAATGCAACAGCACTTGAATGCCAACACATACACCCAAGATGGTCGGGTTTGTCTCCACTGCCATCATGGGGGTTCCCGTGGCTCCCACTGTCTCATGTGCATCCTCCCAGGTCACCCGTGGCAGCTGGAATGACACCCAGTCGATACAACAGGAGCACATAGCCCTGTTATTTTACCTTGTCACCTTAACATTCACTGGGGAGGGCACTCCCTGCAAAGGGCCCCAAAAGGTTGGAGCCCATCTCTTTCCTGCTTTGAAGAGGTGAGGAGAGTTGTGTTAATCTGCTGCATGGCCACGTCATCTGACAGCCGAGCGAGCACACCCAAACCTAATGATGTACTACCGCCCTCCTTGCCAAAGACAAGGCCATTTAGAGCAGAGAGACAAGCTGACTTAGCATAAAAGAAGAGGCATCAATCACCATTCCCCCAAGACAATGGTGATAATTTAATGGCTGTTTTTTGAGAAGAACTGACACTATACAGAGATTGAGGAGAAAGGTCTGGTAGGCTTCACCTGCAGCTGAGAGCTATTTGTTCCCATTGTGCCAACCCAGAGCGAGGTTTGCAATGGCAATTTCTGCAGCTGGCATCATATGCATCAAGTTATGCACGCAGCTAAGGGTTTACTTTAAACCACTAGATTTTCTGGCTCAGACTGCTATTATTCAAGCTTGAGTGACTTTACTAATGAATTAACTTCCTGTTGAATTTTAAGTTAAACTGCAGATCTGCGTAGTGTGATTTTTTTTCTGTTAAAATAATTTTAGCTTTTGCAAAATTATTTCCCTTTATTTCTATAACACCTTTTCTGTTGGGTTCACAAAGATGAAATTCAGACTCAGGACAAGAATTTGCAAACCTAATGTATTTAGCTGACTTATATCCATGTACTAGAGACCTATACTTGACATTATTTTGTTTTTAATGGGATGAATCCTTGCTGACACCCTTACATAGGGTGTAAGGTGACTTGACAGAATCTAAACAAAGGTATCCAGAGAGCTGAAGTCATTGAAGTAGATTTGCTCTGAAAGGTTATAAAAATAAGGCTGGAAGGGTTTCCAAGAAATCTTTTAGTACAAACCTTCACTTTAAGACATGATCACCTGTCAGATGGATTATTCTGCAAGCTGTCTGGAGAGCACGGACCTCTCCAGCACAGCTCCACTCCCTCACTGTTCATGCTATTAGCAACTGTTCCAAGTGCCTTGTGGGAACCTCTGCACAGCACCTAAGTATGTTATATCTTGTCCTATATGGGCACCAAAAGCATTTTGCTCCTCTTTTGCTGCAGGTCTTCGTATATTTGATAAATATTATCAGAAAATCCCTGGCATACGCTAGAGCAGCTCCAGTTCTTTCACTGTATATCACACTTCTGGACTTACTGTCATTCTTACTGTCCTCACTGGGCTCTCTGTTTTGCCTGCACCTTCACAGGTGTGCAGGTCCCAGGCTGAGCCCTGGTGCAGCATGGATCACTGCTGAGCATGGAGGGAGAATTAGTCAGAGTCCAGCTCAGTCTGTAGCTCTTCTTGCCAGATACTTGAATAAACATTCCCTGTTTTTCCAGACACCTTCTCAGGATTCCAGCATAAACATCAAATTTGGCTTTTGCAGTCTTTAAGGAAAATGTGGTAAGGATACTGAAATGCCTTGAAACATATCTAGAAACCAGCAGGGTTCAGAGTCTTGCAGTGGGAGACAGTTGGACTCATCAATCCCAGAACTGTGTTTAGTTTATCTGATAGTGTTTAGTTTTATTTTAAGATGATTGAAATGAATCTTTCCATTTCCTCCAGCAGCTATGGCTTCTGTTCTGGCAACCCTTTTCAGTGATAGCTGCTGAAACACATGCCAAGGTGATAACAGCTCTTTAACCATAGTAAATGATTTCTAAAGAAATTGCTGTTTTTCACAGATGGTTTTTGGTTTGGGATTTTTTTTTTTCATATTTTAGCTTCCATTTCTACTGTGCTCATCCAAACTCCTTCAGCATGAGCTTCCTGAGCAAGATGGGCCAAAGAACAAGCTCAGTCAATCATCTGCCATGAGGGCATCCCTCAGGACTTATGACTGTGACTGGTGAGGCCCAGCCTGCTGCTGCCCTCGTGTGTGGTGCAGTGAATGCAGTCCATCTGCACACCACAGCCTGCCTGGACAGCGAGTGGGGATTTCATGCAACACTGAAATGTGGAACAGGCAGCTTGGTGGTGAGCATGTCACACACACTGCAGATGAGACAGCTCTAGGTCAGCAGTGGTATAGCAACAATTTCCAAGCTCTGCCTTTGCCTCAGACTTTTTTTCTTCTGCCTTGCTGCTATGAAGAGAAGGCAATTTGCTTTTACATCTGTATTTCAGGCATCAGTCAAAATGTAGCTTGAGCACCAGGGCCTGCTCCATTCAGTTCTAGCACCAACTCCCTATTCAGTTGCAAAGCTGGATTGAGTCTGCACCGAAAATGCTCCTGAAGAGACAGAAGCAACAATATCTGTGTGTCCAAGTGATGTTGAATGTCTGACCTGATCTTTCTAAGCCTTTCACTCTGTGATATTACTGAGCCCTCTGCTACTTCCAGGGGAGCATCCTATGGTGAAGTCTTATTGGGAAGAGCTGTTTTAAACATTTTTAAGAAGCTTCTCATGTGCTTCAAGGTTTAATGTGCATCATCTGAATACTTCAGACCTCCACATTTGCTGTCAAGTCCTATTACCTCTCAGCTCCTAAGTGGGTAGGGAGATGTACACAAATAAAAGTGTTAACCAGCTTGTTCTTCCAAGCAAGTCAAGACCACCCCCATGCAGTGTGCTCAGTCTCTGAGAGACAGGTATTCCCAACAGTCAGCATCCTTCCCTTCTACAGTGGAGGACAAGCAGGGATGTTGGAAGCCACATGGAAAGTTGATCTCTTCAGAGATGATAACTCAAGGACTCGCAGTGCCAGAAACTCCTTCAGCCACCTTCAGTGTGGACACTGGCTGAGGATGTTGCCTTATAGCTCCTAGGTATGATTTTAAGGTGTTCCGTCCTGATTATTTGGTCCTTAGAACCACATCAATCTTGTCTCCCCTATAAACATTTGTCCTATAAATTGCCCTAGGTTACTAGAGAGACCACTACCAGATCAAGAAAAAGAGCTAATTATCTCCATTCTTCCATTGTTTCCTAGGTACTGAAATGTTAACATAGACATTAGGAGCAGTTTGGGACTTCTGATTGTGCTGGAAATGGAAATTATCCCAATCTGCTTTGCATAGAGGACTGAGGACAAGCTCTCTGTGTAAGCTTTATAAAATCAAAGCTGAAGTGTGATTGTCATAATGATGGGAAAGGGCAATCCTTGAGATAACTCATGGCTGAGTCACTAAATCCTTGGAAGAGAAAGACCAGGTCTCTGTCTCAATTGATCGTAGCAGGTACTAGGTAGTAAGTTTGGGTCACCTTGGTGGTGTACCCCAGGACTCTCTCTAGGAAGACTTGTTTGCTCACGTTCAGTAGCAATCCAGATAAAAGGGGGTGGAATGCTGAGGACTGAGGCCACCTGACTACCTACAAAGACAGAAGCTTCACCTGGACTGGAGTAATGCTGGTAGAAATGGAAGATTGTCGGTTTCCCCCTTCCAGGGAAGGGTGGAAGTAAAGGGCAGAACCTTCACTGGTGCAGTGGTGTCTTCACTAGAAGATAAAGGATCCCCAGCCATTTCTTCCAGCTTCACGTGCTCCTGGAGTGTCATGACAATTTCCTTCTGAAAGTTTGCCCTTGGGAAATACTTTATGTAAAACGATTCCAGTTATGCTTTATATCTTCCAGTTAAGTGGATGTGCCCTCAGCTGGCCCTCCATTTCACTTGCTCTGAAATGTTACAATCTCTAACAACACAGTGAAAAAGTGGGTGGCATCTGAAGAGTCCTTGTTTTTATCAGTTTTAACTAAGCTTTCAAAGCAAAACAGGTGAAACCATGAACAGATGGTGTGGAATCAAGCAACACTTGTGCAAATATCTAAGCTTTGGCCAAAGGAATAACAGTAGCACCAATATGGTTCATTTGAGCAAACACATGGAAAAACTCAGCTTGGACAAATGCGTAGCAAATTATTTTAGCTTTTTCTAAGGAAGTTTATCAGATTTAGCAATCAGTCATCTAAACTGACAAAGAATACACTGTCTTTGCTATAAATGTTCATGCTTGTCGTCATTAACATCATTTAGATTTTAGACTTTTTCTAATTAAGAAAGGTTCCCACCAGCAACAGCAAAAATCCCCACCACCTCTTTCATTATCTCAGCTTTTCTTCCCTTTAATTACTATTGAGCTCCTGGCTGATTAAATTAGGTTTTTTAGGTCTTTTCTAAAATCTTAGGGAAATTATCTAAAAATCATGAAATCAATTCCCTTACGCTGTTTTAATCTTTTATGTTTTGGGCTCCAAGAGGGACGGGTGGACAAGTGCAACCCCTCGGAAAAGTGTGCAGCACTAGACTGCTTGCCAGCCTTCTATTGCCTTTGTGGACCATCTGGGTCAATTTCCTTCCAACTAAATGAAATGCAAATAAAAATTCCAGCAGTTTTTCAGCTGCAGGCTGCCCAGCTGATTAGCATGACAGAGGCCGGGAGATGAGGCCTGACCCTGTGCACTTCCCCTCATCTCATTAAGTTGTAACTCTACCGTGGCTGCATTCATGGTGTTTATTGACGCTGAAAGGCGTCTTTATCCAAAACTAGCTAAATTCACATTCAGAGTTTTTCCATGAAGGCTTGCCTGCTACAGCATCCACATGAAAGTGAACCTATTGTAGCTTGGTGATGTGTCCTGCTGATTCCTTAACAATCTGAGCTTTCTCCAAAAATGTTAGATTCACAAGTTTAAGTTCCTATAAGAAAACAGAAAAAAAAAAAGAGCCCCAAACATTTTAGCAATTCTGTAGTTTAAAATGTAGAGTATAGACAAGTCTCTTTCTGATGGTGACAGTGTGTATAATAAACTCACACATGAGGAGACAAACCAGCCAGGGTACAGTAGAGAGCAAGTGCCTGTATCATTTGGGACTGCAGACAATGGGGTATTATACATAGCCTCACATCCATCAGCAAGGAGAAGGATGTAAGATTCATGAAGGCAGCATCTTCAGCAATTTATAGTGCTCTGAGAATCACAGCTGGACAACGAAGAGAAATACACCTTCCGTCTTCCCAGTATTTCATGGCTTGTCACAACTCTCCACTAAAGAAAGTGGAACCAAAGTCTGGTGGAACTGAGCATAGCAATGACTATGATCCTTTCATCTTTCCTTTTAGTGCCATCACTAGCATCCCTGCTGAAGGACAGCAGTCACAGAGCCCAGACACTGTGCTCAAGCTCCAGGGTGGACAGCTCTGGTGGGCAGTGCATCTTCTCTGCTGTAAAATTTGAGGGCCAGGTTGTAACTAAGGTACGTGGACTGTCCCTAGAAGGCATGGAAAGGAATAGAAACTACTACAGGTTTTTTGAAATGAATAGCCAAATGTGCATGCTCTCCCTACAGTTTGAGTCTACAGGGAATGAACAGTATAGACTAAAAGCTCTCTTGCAGAGCTCCCTGAGTATGAATAGGAGCTGGGGAGAGTCCAGCCCTGACACCAATGCACCTCTAGAGTCAAACTCTAAATTTCTCCCTTTGAGTAACTTCTTCTTGTGGTAGCTGAACTGGAAAAAGTGAGCAATGGAATTTTCACTAGACAACTGCCAAGTCTCTCATAAGATGTTTTATGATTGTTGTGGAAAGGAGAGGATATGCTTTTTTTGGTTATGAAAACCAGCTTTTTCTGCTTCCTCTGTGACAAGGCAGATACAGGTGAACAAATGCAGGAGAATCAGCCAGAGAGCAACACTTTGGATGAAGTCAGAAGAAGAGTTTACAACTCTGTGAGTGTCTCATCAAGTGATTTATACCTGTTCAGGGCTAGAAGGTGAAGTCAGTGCATGAGGCAGACTGGCATCATAGGCTGTGAGGAAAAAGAAGGAAAAATCTTATGTCTTCTCTACTCCATTCAAACGTTACATGGAGCAGAAAATATTGAAATGTGATCTCTATTTGATTATCCCATGAAGAAGAAATTCAATAGTAATTTGCCTATGGCTCTTCCTTAGGCTTTCTATCTCATCAGCTAATCAGTTCACTTTGCTTTATACAGTCAGACCTGTACAAATTTTGTCTTGATCTGAGAAGTAATACCCAATGCTTGGGTAGGAAAATTAATTTTTTTGAGTTCAGAGCACCCTGATGTCTTCCCACAGAGCCACAAACTGTTATGAACATCAAAATAACATTTTGGATCTTTTCTCACAATCCTACTTAAGTCAGAAATGTTCTGTTATTTTCCATAGGGTTTTGATTCTATTCTTTGATAGTTTGGCTTAGTTAATTGTTGCCACTATTCCACCACTCCACATGAGGCTGTAGACACCAACTGTACAAACGTATCTATGTTTGGCTTTCCTGTTGGTCCAGGTAAGTGTTTGCAGGATAGGTGAAAAATACTCAAATGTTTTCTTGCTCAGATGTGTTGTATAAGCAGGTTCTTCATTTAGGGGCATGTAAACAAAGATTTTACCATTCAGGCTTCTACTTGAAAGCTAAGAAGAGGAACACGTGGCAGAGCAGTGGGAAAATGATGTATTTCAACCGCTCATGTTTCAGCTTTGTAGGATCCTGGAAATAGCTCCTTTCTACATATCAGTTGAGCCTCATCAGTGACAGAACACAGCTAAAGCTTGCCTGAAATCAGGAGTTTAAACATGTTTAGTCAAACCAGTGAAAAGGCCTCATGAACACCCTTGTTTGCTTTAAAGTCACATCTTCTTTCAACAAAATTTGATGAGGAATTAATATCATTAAATCAAAACCAAAGTCTTAAGCTTTAGTGAGCATGTCATCAGTGCACACAGCCTTGGTGAAAGTAGATGAGTTCCAACATTTTGGTGTTTTATTAGGAAATTTTCATTAAAGTCTGCTCTTCAGAAGTAAAAATAATTGGAAATGAGGCAGAGAACTGCCTTTTTATCTACTCTGCCCTGATGCTGACTTTATTTGCTTCTGTGTTTCTATTTGAACTGACACAGTTCACTGTTGGTTTCATATCTCCTGAGCGCAAGCTGGTGACTTTCCCTTCAGTAGCTATGACCTGGGTTGTGCTTGATAAAGTTTGTTATCAGCCACGTCAACTTGAAAGTCAACCTAAGATGTTACTGGCAGCTCATGAAGAGTGTTTTTAAATAATAGCAAGTTATGGTAACTGCTACCTGTAAAAGGAGTCCCATGATAGATGGGAGACGATGGTTCCATTCCAAAGAGGGTGGAGAAAGGAAGAGGAATGCTGTGTATACTGGTTGGCTTTTCATACTGAACTATATCCAAATGCAGAGCCAACACTTTAAAATTCCTTCTGAATATGCATTTGAATAAAAAAAGAGTATGGCTTAAGATCCTTGAAAGATTTTCTTTGGTAATTTAGTACCTTTTCATTTAACAATTCATTTAACTTTAATAAAGAGAAAGCATTATAATAAAATGTTAGGTGAATATAAACCATACCTGCTACAGTAGCACCAGAACTGGAATAAAAATGTCAAACCATTATATTTTGACCTTATCAAAATGGAGAATTTTACAATATCCATTATTCCATACTAAGGAATAATAAAAACAGGATAAATGACTGCAAGTTCTTCTAAATGAAAATTTTTCATGCTAATTATCTTTCTTGGACACATTTTGGTTTTGACAAAGATGTCCATATGATAGAAAATTGTCTTCAGGAGTTTTTATCCTGGTTCAATTACCATTCAATAGAATATAGTAGTTGAGGGTTGCTTCATTTGAGAAGGTGAAATTAATGATAGTTGTGCTTTTTTCTGTGTCATTTATTTGTTTATTAAACAAAAGCCAAATATAACCCTTTTTCTAGACCACTGAGGGAAGATAAAGGGAAGAGAAAAGGAAGAGAAGTTGAGAAAATCATAAACTTAATTCAGACGCTGAATTATAGTTGGAGATTTGTCTTGTCCTGGAGATGAAAAACAGAGCAGCTATAAGCACACACCTTGTGTCCAAGGCAACAGAAAGGAGGGACCACATGAAAAGGAGCAGACAGGGAAAAGACCTGGGGACACAGAAAAGAGCCCCTTGTGTATGGAGTCCACAGTGGGACAGAAAGTCCTCACTTGGGTCACTTTTTGCCAGATCAGCACAGCAAAAGGGACAGCAGCAAGAAACCAGTGAGCTTTATCATTTACCAGGTTTGGCAGGTGCAGTGAATGTCTCTTGATTTCTCATGTTTCTCAGTCCTGGTTATACAGTTCTGAGTTATATGAAGTTTTCAGCTTGGGCTGAGAAGCAGCCACAACATGGTATTGCATATTGTTCAAATTGCAGAGGAGGGTTTGAAAAGGTGGCTGCTGTTGGGCAGAAAACATCAGAAACAAAGAAGACAGGTTGAGATTTATCGTTACTAACATATTACTCTCTAAGATCTGGAGCTCTCTATATTGCTTATCTTTGAGATGAGATGCAGAAGTCATGTCTACACTTATTCTGAACCTGAAGAGGATCCAGAACCTGCAAAGACACTGTCTTGTTAGGAAAACTGAACTTCTCAGAATGTAAAGAGTTTGCAGGTACACACTTCGCCGCAGTAGCACAGATAAAAAGGAATCATACAACACAAGGCCTTAATGCCTTTCCAAATACAAGTTAAAAAGAAAGGAAAACCACAAAACCAGTCTTTGAGGATTCTGGGGAAGAATGTCCAGCTTGATGGGGAGCACTGCAGAGTAAAGCAGAGGAGCAGGCCAAGAGGCCAGCAGCAGGAGGGGTGCAGAGCAGGGTGCAGCCGTGGCCAGCAGCTGCAGCTCTGAGGCCCCACTGCCTTGCAAAGCTGCTGCTGTAAATGTCCCACTGACATCTCTTACATCTTGGTCTGAACCACGTGGCATAATGTCCTCGTGCCTGGGACTGGCTTTGTTTCCTGCTGTGTTTTGAGGTCCACATCAATACAAACATGTTTGTTTGCATTAGGCCAAATATGCCCTGCCTGGGACTGAATCCAGGTTTCCTATTCCTCTGCGTTCCACTTTGGCAGCTGTAGGGCAATGTTTGCACTGAATTGCAATTTAGCAGTTCATGGGTCTGTAGTGCTTCTTTCTCCCTTGTTTTGCACAGAGAGCGCTCTGCAGGACGTGCATGAGAGCCCAGGGTATCAAGCCAAGCTCAAGGCTTGTGGCATCCTTACCCATCCATGTGTCCCTAAGCACAATGAAAGAGCAGAAATTCCATTTTATATTTGGATGTTAATACTCTTCTGCCCTCATCGACCCCTTCTGACCATCCTCTGCATCCCATTATCTTCTTAGCACCTCAATTCCTATTTCAGCCATTTTCCCCCTGTTTTTTCTCTTTTCAAGCCTCTTGTCAGCCATCCTCACAGGCCACTGACAATGTTTCTGTCACAGGTTACTTCACAGTCCTGCTCTCTGATCCAGACTCGTGAGGTGCCAGGCTATCTCCTGTGCCAGGTCACGATCCTCACATCTCCACCACACATCCAGTCCTGCCTAGGCAACACTGCTGGCTCAGTGCACTCCTCCCAACCATCCCCTCCTCCCTGACCCTTGCCCAGTCCATTATCCAGCTGGTTTTCCTCCTCAAATGAGTCCACAGACATGACTGAGTCTCTTTGAACCCATGTCCCAGGATGTCCCTCTCTGCCCCAGAGATGCAGTAACCTCAGTAAGAGCTGTTCAGCCCTGCAAAGCCTCCTGAGTATGTGCAAACCGTTTTCCTTAAGAACTTCAGGCAAAACAAGGTTATAGCTATTAGAGATAGAAATAACATAGACATAATAACACCCCTTCTTTTCCTTCCTCTGGAACAAATTCCCAGTCCTTTCTCCAAAGTACAGCTTCTCAGTGAGTAAAAATTAGCAACAAATGTGTATTTCTCTCAGAAATGTCCAATTTGCTATAATTGGACCATTCATAGTCACACATGTCCCACAATTTTGGGTAGTCAAGACTTCAAGATTAGAGGCCAGTGGATCAACAAGTAGTGTGTCCAGGTGTTCTTCAAAGGAGAGGTACCAGGCAATCTGTGATACGGACATACCCATCAGTGAACTTTCCTGACAGCAGGCACAGCAGACTGTGTTCAGGACAGCAGGGTTATTTTGATTTGCTTGGTTTCTGATGCTTTCCACCACTCTGTTTTTTCCCCTTTCAGCTCTGGCTTTTGAACCTTGGCATACATTTCACATTTCTGGTGGTGGCCGGGGAGGGGCTGGGCAGGAGGGTCAAATACTTCCATGTCAAATACTTCTGGGCTCAGGGTGAGGCAAGATGTACTCAGTACCCTGGAGCCTGCAGGACCACCCTCTCTTTCCTGACATCAACACTTCCATGTATTCTTCTTGGATCACTGTCCACTGCTGCCTTACTCCCAATCTCCATTTTTCTTCTGGTGAAGACTTCTTTTTTTTCAGTTGAGTGGTATGTTGTTTTCAGGCTGGACCTAGATCCCCAAAACATACACATTTACAGAATCAAGGGAGTTAGGGATTTTTAAAAAAGCCAGTATTCTAGGGATACACAAGGTCATCTATCTAGCCCATTACACAGCATAAATTTAACCAAGTAAGGTAAATTAAATCACTCAATTGAATAAAGGATGAGCCCTTTTTAAGACACCCTGACTTTGTGGAGGGCAAAGGGAGCTGAAAGCTGTCTTAAAAGCTCTCTGTCTTCAGTATTGCCTCTGAGAACTGCTGCTGGATTGGCAATTCTGTATCAAATAAAAGAAACAAACAAAAAGTTATAAACAAACCGAGATTTTTCTCTCTTCCTCCAAAATTGGCTCACTTTGATGGTTTCACAGATCCCCACTTTCAATCACAAAGTGAAGGTGGTGTATGGCCTACCTATTGCAGTGTTCAATGTGTGCAAATTGTCACGTGTATCAAAATTAACAAAAAATTTGTGTCAATATTATAATTAATCAGGTCAAGGACACCATAGTGCTAAACATATGACCTCAGTATGACATGAACCTATTTATTTTCAAAGCTTTTATGAAAGATCTGTATTAATAAATCAGGGTCAATAATTTAGTCTTCCATAAAGCGATGACTGATGCATGTTCTTAACACCAGGTGCTCACGTGTGCAAAGTCAGACATGTGCAGGAGAGTTCTCAGCCTTGGGTAATGTAACTGCAGTGGTGACAGCCACTGCTCAGGGGCAGAGTGTGACTCTGACAGTGGCTGGGTTTTGGGATGGGGTCCAAGTGAAATGATGGCTGGAGCTCTTGCAGAGGTACAGGTCACAGAGACAGGACCTCTATGACTGTAGATGCATCAGCTGACCACTCTCTTCTCTCCCAGGGTTGAGGGCGAGTGAGGAAGGTCCACTCAAAGGACTGATGAAACCATGAACTCACTCAGTTAATCTCTTTGAAATTTCACCACCAAGTTTTGGCATCTGTCTCTTTCGAAAGTCCCAAATGTCCTACCATACCTACATGTCTGAGACCAAGGCTCAAAATACCTCAGGGGCTTTGCCTCCTGTGTTGCTCAGCATTCTTGACCTACAGCCCCTTTGTGGATGGCAATCCACAGAAAAAAGGCAGGAACTGTCTTTTCCTACAGAATGGCTGTTCTTGCTCTCCAGGCAGAAGCACCAGCAAAGATACCCTTGTTTGCATTCAGTGGCCAGCCAGACCTTCCCAGTGGCTTGTCACAGACAGCTGATATTTCCTCTCCAGTTTCCATGAGTTTTGTCCATCAAAGCAGCAGCCAGTGTTGTTTTATGATGTGTTGTAAAACTACCATGCTACCCTGAGTGTGCTCAGCGTGGCTGCCTCATTTATCACTGCTCAGCCTTCACACTGGGGCATCATCCATCACTGCCTCCTTAGAGCTGAGAGTCAGAACCTGGTCCACAGTGCTGCCATAGCCCAGAGTCGTGTGAACACTCATCAGCAGGTCCCTTTGTCCTCAGGCTTTTTTTTTTATTTTTCCAGAAAATGTGACTTCTTCTTATATTTAGTTCCCAACCAAGACTCCCTAGAATAAAAACCCCAACTTCAAAATTCAATTGACTGTGCCTAATGGAGGGGATTTTAATGTGTAGCCTTTGACCCTTATCTATTATTGAAGGACATAAAGACTTTTTTTGTTCCATATTAGAAGTTAATGGCAAAAGAAAAATTTGGAGGTTTTAATTTTTTGATTCCAATAGTGACCTCCATGTCCATTGTGAAACCATGAATAATCACTGCTTGAGAAAGGCATTTCTGTGAGCAATCTAGAAAGTGGACAAAGGGACCTTTGAGACATATGCAGAAAAGAAGTTCAAGAATATGTTTGTATCTCGTTTTCATCTTCCACCATAGAAAGATAATTATATTTTTTAAAATTTATATTAATCATTTATCCTTTGCATTGCACTTATGTCCTTTTCGCTCACAAGTTTATTTTATTCTAAAGATACTAATAATAAAGCTTGTAAAATATCAGCCAATGTAAAAACTATAAATCCAGAGCCTTGTCCTATGCCTAGTGTCATCAAAAGGTTAAAAATACCATTGTTTTCATCAAGTCTGTATAGTGAGGTGGGTGTACTGCACTGCATAAGATGAAAATGGGACTTTGGTTGTTTCTGGGCTCTAACACTGTTGTTCTTCAGTGCTGTCCTGCTTCTGGGTACACAGTTCTCTAACACGTGAGGAGTTAACAAACGTGACTCAGGCATCTTATTATCCTCTCTTTGGGATTTAGCCTCCTGTGCTGGCAGAAATGCTGCTTTGTGCACAGCTTGCAGGGCAATTGTCTTCCAGGAGAAGCCAAGACAGGTAACGGTGAGCATGTACTTTGCTTTACACTCTTTTTTTTGGAGGTGAATCTTCATAAAAGTGACCTTCCAGGAGATAACCACAACTGGGCAGGTAGATGGAGACAGGCCATACATTGATTGTAGCTTCCTCTGTTCCAGGACTGATATGAGCATTGTGCAATCACATTCACAGCTGTCAGTGATGCCCTGGCAGAGAAAGATGGGCTCAGAGACACAGATCCTTGTTTTCTTTTCAGCAAAGTGCTCGAAACAAGGACAATTATTAGGAGTAGAATAAACAAGATTTAGATTTTAGATGTGTTGTTTTTCCATTGCAGCTCAGCTTTCCATGCACTCAGTAGTTTAGAAACTAAGTCACAGGTTCAGTGTGGTGAACTGGGAAGGCCTGGCTATGGAGACACATGGATGAATGACCTTTGTCTTCTGAGTAATGCAGCATACTAGGGGCAGATGTGTAGTCTGAAGCCTCTGCAACACCTTCTTCTATGTTCATTTTCAGTTGAGGGGCCATGTTCTGAACAAGATTTGGAGCCAGTGTGTCTGCTGTGTCTCTGCCTTGCTGCTTCTTGAGAGCCCAGTAGCTGGTTCAGGTCCTCATGGCCACATTTACAGGTTGTACCCACTTCATGTGCCTCCTGGGGCAGAGGTTCCCTTTTGTTCTTTTTAAGAAGGCACCCATCTCACATGTCCTTAAACCATTCTGTCGACCAAGCCCGAGTATGATATGAGGATGTGGCCAGGAGGTTGTTTCAAGATAATTGAAATATTGCTCCCTACAAAAACACTAACATAAACATGAAAATAAGCAAGATGTATTGCTTAACATTAGCTCCTACCTTGGATTTAATCACACAGGATGTATCTACTCTTGAAGGCCCCCTAAAGTTTGAGCACAGCTCAGCAGCTTCTGCTGCCACTGCTGGCACTTTTGGGATGTGAAGAGGGTGGCTGGGCTGTGGTCCCTGATTCAGAATGGGAAATAGAGGTTTGTGAAGGTAAACCATGAAGAGGAAGGAGGATCAGATCTGCTGAACATTTTTCCTCATGCTGGTGTAAAGAACAGCACAAAACAGATTCTTCGAAGAGGGGAAAAGAACAAACCTCTGGAAAGTATTGCAAGGTAATAGGTATTCAGAAGCCATTGGACAAAACAGAAGTTCTACCACTGACTTCAAAACACATCTGACCAGGAACCTGAAGATGTGGTAATATTTAAGAAATAAAGTTCAATTTGAGGCAAGGAAGCATAGATGTAGTAGTTTGCCCCTTGTAAGGGCCCACAGTCTCTCAGCACTGGTCCTGTTTGGAGGCTGAGAGATGCACAAATGCCCAGAGCCATGCACCATGCCCAGCTGCTCGGGAGAGGATGTGAGGCAACAGAGGGAACTGTGACAGAGCAGCTACGATATGTTGATCCGATAAATAAAAAACAAATGGGATATGCACCATAAATGGCAACATTTTCTAAACCTGCCATTAAAAAAAATGTTAAATGAATGGGCTGGTTTCTTAGTTGTTCTCCTTTGTTAGTTTTTAATTCCAAAGAAATATGTGACTCTCTCTCCTGAGCTAATCTATGACACTCTGCTGGGGACATTTTTCCATGACTAAGGGAGAATTAATCTTGATTATGCCCTCATTTTTACAATAAAATTTTAAATAGTAAAAATAATTTTTGTTGAATGTGGAGGCAGTAGACCCACATTTGGGCACATCCACATCTTGGCTGCCTTCCCCCATCTCATGGGAGCTGCAGCAGAGAGGACTTCCTCCATTTCTCACTTCCAAGCATAACTGAAGGGGCCACCACAGGGACAGGTGTGAGGGGTGTTGAACTTGTACTGCTTTGCCCACATTGCCTGGGCTGAACAGCCCCATATAACCAGGTGAAATACAATCTGAACACAAAAGAAAGTATATTTTTCCAAACAAATTTTCCAAGCTGTGACAGAGATGGGACAGGACCTGTGATGCTTTCCAGGTAAAGAGCTCACTGGCAGTAGCTTCTGGAGCGACCAGGGGTCTGCAGAATGAGCTGGTCTCAGAAGAATGCTACAGTGTTGTTTTGACCCCTGACAAATAACCTGAGCTAACAAACAGCTGAATTAAATTCTGCATGCTGGTAGGCTTCATGGAGGCCACAATGGCCATTTTCAAGCTCAGGCTTGAATCTCTCTGTGTGTGTTTGTCGTTGGGATAATTATTTGTTAATGTTTTACTGGCATCTTTATTATTTCTTTGGTTTTCAGAGAGTGGAAAACACTTGTCATGACTTTGATTCTAGGTGTTCAGCTTACTTCTGTGCAGGTTTTACATGGGATTTTTTGTCATGTCTGCAAGTTTATTTTTGGCATCTAATTTAGGTTGCAAACTCATGTCTCAAAGGAGCATCTCATCTACAGACAAGCCCTGAATAGACAAGCACAACACACATGTTACTCTCGTGCTCTTTTTTCCTATCACATGCAACCACTACAGAAATTCTCTCAAGAAGGTCACCTTCCTTCAAAGGGAGATTTTTACAATTGATCTAAATCTTGTTGCTCTTTGAAGAAGCAGAGAAGCCTTGCTGATCCATGCAGCAGGAGCATGAGCCTTCCTTCACTGCTGCAGCTCCAAAAAGGATGATGAAGTTTTAAGACCACCACTGATAGGAAAAAACCTCCATTCTGCAGGGAGAAGGAGTTTCCCTGATATGAGGTTGATTATACTGCTGGAAAGGAAGGGATTTGGTGAAATAAAAGACAGAGAGTGTCCACAGGACAAGTGAGATGGAAAATCATGACAGGCACACTTCAGTCAGTTTTTTCTCAGTGTAGAACATCTCATCTGTCAAAAGAGAACAAGTGGAAGCTTGCTTAAAATCTCTCAAGAGGACGTAACAATTTGTGCAATTACTGAGCCTTTTCAGTTGGTGCTGAAGATTCGATCTAAATATTTATTCACCACTGAGAACAATTAGTCTGACAATCTCCTGACATCTATTGGCATTTCTGAATTTATCTCCTCCTCTTTCCTGATTGCCAAGTTCCTTTTCCCCCTGCTTGTTTTCTATGGCCAGTTTAACCTACTGCTTCTTTCTTTGTGCCTGTGACCAAGACAATAGAGCCTTCTCATCTCTTTGGGGGTTCTGTTGGTTTGGTTTTATTTATTTTTGTTTTCCTAGCCCTGCATCTGGGCAATGAGAAAAATTTGGAGACAACTTTATCAACCCTCCTAGTTTTACTTTTTGGAGGAGATAATCAGAAGAGTTCGGACTCAAACCTTTTCTCTCACACTTCTGGATGAAAATCTATTAGGAGACTTGTTCTATTTACTGAGATGGTGATCTGGCTGGAGAAGAGAGTCAACAAGGCAAGATGTTGATGGAAAAAATTACAGACACTCTGAAGAAGAAGAGGAAAAGTAAGGACAGCGTCCAAAGAAGGAGCGAAGTTGAAAATTGGAGGGAAATGTTAGAAGATACAGAGTAAAGGGGAATGGCTGCCTAAAATCTAATGGATCAATCTGGTCTCCCAGGACAGGAACACCAAACCTACACAGAGTTCTAATTAGTTTCCATACTCTGGAACAGAAGCAGAGTTAAAAGGCTCTGACCTCAACTATACAGGCTGAAAGACGTGTCAGAAGAACAATGATTCATTGTCAGATTCAGTGATTCAAAAGTGGGAGTAGAGGGGCTCCACACAGTCACACTCTGCAGCTCCATGGCTTCTGGAGATTTCATGATCCAAAAGCTGCAGCCTGCATCCATGAGACAAGGCAAAAACTGAAGCAGAGACAGAGCACCCATGGGCTTCACCTGGGCACATGCATTTGGGTTAGGCATTTAGAGATCCTCTATAGCACTGGGTAACCATTTCTGGTGGGATTTTTTTTTTTCCTTAACTTTAAGGATTTCTACAAGAAGTAATATGAATCCCTCTGTGCAGGTACCTGTTTCTTCCCACTGACTACAAAAGAAGCCAACAATGACCAGCTCTTATGTAGACTCCCTCCTCTTAAAACAGTGCATTCCCTGTATGTCTGCAATAGGTGCAATGGAAGGTAACACACTGAGGAGAATTTATGCATAACCACATTGAGAATAAAATTTGGCTAAGAATCTTTTGTTACTTATAGGGGGAAATAATATTTTGCATGGCTGATGATAAACATTTATACAGCCATGAATTTTTCCTTTCATGATTAAGTATTTCTCACCAACTGCAACAGTTGAAGTTCAAGGGTCTTACAAACCTGTATGATTCCAGAAGTCCAGGAAACCCAACTTGTACTTTGGAATATGCTGCCTTCCTATTGAACTTCACTGGCATAAGGCCCCTATTTTGGGATAATCTTTTTCATGTCAAAGCACCCAGCTTTGGGCTATCTTCCCAAAATACAAGACTGCTCTGCTTGTGGTAATGTGGTGGACAGTATTGCTGGACCACAATGGAAGGAACCACCATAGCCCGTGATGGGAGGAACTCCCACATGAGGCTAAGGCCAAAAACTGAACTCTTTCAAGAGAAGCCTTGAGCCTCTTTGCTCATTCACATCCCCAGCAGCAGCACAGATGTGATTCTACACACCAGGTACTCGGGGACATAGGAGAGGAGAGTCTTTCATATCACCCTCCAAATGTGGAAGATGAAGACCTAACAGCAAAAGGGTGTGAAGTCAGATTTGCGGTGTTCACATTTTGAGTAGGGAATCTCCCAGGTCTGTTACTTATCCAGCCTATAACAGCCTGTAACAGCTACAAATCCAAACTTTGTTGAGTATTAGGTCACTAAATTGTTACCAAGCAAACACACAGAATAAAGAAATTCACAGGTTTTACTTGAATTTGAAATACCAAAAAAATGTAGTGCCATCACATGTGTTTGTCATGTACTGGCTTGGATATGCCTGATGTTTTTGTTAGCCAGTGGTTGTTTTTTGTCTCTAAAAAATAATCAGCTGAAGATTCACATGCAAATAGGGAGGTCAACAAATGGCTCCGTTTCCAGGAAATTATTTCTATATAATTGCCAAAATATTGTTGTGTATGGCTGTAAACACCCATAATACACACTTGATATGCATATATATATATATACATAATAATATAATATACCAGTTTGTGTCCGGGTATGTAGACACAAACACATGTAACCTAATATGTTCTGCATACTCTGTGTTCAAAAGGTTTGTTTAAGTCCTTAAAAATGTAATGAAAATAAGACAATTATTTTGTCAGTTCAGAGTGTTCCTTTTCTCAGTTTACTGCCAGGACTGGCAAGTTAAAGGAATTAATGTGCCCTGGTGAGGTCTGCTTTACACAAGCTGAATAAACATTTAAGATAATCATTTCTTGTTCATGTGTGATAAACACTTGAGGAACATGAATTTGTCAGCATCAAAGAAGGAACCCAACTACACAGTTCTCCAATATTCAGGCTCTGCCACCATGTCACCAGCAGTGACCAGGAAACCCTGGGGCAGCTAAGCAATCCTCCCTCTTTACTCACAACCCTTGCCACTCACCATGTGCAACCTACCAGCCCTTGATCCAGAGCAGAACACCCTGCCCTGTTTGCCATACTCCTCCTTTGGCAACACTTGCCATGTGTTTCTTCATGTGGCTGTTGAGCAGCACTGCAAAAGCATCTAGGAAATGCCTTCTGTGTGCTGGGGAACTCCACCTGGGAGCTTGTCCTTCAGTGGCTTTATTGGCTCTAATATCTTCAGCTCTCTGGTATTCTCTTTTAAATGATAGGGAAGAACTGCTTTTTTTCTGTCGGCTTCCTCTAGAACTTCACTTAGAAGTTGAAGAAAGATCTTTATCAGTGAATCTAATAGACCTTTGTTTCTCTCTCTTCCATCACAGAATGCACTAACCAGCTGTTCACTCAGAAATAACTACAACCACTGCAAGATCCTCCAAATCTGCCAGGAAGGGGACGAGAAGCCAGCCCTGAAACCAGTGTACCCACAACCTCAAGTACCCATGCTGTGGATCAATATGGTTTGATTATAGCATCCACACTGATGTGATTAAAACCCAAAAAGAAGTACATCAGCACAGCTGATGAATGCTGTTTGAATGCTTCATATAAATAACAGATATTATATAGTTTCATACCATGCAGGGTGAATTTCCCCTTGGATGTTCTCAAAGGGCAGTCTGACAACCTCTAAAAGTTTCGCTTTGTAGAGGATTTGAAATACATAGAAGTGAGAAGTTTGGAGAAAGGAGAAGACAGCAATAAAAAAAAAAAAAACTGGACTATTAGGTGGATTCTGAGGTTGAAGGATGGTGTTTCTAACAATTTGGTATTTAACAACATCTGCAGAACTAATATCCAACTCCTCTTTTGCAATTCCTTGTCTTCATTACTCTCAAGCACTTCTCCATCCTTCGTGTACTTTTGTCCTACAAGGTCACCAGCAATTTGAAATGTGGTCACACTACAAAAGCAAAAGTTTATTTTAAATTGCTTGTTTTTACATATTCCTACTTTTCTTGTTAGTTTTTCATTATTTATGTCCAGCTACTTCTTTGAAACCTCTCCCTCAGTGAAAGGTCAAATCAAGGAAGAGAAATAGAGCAACAAATTTTCTTAGAAGATGAGTACAAGATTGCCTTATAAACCAAACCTGTTAGGAACCAATGAGACTGAAGATCTAAATGGCAAATCTCTACCCTAGATATCTGCTGTGGCAAATGATCAAAGGAGAAGAAAATAAAGGTCACAGAATTAAGCAGCTTTGATTTGGTTCTCCTGTGGCACAGGTTTTACTGGTAAGACAAGCTGTTGTCTTAATAGCTTGTGAAGGAAAACAGATAAACTGGATGAACCACGTGGAAGTGTGGCAGGGCTGGATCATAGAAACATAGAATGATTTAGGGTCAAGGGGACCTTAAAGATCATCTAATTCCAACCCCCCTCACCACGGGCAGAGATGCCACTCACTAGACCAGGTTCTCAGGGCTCTATCCAGCCTGGCCTTGAACACTTCCAGGGATGGGGCATCTACAACTACTCTGGACAACCTGTTTCAGTGTCTCACTACCCTCTGAATTTCTCCCTAACAAATAATCTAAATCTATCCACTTGAAGTTTAAATCCATTCCCCTTTGTGCTATCACTATTTGTCCTTGTAAATAGTCTCTCCTTTTTTTTAAGCCCCTCTAAAACCATTGCTGATAGGCTACAAAATTTATGCAATTATAAATTTGGGATGAGTTAATTGAACAGACAAGAGCTAAAGGAAAACTCACAGAACAAAATCCCCTTTGGTTTAGACTTTAAAAAACTGAAATGAAACACAAGCATAGTTTATGTTTCTGGAATCCCTTGTATTGTGGATCATTGGAGGCCAGAAGGAAACCATGGAAGATGAACTTTACACTTCGCATTTTCCCATAGACTTCCTAAGATTTCCACTACAGCCACTGATGCAGAGAAGTTATGGTCATAGGTGGGCTTCTGGTCTGATGTGATGTGTCCTGTTTCCAGACTGGCTTTTATTCCTGTTTCTCATTGTATTTGCAGGCAGCGCAAAGTAAATTACTGAGATCATGATTAAAAGTTTTGGTTTCTTTTTCTGCAGGTACTCAGTCCCTGTGCTCTTCTCAGTGACTGCTTGCCTTCCCTGAAGTCTGGCTTTGAGGGTGACAAATGCTTCCAGCATTTAACCAAAGTCAGTGCACAAAACATACAAATACACACTGCAGTTTTCAAATGCTGAGCTTCGTGTGAACATAGAGTGACACAAACACTCCACAAGCATCATCTGCTGGTCCCAAATAGTTACCAGCCCTCATCACTTCACCTTGGTGATCCATCAGCAGAACAGAGCTTACTCCACCTCTCCTCTGAAATGCTGTGGAAATAAACACTGCCAAAACAGATGGTCATATAGGCCCTGCTGTGTCGATGCACAGGTTAATCTCATGAGGAAACCTTCATTCTGTACTGAGCACAATTTGAGTAAGGAGCCAGAAATGACACAGTTTGGGTATCTGTTCATGCAGTTAGTCCTGTAAAATGGAGCAAGAGATCGGTGAGAAAAGTCCAATAGCCACAAAAATCAGTTTTGCTGATTAGACAGTGATTTTTAAAAAAATTATTTCTGGTTACTCAAACTCAGAATCATTCAGTGATCAAGTTAATTGAAGGGATTCACAGGTATCTCACAGACTTGCTCCTGAGCGTCTTTGTCCGAAGTAAACACATTCTTTGGAGAGTGCACACGATGTGTGCATTGTGGCTCAGAATTGGCTTTGATTTACATTTTGATATTTGCCATTCGAAAATAATTACTCAGGGTAGGTTGGGGAACAGTCACTCACAAATTGTCAGCCCTGCTCTCCTACCAAGGACGTGGTGTCCTTGGAAATAGCGATTCCTTTCAATTCCAGTAGGATTTCATCCTCACCTCCTCACAGGTCCCAAACTAATGCACCTCTCCATGCCTTACTTAGGGATTGATGGTGCTGGCACCTCCTACCCTCAGACAGAAACGGCGACCACCGCGGAGAGTGAGGGCCTCATCACAAAAGGCGATGATGTCTGGTCCCTCAAAATGATGAGGGAGCTCTTTTCAGCCGATGCCGGCACAGCCGGCCCCAGGCAGCGGCAGTGTGACACCTTGTCCCCTCGCAGACAGCGGTGTCGTAGGTCACCCAGCCCCGGGGGGGAAGGCACGGCTCAGTCAGGGGGGAAGGTACGGCTCAGTCAGTGCTAGCGCTGTTGCCCTCTCTCTCTCTCCTTCATCCCGCGCAGAGATCCCTGACTGAGGGTCCCCAGGCTGATGCTCACCCTAATGCTTCCCTCTCTCCATCCCCTGCTCCGGGGGGTGCGACAGCGCGGGCAGGGCGCGGGGGGAGCAGTTACCACCCGGCGATTCCCTCCGTCGGGTGCCCAAGCGCCGGCACTTCCCGCTGCCGCCGGGGACCCTGTCCCGGCAGGACTCCCGCGGGGCCGGGGCCTCCGGCCTGCCCGCCCCACGCAGCAGCGGCAGCCCCGGAGGGGCTCCCCCCGCGCCCCCCGAGCCGCCTGCAGCGCGCACATCGCCGGCGGGTCTCTTTCCCCCGCTCTCGGAACCCTTTTCGTTTAGCCGCGATCGTTTGGAAATAGCAAATACACGAGGAGAATTTGCTCTATTAAAAAAACAACAAAAAACCCCTCAAAATACAAAAAAAAGAGGGAGGTGAAAAAAAAAAGACGGGTAGGGAAGCTAGCTTAAAGCTCTGATATTAAAGGTCTGTGCGAGTTTCCAGCGCTCATAAAACGGCCTGAAGGATGCTATTTTGCTGCAGTCTAGGTTATTTCAGCCCACAGTTGCACAACAAACCATTTAAACATTTCAGCACAAAACAGATTCCATTGTTGAGCTGCACATTAAAAAGTGTTATTCGCTTTGAAGTTTTTGTCTAATGGCTCTAAACTGAAAGAAAATGTTTTCCTATTACTTAATTCAATCATAGCGAAGAGGCTTGGTAAAAAGCCCACGGATTTTGCCCAAAGTGTGACAGAGTTCTCTTTGTGTTTGCTTATCCTCTGCTGTCACACACTTTAATTCGCCTCTCTTTATCTGGCATTCAAAACTTTCTTCAATGACATTCAATAAGGTCCAGCGGCTGGAAAAAAAACTGGTTATTTTTTTGGATATTCTTTCCCAGTAGCTTTGGGCTTGGTGTGCATTCAGAAGCTGTTAACCCTTTGCCTCCCTGCGGCTCGGAGCCCCGGGGTTCAGCCCCTGGGCAGCGGGAATCCCTCGGAATAAGGCTGATTCCACCACCCCGCGGTGGAGAGCCATTTCTTAGCGGGGAAAAATGGCCCGTCGCCGGAGCCGGCTCCAGCAGAAAATGTTGTAAAATACCTTTTCCTTAAAAATAAAACAGAAAAATCCAAGCCAAATTAACGCTTTCGGGGAACGGGCGCTTAGGAATCCTTTCTATATCATTGCGAGACTGAGGCTTTATTAACATTCGTTTTTCTTTGCTCTGTAATTTTCGCCATTCATTTGTGCACTTCATTACATTTTTAGGCTCAGGCATCAACAATATCTCGGTAAAACTCCCGCGGATTACAGTGAGAAATGTGACCGCAGGCAAAGCAACCGCTGCACAGTGCGGAGACATGGAGTACACCAATTTCAAGGCTTTTACTTCCTTTCCCCCCTTTCCCCATCTCTTTTTAAAAAAGTCCGTTTGGTTTCGAGGCGGGGAGGTCACTGTAGGGAGCAATCTCCCCACGTTTTGACAGGGGTTGGCGGGTGCATTAGCCTTTTTGTTCCTCGTATATTAAACGGGAAATTCGGGGCAGAATATGTATCCCCACGACCTTTTTTTTTTTTTTTTTTCCCATATTTGTCGGCATTCCTTATTCACCTACTAAGTCAACAAGCTCCGTGGAGCGCGACGCGGGGAGCGGCTGCACGGGGCAGCGCCGGTGCGCGTTAGCTCCGACCAAGGCGCACTCGCTTTGAGGACCGCTGTGAACTTAGCAGATCCCTGTGCTAAAACATCCAGACGCCGCCGCAGTGTTTGAGTTAAATCCCATCGCTCGGGAAAAATCAGCCGTTTCCCTGTCGTCGCCACAGCCCCGGGGACTTCCCGGCGCGCTTGTGCGCGGCGATGCGAGGTCGGGCTAGCGCGGCTTGGTGGCGGCCGGGGCCGCCGCACGTGGGGTGCCATGGCAGGTGTTACCGCTGGGACTGGACGCAGGGACCAGGTGTAAAGACATGCGGAATGTGCCGAGCGCCTCTTCTGCCTCCGCGGATGTCGCCGGCACGGAGCAGTATCTGCATGTCGGGTTTTCTGTACCCGCAGCAGGGCAAGCTATGCTTGTGGCGCTCCGTACCCCTTAGCTATGCCCGGGCGCCCACGCCCACGCAGAGGCCGGGCGGATGTCCTTGCCGGTGGAGCACCGGCTGGCACATCTCTGTAGCCGTGGGGTTCGCCCGACGGCGGCGACAGCGACAAGTGGCAGCTCCCGGACCCAGGCTGAGAACAAAGAAGCGGGGCTGGGGAAGGCGGCGGGAGAGGTAGTGGGGACGAGGCATCCCGGAGGCGAGGGAAGAGAGAGAGGCCGTCGGCACCAGGGGCCCGACCTGGTGCCACAGGTGGGAAAGGCACGGGGGGCTGGCAGGGGAAGCTGGAGCCGGCGGAGAGCGCGGCTGCAGCCGGCAAAATAAACAAGTGGGAGCGGGCTGAAAGCTGGGCTGAAAGCGAAGGAGAGCGATAAAGAGAAAGAAAAGAATATTAAATCGCGAGAGAATGAGAAAATAACCCCGCCAAAGGGAGAGGAGGGGAGAGGCCGCCTGCTACGGCGTGGGTGGGGTCGACAAGAATAGAGTACATTATGCAGTTCATTTAGTTAACAAGGGAAATAATGAGGGAGCGTGCGGCGTGAATGCCAAGAGAAGAGCCACAGAAAGCCCATTGAGCGCCCGGCGCCGCCATNCGAGAAGAAGGGGGAGGGCAGCCCTCCGCCGCCGCTCTTCCCCTACGCCGTGCACCCCTCGCACCCGCTGCCCGGGCTGCCGGCCGGCGCCTGCCACGCTCGCAAGGCAGGGCTGCTCTGCGTCTGCCCGCTCTGTGTCACCGCCTCCCAGCTGCACCCGCCGCCGCCCGCTATCCCCTTCATCAAGGCCTCCTTCCCTCCCTTCGGCTCCCAGTACTGCCACTCGCCCCTGGCCCGCCAGCAGCACTCCGTCTCCGCCGTCAGCGTCGGGGCGGCACCCGCGCCCCTCCCGCGGGGCCCC
>VZTN01018927.1:5928-17518 GCA_013400515.1 Erpornis zantholeuca | reverse complement strand
GCCTACCCGCTGCCCGCCCCCCGGCAGTTCCACTGCATCTCCGTGGGTAAGGCGGTAGGGGCGGGAAGCGGGGGGTGCATGCCTGCGTGGCAGCGGTGGGCACTGCGGGGAGGCGATGGGGGTCCCGGGGGACCCTGCCGAAAACACCTGGGGAGGGGGGTGCCTGCCCAGAGCACGAAGGCTGGACGGGGAGTCCCAGCACTTCTTTCTGTCGGTGCCCCGGACGATGCGCGGGGGAAGCCCTCGTGGTGCCCGCCGAGCCTCTGATCGGCTGTGCGTACGGGGATAGGCGGTCGCAGTACCCTTGTGAGCTTGGACTCCAGCCTAGCAGCTGCTTGCTAAGTCTCAGGCTCCCCGGTGGAGAAGGAAGGGCTGCGGCCCCACAGAGCGGGCGGCAAGGAGGGCTCAGCGGGAATGGCGAGTGCCCGGCGTTGCGGGGCGGGCGGCGGAGGGTCCGGCAGGTCCTGACGGTGCGCTCCTCTCCCTTCCCAGACAGCACGTCCAGCCAGCTGCCCAGTAGCAAGAGGATGCGCACCGCGTTCACCAGCACGCAGCTCCTGGAGCTGGAGAGGGAGTTCGCCTCCAACATGTACCTCTCCCGGCTGCGGCGAATCGAGATCGCCACCTACCTGAACCTCTCCGAGAAGCAGGTGAAGATTTGGTTCCAGAACCGACGGGTCAAGCACAAGAAAGAAGGCAAAAGTAGCTCCCACCGGGGCGGGGGGGGCGGCCACAGCTGCAAATGTTCGTCCCTTTCCACCACTAAGTGCTCGGAGGACGACGAGGACTTGCGCATGTCTCCGTCCTCCTCGGGAAAGGACGACAGAGGTCTCGCAGTCACCCCCTAGCCACCCGCACGCCCACCCCGGCTCCGCAGGAACTGTGGCGAAAGCAGGGGAGGGAGTCCTGCCTGCCCCGGTGCTGACATGCAGCCGAAGGATTTTATACCGTTTTGTATAATTTGTGTAATTTACGAAGGACATTCTCGCCTTTCTAGACCCCCGCCCAGGAGGACGGGTGTCCCGGCACCCTGTTGTAAATAAACTCCTCCCTAGGACCCCAGGCGTCCCCCCATAGTGCTCTCTCACTTGTCTCCCCGAGCCCGGGAAGCTCCTCGCAGACGTTGTCGCGCACCGAGACGGGCGCTGATGCTGCGCGGCGACGGCCGGTGCGCCCGCCGGGAGGGATGCTGTCCCGGGCTCCCTCTGGTAACTCGGCGGTGCCCAAAAGCAGGCGGACGGACGGGGAGGGCTGCGTTATTACCTTTTCCCTTTTTTTTTTTTCTTTTTTCCTCTCCAAAATAGTTCTTGGTTTTGTTTTGACTCCGTCGCTGCCAGGCGCACCGCTGTGGTTGCACCGTTCCGTCCCACTCCCTCCCCGCGGGAGATATTTATTTATTTATTTATGTGCAGAGAAACGATGATGGCAATGATAATAATGATTATGATAACAATAAAAGCTCGTTGGTGGTTTATTTCCTCCCATTTGCTTAGAAAGCAGCCACTCGGTTTCCGCGGGCGTGCGCTGGGAGCATCGTCTCTCTCCAACCTTCTCCGTCGCAGCTCGGCACAGGGACTCGCCCGCCCAGCAAACGCAGATGACGGGGAGTCTGCCCTTCTCCGTGTCGAGCTGAAGGTACGGGGTGGAGGGGTCCCCTGCCTCCTGTTCCGGGGGCTCTCTCAGCCTTCCCCGAGAAGCTAAAGAGCGGAACGGGGAGAGGCTGGGCTGAACACTTTTCATGCCCATCCCGGCCGCAAGTCTGCGTACGGCTGTAGATCAGCACAAACACCCGGCTGACGGCGGGACTTGGCTCCCCTATCCCTGTGCCCGCCGCCGCCAGCCAGGAACGACTGCCCCGGCCTCTCGCTAACCCTCCGGGGCTGGTGCTGGGGCCGGCCCTGCTGGGGCTCCCTCCATCACGACCACCGGGTTCCAGCAGCCCCGCTCCGGGCAGTGCTTTGCCGGTTTTTACGCGTGATGACTCGTCCCGGTGGCTGGCGGGGACCCCCGTCGGAAGCAGCCGAGAGGTCCCGCAGCCCCGGGTGTGCCACACGCGGTGGCGTGGGGCCGGACTGGCATCAACCTCCTCGGGTGTGGGACCCCCAGAGCCCGGCGCTCCCACTGCCGCTCCGTTCGTGAGGGAAAAGGCCCCTTGTGCCAGGACTCCCACTCCGTTCGGGCTCACGGGACGGTCTTCAGTGAGTGCAGCGGCTGTCCCTGCACCGGCAGTCGATGCCTCGACTCTCCCCCCGAGGCCGCAGAGCTGCACCACCTGGCAGAGTGGGTTTCATGCCCCACAGTCCCGGGAATGTGCTTGAGTGCCTGGGCTACCATTGGTTGCTGCCCATACTGGGACGCGACGTGATTTTCATCCCAGAGCATGTCCAAACCATGTCCTGGGAAGAGCCAGGAAGGGACATGTTGTCCCTCATGGAAAATCCACACGGAGAAGGTCCCCTTAGCCTTGCACACAGGTTGAAGTTGGTGTGGGAAGCTGTGGGTTTGAGACCCCTGGGCACCAAGGGTAAAGGCAGAGCAGGTAAAATTGCCACGACTGGGACAACATCAAGTCCTGTCCATAAAACAAACGTGTCACCCTCCAGCCTTTCCAGGTCCCCTTGTATGGCTGTTGGTCTGGGAGAGCTACTGGTTTCTACAGCTCCATCCCACGGATGAGTGAAGAATATGACCCTACAGCCCATGGCACACTGTGAACCTCTCTGGACACTCAGGATGATGTGAGGTGGGGGGTAACCACTAGATATTAGGTGCATTAGACAGTGCAGGACCGGCACAATGCAGTACTCTCACCCTGCTGGGACTGATTTGTGTTCCTCTGTCTGGAAGTTGCAAGGACTTGGTGACACTAGGCAGGTTAATTATCAAGATTGGGACACATGGACAAAATGTTCAGGCCCCTTGGTGGCCTTCCTTCATCCACTGGCTCCTGGGTCTCTCAGATGTCTCACCTCTCCATCTCTGCTTCCTCCTCTGTTGGCTTCCCACATTAGCCAGCTGAGATGGGATGGCAGGACAAACTCATATTTAGGACACCATGTGGGCAGCATCTTCCTGGCTCCTTTTCCCTTGACTGTTGGGGATTAATTTGGCAGGTTAGAAACCAAAATCTGGCCTTGATACAAGAGTGAGTCAGTCTTGCCTGGTGCTTGGCCCCATAATGTCCCCTGTATGCCCTTCTTTCCCCAGTGGACCAGTTTCAACAGAAAAGACCCCTCAGAGGACCCTAATTGTCACAGCAGGGCCCTGTAGACTTTCCAGCACTCACCTCTCACCCTGCTCATATTTACCAGACTTTTTTTAAAAGTCATTATAAAATAGAGGCAGAAACAGTCTAATGTAGGTTTAGCAAGGGGTCTGGCATCCTCTTACAGAGCGCTGGCACTGAAGCCAGCACGCACCAGTAGAGGCGTGTGGATGTGCTCCTCATGCCTGTTCAGCAGCATGGGATTGAGCCAGTTGGCTGGCAGTGAGATGCAGGGAGCACCAGCACTGAGCATTGGAGTGTTGCTGTTGCAGCAGAATTGTGGTGGCTGCGCTGAAGCTCTCAACATCCTTGTCTGCCAGCACATTCCCACCATGTCTCTGGTTTGCCAGGGCACAAGCTCTGATGTACAAAAGCTGCCTCCTCTCACTCCTGTTTTGAGTCCGAGCAGAGGCAGACGGGGCAGTTTCTCACCACTGTGATAGGGATGATGAGGCAGTGGCACTGCCCACCCATCTTGCTCCTCACTCGCTGTGAAACATGGGCAGCAGCATGCCTGGCAGAAAAAAAGTACCTTGTGGACAAACACATTTTGTCCTGAGGAACCAGAGCCTCTGGGATCTGAGGGAGCACCTGGAAAACTTTATGGGTGTGCAGAACTAAGTTCGCTATCACATCCTCACTGCAGGCACAGCGGCTGTGGGCTGCAAGGGAGAATCTTGTAGTGATGCTGTCCCAGTCAGTGCACACATTACAGAGAGTGTGGGCACACATGTGACTGCATCCTTTATGGACTGAGTTTGTCAGCCAGACAATTTGGAACTAATCCTCAGCTCTAAAATATACCTCATATATGTAAAGTAGCAAAGAGAATTCCCTCTTATGGTATAATTTCGTCTGAGCAGCAGTGGAGTATCACAATGGATGGCCCCAACAAGACAGTATTAATATTCTCTGATGCACACTGGCCTCTGCTGCAGACCCTGTGTACCTTGCAAAGCCCAGTGGGGCTCTCAGTGCACTTGACAGTCATTATGCCACATCCACATGCAGAGATAATCCCTCCTTAGTTGGGCATTTTTCTAATTTAGTGAGAAATCATTACAGCAAATGCTCGGAGTGTCATTTTCAAGGACTCTGAGGTTGGGCAAATTAAAGTCATTTTGCTGTGGGAAGAGCGTGGGCACCTCTGCTAAAGCGAATGTCATAACATGCCAATTTTCAACTTTCTATCTCTAGCCATTTTGGCAGCAGGTTTCTGAAAGTTACTTAAGCACTTTAGCATCTAAAATGCCCAGTCTCACCTGATTCCAACAGGAAGCAGATTTATAAATGCACAAAGGGAGTTTGAATATATTCCAGCACATATTTTTTTGATTGTATTTCTAACTTAAAGTTGAATTATTTCTGCCCTTGCATGCAGAGAGGAGACTCTTTAGATGCTATCAGAGCTTTGAAGACTGCATGCCGGTGGCTGTCCTGGCAGGGGTAGGAGGACAAAGAATGTTGCTGGGATCTCTTTTCCACACACTGGTATTGCTGAATTTTGGTGTCCCCCACCCCATCCCATTACATATGTAACCGCTCTCTTTTCACAGGCAAAAAATGTGACCATGATATGGATACCTTGGAAAAAAACAAAGGTTTAGAATGAAGAATATTTTCAACATTGATTACCTGTGTACTTACAACTACTTAATATTAATTTGCATTATTTGGCTTTTACATTAACATAACTTTTATCTGTCAACCTCATTTCATTCCATATAAGGGCTGCATCAAATAGATTTACAGTTGAAAACATGCATTGGTATTTTAAAATGTTGTTGATCTTAACAACAAAACCAGTATTATTAACCCAGGAATCCCATAATTTGGTTTATCTGCAGTTAATGTATTTACACAGTGCCAGCTCTGAGCTGGCCCCATGGCTTTGGAATAACGTTTCAAGCAAATGGACTTTCTGCTTTAGAATAGTGTTACATTGTGGGTGTTTTTCTCTCACTCTTGTTTACTTACAGGGAACCTTACCTATTAATTTACTGGGATAACAAAGATTCATTTTTAATCCTTAGGTTCCTGAAGGTAGCTCTAAAATTTACATCTCTAATGACAATATAATTTGGTCTCTGGATGTGATTACTTTAAAATATAGGTGAGTGTTAACAAAAGATCCTAAATAAAATAGCTTTGTATGATATTCCTAATGATTTGAAGGCAGGTACATCAACAGTAACTATCTCTCAATTACATTAATTTTGAAAGTGTTTTTGCTATGAACACAAAGTACTCATTTATCTGGATGTAATTATGCAAGATCAGGACATCTCCTAGGATACTGACACTGATGATGATAGCAAATGGCTGGGCCTGATGCTTAATATGGCTGTAGCTCTACAGGAGTGGCTGCCCAGTGCTGGACAGCTGACTACCCTGGAACTACTCAATATGCTCTATTATATAACCCATATGTATCTGGCATGTACAAATAAAACCAAACTAACTAGCTAACCAAAACCAGAAGTAGCAATTATTATAAACTGGAAAACTCTTTGTTCTTAAGTTTGCTATATCCGCTTTCTCATTCTGCTGCAACCTTCTCTAATTTCTTCTTTCCTGGAAGAAAAGTACATGGAAGAGAGTACTTTTTGGTCACATATTTGCTACCAGTCTATATAGACCAAATTGGAAAAAACTCGTCAATAGAATCTCAGCACGGGTGCAAAATGTGCCTTGGAGACAGATCTGTCAGGTTCAGGTTCAGGTTTCCAACTATGAAAGATATTAGCATCAGTCACAGACTATGAATATATTATTTGCTTTTAAGAAGTGCTGCACCCACTTTACAGCTGGATGGGCAGTGGCTCCCATGCTTGATAGGTGTGTACTAATATGTTAGATCTTGGGTAGGAGTATCTGATCTGGTTTGGCTTCAGTCACTGCTCCAGAAGGGTCTGCAGCTGATAAGTCCCTTTTGCCAGTCTGATGAGGATGTCCAGTACCCTGGTACCTCTGAAATAGCACTAGGCACACATCCAGGCACATCAAATGGTTCTTGACAAGAGAAATTACCCCTAAAAGCACAAGCAGAGAAGACAAATACAGGCAGATTGTTGGAGAAAATACATGGTAGCTGTGACTGCAAATACATCTGGATGGAGTTTTATTTTAAAGTACTTAAATATCCTGTGTAGAGGGCTAACTGCCTGCACATGACTGATCCTGGGTAGATTACAAAAGTCTGCAGTGCCTTGGATTGCAATTTTTTTTTTAAGAACCCACTTCTCAGTCTAATCTCAGGTAAATACCAAAAAATAATAGATGATTCATACAGACCTGCAACTTGTGCAGGTGATTGGGTGGCTTGCAGTGTGCAAGGCAGAGCAGAAGGATTAAGCATAGTATGATAAAACATTAAAGCATAGAATGGTAAAATGTATGTACGTATGTTGTTTAGGTTTTTTTTTCAAGTAATAGTCATTTTGCACTTGGTATGATATAAACACAGAGGAAGTTCACAAGAATCAGTAACTGAGGAGAAAAGGCCTCCACAAGCCAGGTGGTGCAAAGGAGACACATGGAATGAATCAGGCAGAAGCTGTTACCTGAGGAGTGACACGAATACACACCTGGGAGGTGTCTTACTCAGTCTGTGCTCTGGCCTTCACACTAGACAAGATTCTTTCAGATCAGAGTTGTCTCTATACTGGTGTTCTGCTGGAGGTAGCACAGAGTTGCCTGACCTGTAAAGGCTATCCTGCTGAGCAAGCTGTTCACATCTGATGTAGGTTGTCTCCTGAGTCTATTCCCATGGTCTCAGCTATGAACAGTGTGGGGGATTGCAGATGGTTTATTACAGCAGACACAGAAATGTTAACACGCATCTCTGTAAATTCTTTCCTCTAGAGAAAACCAGCTTTGATCTCTGAGTTGACCAGAGTCTGAGAGACTCAGTGAATCTGCAAGAGATATTCATCTTTGATGTCACCATGTCAAATCTGAGTTTCCTTTAGTGCCTGATTTGGGAGGACACCTCACTATACTAGGGGGTAGGTAAATGAAAGCTGATGATTTGGGAAACTCCTCTCCTTAGTTCCTGGCCATCAAGATGCTCTTTTGAGCATGACCAGTCCTGAGCCTAGATATGATATGGGCACAGAGGGAAGACAAGACAGCTGGAATGTTGTCATTGTCAAACCTGCTGGGCCTCATGCCTTCTACTTAGATACCTAAGTAGAAGTGATTGCAGTAAAATGGTCCTGATGGTGTCTGTGACCTGCCTGAGTCCTACCCTGGCCCCTTGCAGACCTGACTTAATCTGCCACAACCCAGGTACTAGCTGCTCCAGCACATCAAAAGCCTGTTCTGCTCTTGCATCACCTCCTGGTCTGTCAGCCTCCCCACCACTACCCCATCATACTCCTGTCTGCACTGACTGGTGAGACCCCCATGCCCCTGGCTGCCTCCTGTCTTTTGGCTGTCCACTACCATCAGCCACAATTCTTCCCCCAGTTTCTGCCTTCTCCCCAGACCCCATCCTTTCTGAGATGTTTTGGGGCTCTGTTTCACTTCCAGCCCTGCTCATACACCTGTTGAAGCCAACACTCAGGTTGTCAGCAGTGGTGAGTAAGCAGAGCTCCATTCAGTGCAGAGAACCACACCAGTTTTTGCCAGCTGTTACCCAGATGCCTCATTCACTGCCACACAAGCTTTCCTGTGCACAGTGTCCTGGCACAGTGCTCCATGCACCCTTCCAACCCACCAGCTATCCCCAGCCAACACACCCGTCCCAGCCCTTCTGCAGTGCTGCCAGCCCACACAGCCAAGCTGACTCCCTGTCATTATTCCCTCTTCTTCTACTAATCTAACTTTTCTCACTCCTCCGTGTCTTTTTATTTTTCTTTCCTGCATTTCAGTCAATCACCTGTTTAAAGTAAAGCACGTTCTTAAATACTCTGCCAAAATGAGTCCTAGATATTCTCCGTTGTTTTCCACCTTCTGTTGAATAATTATCCCCCTCCCTCTTTCCCCAGAACATATGGGGGTCATGTATCCAGCTCTTATGTTTAATTTTGCACACAGTTTAGATTACACTTTGTATGAAACATACTACCAAAAGTGAAGCTCTCTTCTTCTTTCTCTTCTTTTCTTTCTCTTTAAGCATACATGTAAAGAAACCTTTCAATGCATTTGCAGAGCCCTAATACAGTAGAGTGACACAAAGCATTCTGGATATTGCTATGCAAATGACATGCCAAGAATGTTTAGACTGTACCTTGAAGCAGTAAACAAGTTGATTGTCATGGTGTCATGGTAACAAGAGCTGGATTCGCTTCATAAGAATGAGGTCCCAACCTTTGTTTTTATTTGGATTGCTAAAGCAACTCAGTGGTCCAAACCTCATCACCCCCTTGGTCCTTTGGAGAGTCAGAGGCACAAGAAATGGACTTGTGTATCAGGACACCATTTAAAAAGAAATAATGAGCTAGTCTGACACACAGCTTCAGGTCACTGAGGATATTCAAGCATACACCATTCCAAGTTGGGATATGTTGTCAACACCACTGGAATTTACCATGTACCCTGGACAGAACTGCTGTCCCATCGGCATAGTTACAATATGCAGAACTTTTATTTGAGGGTGATGAAAATTGTGGGTTTTAAACTGGTGAACTGCTCCCCTCTCATGGAAGTATGGATACTGGAGAAGGCAGCAGGGCTCTTCTGTGAGCAGTATCTCCATATGGGTTTGTAGGATCAAGAACTCAGGCTGCTGGTCAGCACCTTGTATTGTCCACTTAAAGCACGATCTCTTGACAAGCAGGGCCATGACCATTTCTCTGGTTCTGACTCAGCCATCCTTCCCTGGGTAGCAGGAAAGCTCTCCATCACCACGGGAGAATCACACTAATGACTTAGAGGTTACAGTTTTTCTCCTAACCCCCTAACTCAGGATTGAACTACTCCAGGCTTTGATGAGCCACCTCATTTACCAAAATACACTCCTGGAAATTGTTCATCCAAGTTGAGCCACCAGATTTGGCTCCTCTTCTACCTCTGCAAATAGAAAATGCTTTCCCTGACAAAACCAACAAGAGAGTTCTACTATACGAAATAAATTAAGTAGTGTCCTAGATGACTGTGGCATTGTAAATTTGAGACTAAAAATTCTCTTTATTCCAAATACTTAAAAACCAATTTTTTTTGAACAGATGTGTGGCCAGTTGTAAGTGCGAGCTGATCTCAGATCATTAGACAGAGGAGTTTGCCCTTTTTGTACTTTTTATCACTGCTGATCTGAGCTTTAAGGAGGATCACAGAGCAGGTGAGCCAACCTGGTACCTGTCACAGGGATCAACACAGGAAGCAGCTTGCTGTCTGTCTGTTGGTTCTTCAATCTCACAGTTTCAAAGCACCGGGCACAGAAGGATAACCCTTCTTCATATGATGAGAAGCGTGTGAGCTCCTTGGCAGGGCACCAAACCTGTCTCACATTGCCTGAGCTTTTTCCTGCTGTATATTGGGCTCTTCTCTGTGCTTGTGTGGACTTGAGATGCTACCTCCCAAAGTCTTGTTCCATCTCTTGTTACCTGACATGATCTACAAAGGCCTGTCTGAACCACTCAAGTGCAACCCCTCAATTTACAGTATCAATATGAGGATGGGAATTCTCCCACCAGCTGCAGGACCTGCACAGAAGATGTACTGCAGCTGCTTGAGCAGACTCCCTGTTCAGAGTCAGAGCAGAGGAACAGGCTCTTCAATGATAAGAGTTACCTCCTGCTGCAAGATGTATCTTGGTGAGGGCAGCCGAATCAGGCCCTGGAAATGATCGCAACTGAGGCTATCTAGAAAGACCAGCTGCAGTGCATCTGGATGCATTCTCAATACCAGGAGGGAGGCAGGGGGAACCCCTGGAGAATGATTGCTCACTGAACTGAATTCTTTAGCTGTAAACAACTGCATTTATGTAGCTGCACTTAAATAACTCAGTCAAGGAAATCAGAGGCAGTGACACCAAAGAGCCACTGGGCAGGGTATGGAGGTGAAACATTCTCAACTAGATGCAAAAGTGGTAATTGAGTATTCCCTGTTGCTCATCAGCCACCATAAGGTATCCTTGGAAGTAGCTCATGGGAAATAGGAGGAACAAAGCAAACCGTGACCTAAGAAAAGAGTGAAAAGGATTTACCTCACTGATCTAAACCCATTCCTGAGGATAATTTAAGTGCTCAGGTAACAAACAATTTACTAACTGCAAAATGTCTTCTCTGGCATCTTTGATCCTGAAGTCTAGCCAAGTCTCTCATGCTCTTTGCAAACTCATCAGTAGGAAAATTTTCATTCCTTGCTGAACCACTTCTTTTCCTGAAGCAGGATTTGTACAGTGCTTTATCTGACAAGTTTTGGATAGTTCAGTTAATGCAGTAGAATGATTGATGGGGTCGAGATAGACACTAGAGCCTAGATCAGCTGGAGAGAGCACTGAAGAGCTGTATTTCCTCTCTACTGCAGGCCCCAGGTTGCTCAGAGGAGCTGCAGAGCAATTCCCTGGGAGTGTTGCTCCAGACAGAAACCCTGTTCACAGGGGTGTGAAGTGTGTGGAACTGAAGTCATCAGACGATCCCAAAAAATCTTTTGTGTTGCTCATCCATAATCTGGAAAGCAGAGTGGTGTTTGCAGGCATATATTTTCAGGTGGATATGTCACAATTTTCCACTGAGATTTGAAGATCCTCTTGGTCAGCTCTCTCTCTAAATCTGCAATTGGTGCACCTGCAGGGAGGAATAATGACATCTTAGCTTCCACTGAAAAGGTGCCCTTAGAGCACATTCTGGATGGCAGAATTTCCCATGTATAAGCAAACTCCTACCTGTCCAAGTGCTGCTAAAGACACAACAGTCTCAGTGTTCCAGCTGCCACCTCTGAGATTTCCTCACCTGTTGCATTTCAGCAACAGCTCCACTAAGATTTGAGCATAAAGCACGGAGGGGTTATATAAATACCTTTCTGTATGAGGATATGGCCCAAGACATTTTCTTCAAGGAGAGGTCCATTTATTTTTTCAGTTGTATAAACTAGTCCATACTAACTCAGTAGTGGCAAGTCTGAGTGGCAAGTGCCCTTCACCAGTGAATTCATGAACTTCTTTGGTTGTTTTATCTCTGGGTGGTGCTGCATTGTTGGTCCAGTTGTAGGTTCTTCCATGGGCTGGTGTCATCATCCATAATCCTATCTGGACACATGTATGTGCCACGGCTGAGCTCAGACCCCTTTGAAGGCTTCCTGGGATATGCCCTCTGCCTTTGGAAATGCATCCTGTTTGGTACAGTGTATTTGTGGGGCCAAGGATCATCCTGCATGGAC
>VZTN01018925.1:4006-37738 GCA_013400515.1 Erpornis zantholeuca | reverse complement strand
CTGAAGGATGCTTTGGAAAAGTTGTAGTATCCTCGTATCATAAAGATTTTCCATAAGCCTTGACATTCTCATTTTACTTTTTATTTCCTGCTAGCCAAAATGTTTTAAACTTAAAACATTACAATTAGTAGAGAAAAATCGTTGAAATTCTGCAATGGCTATTCTGAATATCTAAGAAACTATTTATTTACTCTTTTAAGTCCTTTAATTCCTTTTTGCTAGCCTGGAATGGTTGAAATATGTCATGTTGTTTGAGAAGAAATTTGAAAGCAGTTGCAAATTTCTTCAAAGAGGGATTCTGCATTATAAGGGTGCTGCTGCTTTTATATATTTCTTAAGTTATTGGGTTGAAATTTCCACTGCAGTCCATGATTTTGCTTTATTTGTTAGTATTCATCATGTGCACGCCCGTTTTTGTGACTCGCTGCACCCAGCTTCTCTTTAATGGTGAGCACTGCCAGAATGAACAAGCAGTGCTCCTTTGTAACTCCTGACCAAATCATGTTTCAGGTAAATGAATTTTACATGGGTTCAAAACAAGAATGGAAAAGTTCAAGATACATTTGAGAATCACTTTACAGATAGAAAACACATCCTTTTTCAGGAAATGCTCGAGTGAGAAATAGTCAAAAACTAGTGGCAGAGGATTAGGGAGAAATACAGAATATGCAGAAGTTCTTGCTTTTCTCAAAACACTTTTGGCTTCAGTTGGAGCCAGCTTTATCAGGCTGCTTGTGCCTTTCCTGTGATACACTACAGCCATTCCTTGTAGAATAGAAACTATGAAACAAAGGGAACTTCTCAGCCTTTTTACTGCATTTGTTTTGAAAAGGGGACATTACATTGGATGTAATGACAAGACACAAATGAAAGCTTTCATCTGAAGAAATTATTTATCTGGGGTTTTTTGTATTTTTCAAAGTTTATTATATAAGTCAGGTTATCTGTGCAAATAATGTCTGTCTGTGGAGCATTCCTAACCATCTGAGCTTGAAGGACTAAATGTGTGTGTGTGAAGTCCCTGCCAAGTTAAGTAACCCAAAGCATTAACACTTCAATGGCAGTGGGAAAAGAACCTGTTTATAGGAAACTCCCAAATACATGTTTTTAGAATACAGAAGAAAAACAGGTTACAAATAACAACATGGTCATAAATACAGGCAGGGAATGTTAATTGAGTGTATTTACCAAAGCACTGTATTAAAATTCCAATTCAAAAGCTAAATTCTTCAAAGCAGGAATATTGTATTTTCTGTGTGTCTGTACAAAAATCTTGATCTTCAAATTATGGTTATTTGTGTAATATTATATTAAAGGCTAATAAAACCATATAAGTTTCCTTTTAGTAGAAATTATATTCTGTAATTATCTTCTCAGTCTGTAGTTACCCCCTGGAAAAGGGGTTGAAATCCTTCTGATTACCTTCTGGAAAAGGATGTGATGCTACACTCATTTCCAGTTAGCAGACTTTGGAAGAACAGTATCCAAATAGATGCTTGTGTGGTGTGAGAAGAAAGGTACAGCTTTGTGATGTTAAAGCCTTACCATAAGCTCTGACATGTTGGACATGGAAACTTAGCATTAATGAGTGAGAGCTTAGAGCAAGGTTTTGGCTAGAGCTTGTCTTCTGCAGAATCATATTGGAATTGTTGAGAAAATGTTAGCTATAACTGGAGAAAGCGTTAGGCTGGTCCTCATTTCCATGGTGGTGACACCTGTTGAATGGGAGTAACTCTTATAAATAGGGAAAAAGGTGGTAGGTGGTTCTGGAATAGAGCATGGGTAGTTAATTTGTAAATGAACAGATGAAGAACTGTGAGTAAATGAAGGACTATCATAGTATGTTCATGCACAGGCACCCAGAGCAGTGTACATCAGTGAGCCATGGTACTTTCACACCACAAGCCACAAGAAACTGTTTGCCTTAGACATTAGTCCATGCAGCATTGAATATGCCTAAATAATCACATCAAGGACTTCCCAGAAGAGAGTGATACACAATATCTATGTGTAGTGCTCACAGAGAGTCCACTGGTCGCAGCTGATGGAACAACCATGCAAGACCTTGGCAGCTGTTTTGTTGCTTTCTCTCTTCATGGGATTGGCATGTCTGATGACCAGTGCCTTGATGAGGAAAGAATGGAAAGACCAGGATTGGGGGGCTGATCTCCCTTTTGTACAGTCTTGTTTCTAGATAAGATTGCCTCAAGAATGCGTCCCAGACTTTGTCACAGTTGACTCAGAGACTTGTTTACATTCAGGGACACCAGTAAATTTTTTTTGAGACTCTATGTGTTCAGTACTGAAGTATTGCATCACATACTGGATGGTGGGAAGGCCATGTCCTTCAGTTTGCACAGTACAAAGCTATTTAGATCATTTTTACAGCTGTTTGTGTTTCTAGTGAAATGATCTAAAGGCACAATTGTGTCTACTTATATGGGTAATTCTGTGAGAATATTCTGTGAAACCAGAAAAATGAATGTGCAGTTAATGTTCAAGGCATAGTTAGCCAGAATTCAAGAGCTCCCTAAGGAATACCTTGATTTGGGTAGCTGTAGGGTGGCAGTGTGAGGTATCAGAACATTTTTAACAAACATCATTTAGCCGTAGTGACACTTATCTGTGACATGACATTTGAATTATGAGGTACCAAGAGGGTGGTACTACTTTGAGCTATTTATGATAGCAGTGAGGGGAGGCTGGTTTTAGATTAAAAAAAATATTAGCAGAACCAATAGGCTCTCCAGTAGGAGACCGGAACATTTGTTCTGGATTGGCCTCCAAGGGGAGCATAGTGTGAAAACAGCTATGCTGGTCTGCTCCAGAGGGTGGCTGCTGGTGAGCAGGGACAGGATTTGTAATTCTGTGGGAGGAGTGTGGTGAGAGGCAGTAAGGACGCAGAACCTGGGTCTGAATAAACACAAGATGGAATGGAGGCGTGCATATGAAAGACTAAATCAAGGGGCTTTACAACTAGCAATAAAGGACTCTTGCAGTTTTTAACCACTGGGCAGAATCCATAAAGATCCTGTTCACGTGTCTATACTGCCAACCCTTTCTTGTGAGCCCTGTTTAATCTTAGGTTTTTGTACTAGCAAGGAAACAAATATTTCCAAGTCAAGACATTGCTCCACAGACCACCTCATTGACTCATCAAGCCTGGAGGAGGTACAGACTCCCAGTGTGTGTGTGTCCCTTTGAGGTACTCCAACAGCAAAATAAATTGCCATAGTTAATGCAGCTTCTCACCCATGGCATAAACAAGATTGAGAAACTTTCTCTTAAGAGGAAGTAAACTTTTCCAATCAAGTGGCAATATAGTTGTAGGAATAAATGTAACTAGAAATAGGTTCCTTTGAGATGAAGCTTGGGTATTACATAAAACACGCCTATCAGGCATTTAGTCTTGATATAAAATGTTTGATTTCATAACGTACATGTAAAGTGTGTGTACTTGTACTTACAAGCCTGTTTATACATCTCTTCTAAAATTTAAATATTGGACGTTGTCAAAATGCTGCAGCTCTTGGCTAACATTTTAATATAAATCTTATTGCACGTGTATGTATATAATCTAGTTTAAACTTTGATGTGGAACTTGTCATCTGGAATTGTTTTCATAGATACTCTAATTGTTTCATGGAAAGTGTTGCTGTGGATAAACAGATATAGAAGTGCACTGATTCATCCCGTCTGAAATTTTTCTTGATGTTTGCTCTGATTTTTCTAAGATCTTAAGCTTTTCCATTCCAGAAATGCAAACTAATCATAGTTTTCAACATGCTTCGAAAAGCTAAATCTTCCCATTTTATCTTTGGTGCATTGCTGGGGTTGGTCACTAGGATTGGTTTTGGGTTATAGAGAATGGAAGAATTTGTCCCACTCAAAACACTATGGGAAGGGGAAAAGGTTTTATTTGTGCATAATGGTACTGTAAGTAGATAAAAATAATTGGAAGCTGTAGTCCTTCCCTTGTCTTTATAAGCTGCTTGCTTCAGGTAATTAACTGATTGCTGAACTTCAGAGTACACTTGTGATAGAGGGTGTCTCTGAACGGTAAATAGGGCAAGCAAAGTGTGATTAATGAAAGTCCCATGACCCTGTGACATGCCCAGTGTTAGGTGGAATATAGCTTTGATTGATACCTTATTTCTAAGAGTTTTGGACCTAAAACCAGGTAGAGGAAATACTGTATTTTTATTGTCTGTTGCATGTTCCTCTAGAACATTTTTTTTTAACATAGTTTCTTTATAAAAGCTAGTGGGGCTGGGTTTTTTGATTTGAGGTCTTTCCTTTATGATACTGTTCCTAGTCACAAGTTGTGAAATCTGGGTCTAATTTTCCACATCAAGAGTTCTTTTTTCTTGTTTTCAAAGTATTCTATACGCATAGATAAATGGGGTATATTTCAGGTTTATTTTTTCTGTGCCAGATGACTTCTTTTCAAAGAAAGAAGAAACTTTTTAAAATACTGCATTTGCTGCGAGGTAGTTGTATTACTAAAATGTGGAGATCTACAAAAGTAGTTGACATGCTCCAAGTTAGAAAAGAGCTCCCTTATGGTAATATGTTTGCGTTCAAGGCTGTCCCCCTGCCCTGCATTTTCTTATTTTGTAAAATAATCAAATCTTCCTTTTGTCCTTTGCCTCAAATGGTTATCTGTTTATACTGAACAACTGTATTAAACAGTTTTAGCTTAACCATTAGAGTGAGAAAAAAAAAACTGGAATCTTTTTTTATTGCTAAATTGATATATTTTGGCAGAATTACTAATTATTTTTAAGACAGTTTTACATTTATCTTTGTAAGTCTCTTTTGTTATGCCAGCTGTCTAAATCTTTTCATAAACTTCAGTTAAAAGAACATATTTTCCATGATTATTTTAAAATATAATGTTTACTGGAAGGGAAGTCTTGTGAATTCCCACAGATGAAGTGTGAGTGTATTTCTCCCACTTGTAAATGAGTTCTTATTTCCTACAGTATGTATTCTGGTACCACAATGAGTCATTTTCAACATGTTTTAGTTTAGCTTCTAAAACATTTAAAAACTTGGCAGATACATGTAAATGAATGTTACATCCAGTTTTAGAAACTGCTTCCAAAGAGTATTTTACTAAAATGAAGACTGTGAATAGACCTTTCAGAATGCAGAAGTGTCTTTTGTGATAAACCTGAAGTCATTTGCAGAGGTCTTTTGGTTTGGCTTGTTTCTTTTTGGGGTTTTTTTCCTCCCCTTTAGCAAGTTTTGGTTTAACCATCCTGAAAAATAGGGAGAATGCTTTTGTGAAAAAAACTTATAGTTTGCATGCAACGTGTCGTTAATTGGATATTTTAGCCAGGCCAGTAATACCTTTCATCAGTATGTTAACTGAATTTTACAAATTTTCATGCTATTTTATTTTAAAATTTTTCAATTTTATAGCTTTTCCAAAATGAATATAGTGCCACCTCTGCTTTAATGTGATTTAATGTGTTTAAGATTATATATGCCATGCCCTACTTAAATCTATTTCCTGATGCTACCTTGACAGTTCAACAATTAGGAAAAAACTCAAGACTAAGTTGATTAAAAGGAACTCTGGAGTTATGGGGGTAGAGTGCAAGTGGGAGGAAAGTGGAGGAGACTAAGCATGTTTAGATTCAAAAGGAAAAAAAACAACCAAAAAATCACCCCGAGCAAACAAAATCCCCAATGCAAAATGACCAGTGTTCCATTTCTGAGAAAGTTGTATCTATTATTTAAAGAATATTTTGTATTTTAGCTTCATTGTCCTGGCTTCCTGGCATCTGGAACATTTAATATAATGTGACCGTAGGTACTTTGCTCACAGGTGATACCTGTGCTTAGATACACTCACATTTCTGCAGTCTGGATTTGAATACCACCCTGAATATTTCCCAATTGTTGGCAGCATTTGTATTGACAGTTACGGTAGGGATAACTTTGCAAATCTCTGATTATTGTCTTCCAACTTTAACCACCAGTATGTTGTCCATGATGCAACATTATATTATGAGTAAGGTCTTACTGTAATTGTCACACTTAAAAATTTCTGTAGCATATTATTAGACTCAGAAGATGATGGCGAAAACATATAAAACTTGGATTACTAAGTCCTTCATTAAAAGATTTCCTGGAATCCCTTTACACTTTGTTATGTGGTATAAAATGTAAAGGAAACCTATTTCAAAACCCTTCTCCATGTTCCCCCCTTCCCCGACCCCTAAGGAGGCTGTGACCCTGTGGGAAACACATGGTGGAGCAGGTTTGCTGTCAGGACATGTGACCTCACAGGGACCCACTCAGGAGTAGTCTGTTCTGATGGACTGCATCCCTGGGAAGGACCCACCCTGGAGAAGTTTGTGGAGGGTTGTCTCCCATGGGAGGGACCCCATGCTGGAGCAGAGGAAGAATGTGAGGAGTCCTCCCCTGAGGAGGAAGGACTGGAAGGAACATGGGATGATTTGACCACAGCCCCCATTCCCTGTCATTCTGCCCTGCTGGGAGGATGGGAGTAGAGAAAATTGGGAGTAAGGTTAAATTCAAGAAGAAAGGAGCGATGGGGGGAATGTCATTTATTTTAGGATTTGGGTTTGTTTCTCTTTACCCTTTTCTGATTTGATTGGTAATAGATTAATTTTTCCCCAAGTCGAGGCTGTTTTGCCGGTAACAGTAACTGGGGACTGATCTCTCCCTATCCTTTTATTGACCCATGAGTCTTTCATTATAGTTCTTCTGCCCTGTCCAGATGCAGAGGGGAGAGATAGAGTGGCTTTGGTGGGCACCTGGGATCCAGCCAGGGGCAATCCACCACACTGTACTCAAAATGTAATGTATGGTTGGTGAGTACAGGTTTTGCACGTGTTAATTAATGACTTTGCAACAGGTTGTCATGGTGATAGCTGGGGGTAGATTTTCCCCGATGAGATTCCAGTGAACTCTTACCAATACCTCCTGTTCTCAAGCACCACCTAACCTCAGAGGCACTTAAAATCATTCCAAGTTGGAGCACATTTAGGTAGAGGTCCTTGTGTATGCTCGGAAGTCTCCTGGTTTGGAAAGCTAAGTGCTTATTTTGATAGGGGTAGGAGGTGCTTGAACTCTGTTCAAGTCCCTGAAGGGCCTGTTTCTATTAGAACATGGCTAACTCATTCAAAATCAGAGTTCACTTCAGAACACTGTTAGAAGAGGTAATGGCTAAGCTTTCCCTCTTTTGTAACATCATTCAAGCACTCACCCAGAAAGTTTAAGACCTTTGTCCTTTCCCTCTCAGTCTCCCTAATTGTTTAAACAGCCTTTGGTGTTACCTGGAAGTTATGTCAGTTTGTCCAGAGCTATTGACAACACGTCTTGGTATACATGAATGCATGAGTTTAGCAAAATGCCACAGGAGAGGAAAAATAAATAAATTTGGGTTGTTTTTTTTCTTGGTGAAAGTCAATCAAACAAATTCTCAAAAATTATAAAAATGCAATTAAAATATAACTCAGAATCTTTTAGCTGTGTAATGGCCTTTTTTGTACTTCCTTTTCCATTATTAAATGAAGAAAAAAACAAAAACCTTACAAATGTGAATATTGGCAATATAATAGTTACCGATAAGGTTTATGAACATCATTTTTAGAGTAAGACTTTTGGGTCATTGATTATTTTGTCATTTCATGTAACCATCTTTTCAGAAATTAAACTCTGAACTGTGCTATTCCTAGTGGAAGACATTCTAGTTGTTATGTTCAGATGGGGTTCTAATTTCTGTTTCAAGATTATTTTCTCCTGGTTTATATCACAGCGTTCCAGTGATAGCATTAGTCAAACTTATCTATTGTTTTGTCCTCTTAAAATCTTAGTCAGACTTTGTTTTTCTAGATTGTAGCTTATTTGACTTCTCATGGGATAGATTCCTTGTTCTCTTGGACATCTGAGTGCCATTTCTTTTAATCTTGACCTCACTTTAACACCAATAACTGGAATTCTGAATAAATGTTGCAGATGATTTCCTGCTCTATCTCGGATGATACCTTAATTTCCACTAGAGTACCTTAGTGGTTCCTGGAACTTTGTGTCTTTTGCATAACTGACTCATGTTAGCAGTTTAGTTATCCTAATCTAAATGTAACAAGTATAGATCCTTCTCAGTCTGCTCTGTCTTGTAGGAATCTACAGGACTTAAGTTTCCTAGCCCTGCTCTAAGTCTTCCATCCATATATACATTCTTACTACTTCTGTCATTGTGCTACATTATTATTGTTCTGTGAGAATCACACTTTCCATCATTTCAGGGAAGCACATCTCTAGAAGATGTGCAGTCATTTTTATTCCAAATACTCAACATGAGATACAACTCATCTGAATGAACCTGTGCTGAGTACACTTACTGAGGAGCTGCAAACGTCTGAATTATTATCATTCCTGAAATATGTTTTAATCTACATTTCAGATCTTCGGCTATTAAGTGTCAATAGGATGCAAAAATGGAATTGCTAAAAAAGGAAAGGAAGTAGGTTTCAAAAGTTGTCATTTTAGCTCTGGTGTATGCTGCTAATTAATGTGAACTTGCATTACTGAGTTGTGGGGGGGAAATAACATTTATCAAAAGTGCAAATACTTGCAAATTGTTTCTTTGTTCTTATCATTTAACAGTTTAACAATACAAACTTGTCAGGGCAAGTTTTTTTCCTGTATTATAAAAAATCATAAAACAAATTACACTGATTTCTCTGTAATTCTTTTACTTACCTACATTTTAACTTTTCTGTACACTTTATTTAGCAGGTACCAGATAAAAATGTTATGGAAATGTTAAGTAATATTCCATTCTTTGTCTTTTAGAAATACATAGATTTTAGTCACATCTAGTCATATGAACTATCTTTTTGTGTCCTGTTAAACAAAAAATATTTGATCTGTGCAAATGCCTTTTTACTACACTCCGGGTTTAAGGAAGAAAATTGTATAAATTATGTTATAGTTCAAACTACATACTTAGCTTTCACTTGCCTGCTGAACTTTATGATTTTATTTATGTATTATAGTTCATATACGAAGTGAATAGACATGCTTAAGCATCACTTAAATACTGAAATTCTCTCATCGTATTAGTACTTGTTATTTTTCCATAATGTTTGCAGTGCAAACAGCTTTCATGCTTGCATTTGGCCTTCCTACTCCAGTTACCACCCTACAAATTAAATCCTTGTGTATTTAAATTGATGCCAAGATGCCAGCAGTACAAACTATAATGTGTGATTCATAATGCAAACTCTCAGAGCATCTACTCGTGTACAAGTACATTCCTATGAAATGACAGTCAGTTAACTTTATATATGTAAATGTGCAATCACTGAAAAGAGATTCCTTGTTGATCTTGCATGTGTGCACATTTCATATCAATTCAGTGATCTTAAATATGGTTAGAAAGTAGTCATTTTCTGTTACTCCCATTTTAATGCTAAAATAGGAAATGAACCATTTAAAAACAATCTTCTAAACTGAATTTGTTTGAAAAATAGAACCACGTTTTCCAAAATAAAAAGTAAGTTTGTGCATCAATTTGTGGAGGGAATATAATTAAGGAGAATCTCCTAAAATAAGGAAATAAGAAGATCACTGAAATGTGATAGTCCCAAATGAAAGAGGTTTTGCCAATACAACACTGATGCATATAAATAGTTTTCTAGGTCTTCACAAAGATGTAAGTTCTGTCCCTACCAACTGAATTGTGCTCAAGCCCTCCTTTTTTTTGCCATTTTTGTAATTATTTTCCAATTTCAATTTCAGAAATTGTGTGCTAATAATGATAATACTCTGAGAACTAATAATACTTAGAGAAGTAACAATACTTTGAAAAAAATCTTGAAAAAAGGCATTTTTAAATACAGTCTATTTGGCACACATAGAAAATTCTGCTGTTGAAACTTCAGAGTGAAACTCTTGAACACAACGAGTGAAAGAAACATATTTTAAATAGTACTGTAGAAAGGTTTTATTTTCTCTTATTGAATCACTTTAATGTCAAATGGTCTCTCCTCTTCCTTTTTTCTTTTTTTTTAAATTTTATTTTGCTGTTTAGTATTCTTTTGAACAGTCCCAAGCTGTGCATTTCTTTTTATTTGAAGCTGCATAAACAGATTTGAAGTCAGTGAGAAATGCAAAATGAGAACTATAAATGCCACTAGAGTTGTAGAAATGGAAATTCATAGAAGAATAATACCAAAGCACTAATAATACCAAAGTATTGTTGTTTTTGTTGTTGCAATTTAAAGTATAAACTCTGACCAAAATATTTGCAGTAACAATAAACTTTTCTGTATTAAATACATAAAAATAAATGAATATGCAAGTTATAATTCTCCTTCTAGTGTATATTTTAATTACTTTCCTATCCACAAAGTTTATGGTCCTATTTTATGTCTTTGTAAGAGTATAAATACTTTGGTCTGTTGTTTATTTTATTAATCATATTGCAGGCTGTATTTGATCATGATCTGAGAGATGCATTGAATTACTTTAAACACATGCTTTAGATTCCTATAGATCCATAGTACAGTTGTTGAACATACCCTGCATTTCTAAAGAAGCAAAAAAAGATTGCTCACATTCATACAAGATCTTGCTTCCATGCCAGGAATGACAGATGCTGTTACAGCTGAGAAATGTAGTGTTTTAGGAAAACACTCAAACAGTAGTTATCTTAGGCCAAAGTAAAAAAAAAAAAATAATTTAAGATGCCTTAAACTGAACTGTAGTTAAAGGTAGTTGCATTGTAGATGTTGGTTGCACAAACTGTCAAGGATGTGTTCTAGTTCAGTAAATCTGCAATATCTGAATGACCAAAATAGTCTTGTTCTCTTCCTTTAATAATTTCTCATGTGCCTAATTGTTATATTTCTTATTTTAAGTAAATATGTTTGCAAGAATTTTTTTTATTGTTTGTATTTTTGTGTTGCAGAGTGTGTGTAAATGATTACATACCAAGGAGTGGTGAAGAGGGGAGTTGTCTGTGCATAATCCAAACTTTTGTGGCCTGTATTTGACTTCACTGTGCCAAAGCAACATATTTGTCCTATTTTAATGTTGACATGATCAGCCAGAGTCTTTAAATTCATTCCGTGTGCTGCAGAGAATAATTCACATGGGAGATCAGTTGTCATGTTTAGCAAGAATATAAGATAACAGAGTAAATGGAAATTTGGAAAGTAACAGAAAAGTATGAATAGAACAGAAGTACTGAATTATATAGCATTCTATACAATGATAGCACAGTTTTAGAAACACAAGAGTGGTAATGGCACAGATACAACAGTGTAGCGCGTAATGGGCTAAAATCCTGGCACACACTATTGCACTTGGGTAGTGACAGTTTTGCCTCCTACAATGCTAAAAATGCATATGATTTTACATAAAGAAGAAAAATAATTGTTCTGAATTTTTTAAAGCCCCTAACAATGGCATAGAAGTAATAACTTTTTAATTCTGTCATAGTCATTAATGTCACAAACCTACTAGTAATTCTTTGCAGTCCAGCAAGGAAACTTGTAAAAGATATTTCTTGTCACTGATCAAAAAAAACCCACCAAAACCTGTAAGAGGTGGGAAAGATACCTGCAGTTGTAAAAAGTTTAATTCTTTCATTAATTTATAATGATGTGTGTCATGGTAAGTGGCAAATAACCAATACTTCATTTGCTTTCAGAAAGGGATTATACATTATACAAAAACCAAGTTCTGTTGAGTTGTGTTATATTCTGTGGCTAGGGAACAGAGATTCATAGAAACCATTTTATTCTAGTTTGGAGAGGCAATTTTAAGATGGGGTAAAATGCTGAATATTCTTGATCTTCCCGATGTTGGTGTTACAGGCAGACTTGAATTAGCTTGATATTTTTTATTACTCTGAAAGGGAGAATATCCCTTGAAAGTTCAAAGAAGATTTTTTTATTAAGCCACAGGCCACATCAGAATGATCCCTGCTTAGAATTTGACATGTATCTAAAATACTGTTTCTCTCAAAGCAGATATTTTTTACTCTTACCAACATACTTGAATTCAAACAGGAATTCAAGAAAGTCATTTACTTTGTGTGGGTCAAACAAGCTAATCTCTGTGGTTACTTTAGGCTTTGTCTAAGACTTTGTATAGAGTTTATTGTATTTTTGAGTTAATCTGATCTTGCTTTATAGAGATCTGCACATAGACTGTTATTAACTTCATCACAAAGCTAAGCAAAGACTAATTTACTGTTCTCCTTACCTTACATATTGAGCAGAGTCTTGGAAAATGCCCTTCACTGTTGAAAGCCCAGACATCTGTTAGAAAACCTGCCATGGCAAACTGAATTTCAAATCTTAGCACTATTCATCTAGGAGTAACAAATTCCCTTAGGTATTTGTCGCCGCATCTGAATATTCATACACTCAAGTCTAATGACAGTTTCCCTTCTTTATCAATATTCATGCATGTCACCTACAGTCCACAGCCCTACATTATCATACTTAGTCTTTTTCAACACAAAGCAGAGAATAGAGGTTCAAAACTATACTGTGATTTCTGCTTTATCTTCACTTCTCCAGGGTGTTACCTCCACTGGTAGCTTTCTCACTGATGGTAGTTTAGTCAAATTTGACTCTAATATCTTTTGTTTACTCTGCTTTAGAAAAGAACATTTTATGCAAGGTCCAAAACATCGACAAGAAAAGCTATTATTAAAAATTCCAGAAAGACTCATCTGAAAGAGCCTGTGAACTCCTTGACAAAAACAGGAAGCTTGGGTGGAGGTCCTATTTTGAGTAAAAGTGTTTTCGATCTTAACTTCCTAAAATCTTCACTCCCATGACAGAGACCTTTTACCTCATCTAAGGACTTAATTCCAGTAATCTGCTGATGTAAGGCTTAAGCTTCTCTCTGGAGGACAGTTTACACTTCCATATCCCTGGAACTTAATAAGTGTTCTGTCCTCTGCCTGTAAGTTCAGAATCATTATATGAATAATGATGGGGTGACACTATTCTCGTATCGTTTACTAAAAATAGGCAAAATGAGATCTCCTCACTTAGGAGTAACTGATCAAATTGAATTGGTTCATCATCTGATAGGAGTGTTGAGTGAATTAGTAAATAGGATGCTTGTTCCCAGTCAAAAGATAACTAAAGTGAAGAGTGATGATTTAAGAGCTATTTTCAAATAACTTGGAGATAACACAAGATTAGACACCGGCAGGAAGTAAGTGTAAATCTTTCTCTTCAAATTCAAATGAATCAGAGATGAATTTGAGAAGGTTTCTTTAACTTTCTGGCTGGGAAAGCTGCACAGTGTTTCATCTATGTTGCTTTTGCTGAGCAGAATCATCTGTACAGTAAATCCCCAATAAAGTTCTTAGTAGTGTTTTCCCTATCAGCAGTACTGCTGGATTGACAGTTTTCCTCCTCAGCACAGTCATTGGATTGTCTGATATGAGGAAGTATTTTTCAGTGTGTGTGTGTCTGAGTCAATCAGATTCTTGACTTACTTTTTTGTTAGGTCACTGACCTTTTTGAGGTAATGTGGTCACTGCTTCATTACATATTGCAGTTTGAAATGTTTGGCCCTTAACCTCTGTAGAAGAATTATTTTTCATTTATTCTTCTGCAGGGAAGTTCTGCACTGCTTTTATAGCTGATGTGCTTTCATTAGATATTAATAGACTTCAAACCTTTAAATACTTTTTTAGCATGTGGTAGAATGATCCTGAGGAAACCTCCATGCCTCAAGAGCTTTTTTACAGTATGAAAAAGCTCTAATACTTGTAATCATAACGTAGTAGAGCCTGTGTCACTGTGATGGTTCCCAGCACAAGTTCACCCCTGAGATTTGCACTGCAAATCACAAGGTTCAGCTCATGAAACCCTTAGGCTTTATGTTGCTTTCGGGATGTTTCTGCAGTTTTTATTGAAGATTCCTAACCCATGCTCATGGTGTTTTTGTGGGGAATACATATTGGAGTAACTAACACTCTGGATGTCCTGAAGCAATTTACCTGTAACTGTTCTTTAAAGTATTATTTCTACATGCACATTTGCAGTGTACACTGTTTATTGCTTGCCTTTGAATGTCTGTTTATAGTTACCAGGAATTCTGAGATGGGACAGATGTGAAAATACAGGCAAACTCCACCCCATTTATATAACAGCAGTCAAAGAATTAGACTGTGTATCCCATCAGTATTGCGAAGACAAATGACATGCTTTAGTGTCCTGTACCTATAAACACTGCATCTCCAAGAACAGCTGACAGCATGCAGATTTTCTTGTTTTCTGAAAGACTGACTCCATTTTGAATTAACACAAATTGAGGCATTACACTATTAAAGGGTTTCGGATTAAGCCTAGAGTCTGGTTCTAACCTGGTTCAGGCTCTACCAGCAGAAGAATGGAATGCTAAGAATGGAGCTCAGGGTGGAATAGAGTTTAAATTACTTTGGAAAAATATTAAACACCTCCACCTACTGAAACCTTACTGTAATAAACAAAACAAAATAATTGCACATCACACAAAATAAGGTTAACTGAAGTGCAGTGGTAACTGGACTACTTTTCAGTCAGGACTAAAATATATTCATACAGAACTGGTAAATAGCATGGCCAGACTCACATGTAGCAGTTCATTCTTCCAATTTTATAGGGAAATTAACATTTTCTCTCAGTATTTAGGTACCCATTCAGTGGAAGCCTTGTTCCTTATAAGCCTTATAAGCTGAATTTCTTATAAGCCTTATAAGAATACAAGGGGTTAAAGCCATGTTTTAACATACTGTTCAGCGAATGGGTTCCTTTATCAAAGGAGTTAATATTAAGAATATGAGATGTCAGAAGAAATTTTCCATTTGGTCTTCAGTGCGTACAAGAATTGCATCTTGCTTCCTTAGTTGCATGATAGACAGAGCCACATTCTAGGGCTCCTAGAAAGAATGGATAATGACAGGGATGAAATGTTGCAAACGTTGGACACACAGTAGTAGGAATTTTCCACAAGAAAAAGATGCCTACTTTGATATGCTACTCCGTTGGGACAGGGAATTTTTGGAGATCAGGAGTGTCTTGTCCACAAATCCTGTGAGAGGAAAAGACCCTAAAGAACAAACATTTGTTTCTGAGTCCTCTACGAGAAGAAGGAAAATTGTATTTCTTAAGTGTGGTTATTGCAGGGATTGTGATAGTTCAACTAAAGAAGTTGTTGAAATGGTGAGAGAGAACAGAGCAAATGGGAGGAAAATAGAAAAATTAAGACAGACGTATGTAGGAAGAGAGAAGGGAGCTGGACATAATTAGAGGACATAAAGAAACAGAAAATTTAATGAGTCTGAGAATGATATGCACTAAAATAAGTGAATTTGAGTGCTTTTTGCTGTGGTGCCTCAGGAGAAAAGTGATGATTCTATCACATCTAAAACTCTTCTTAGAATGTATGCATGAAACTTGTATTGCAAAACCTGTTAGTATCCCAATAATTAATGAATCCTGACTTCCTTTTCTTCTTTTCAAACCTAGATTTTGTTTTCTTTATTTCCAACTGCTTTTCACAATACTGCTCTTCTCAAATTAATAACTTAAGTTCTTAAGGCAAAGCTGTGTCTCTCTATAAAAATTTTGTTAAACGTGTCAGATGACTGATAAAATATGGAAAGGTATGTTATGAAAGCAGATATGCTCAAGAATGGAGACAGCTTGGAGTTAACTGATTATTTTTCACAATAGTTCCTGCATTTTTAAAGTATTTTCATTTTTCATTTTTCACATGCCTCAGCAGGTAATATGGGATAATTTGATAACTGAAGAATTTATTGGGATAGGCTGCTTTATAGAAAGCTTAGATTCACTTGACCTTTTTTTCTTGTTCACTGATGAAGAGAAATGAGATTGTTTCATTAGTGTCAAGCAGCTTGGTGATGTAGCTGTATAGGATTAATTTATGACTCCAAGCTTTTAAAGCATGGATAAGGTGACCGTAGGTTGTTCCTTTTGTTTTGGGCTGTGAAAGTATCATCCATGTTATCTTGTCCTATTGATACCGTTGTCTGTGTGTTTATTGTCCTTACAAAGGTTCTCTGTTTGATTTGAAAGACTTGTACAGTTCAGGCAAATAATTTTTAGAACCAATATAATTTTTGGGTATTTCCAAAATGAATTGGTTTCATTTCTGGATAATGACACACAGAGATATCTACACTTTAGGATTTGTAATAAACCAGCTAATATACAACACTTTATTATTTGATCGTTCTCTCTAGAGCTGAAATGCAGCTGATGAGCTTTTTTTTGTTTTTAAGTCCTGTATGAAGAGAGGTCTTCACGCCGTATGCTTTGTTTTCCTGTTAATGGTAATGTGGTTCCAATTACTGTCACTGCTTAGGAAAGGACATTTTACATATCTTAGATTTGAAAGAAGACAGATCCACTTGTGCTCCCCTACTCCCTGCTTGTCTGTCAGTCATTTTAGTATTCTTTGATGACCATCTCTGCTGTTGCCATTACCGTGCCTTTCTATCCTTTGCTCTTTTAACAAAGGCTCCCCTGAGCTGCCCAGCTGCACTGAAGCATGCCTGATGGCCTGCAGGCAGCTTAATGGATGTTCCTTTAAGTTCTGAAAAACAGATGGAAAGCCATGTATTTTTCTGGTATCATACCTAGTTTAAAACAACTGCTGGAAGTACATTTATAGCAGTCTTTGGTATGTGAATTTTAATATAATAGTTCTTATGTAGCATTCAATTGCTAATAAGGAGATGCAGATTATCTTGTGTGGGATCGTCCTTCTTGACTTTGAAGGGAGCAATTTTTTTTTTAGTAAACAGCAAGCTCAGTATTAGCCAACAGCATACTTTTACAAAATCTTGGGCTATATTATCAGGAGAATAGTCAAGACATCAAGAAATGTCCAGTTTTGGGACATCCAGTACAAGCAACATAAAGATAAACTGGAGTGAATGTAGAGGAGAGCCACCAGAATGGTCCGGGCTGGAGCACTTGCCACAGGAGGAGGGGCTGTGGGGGGAATTGTTCAGCCTGGCCTCAGGGCTCCTAACAGTACTATCTCAGTGCTTATGGACTGGTCACTGGGAAGATGGAGCCAGGCCCTTCACAGCAGGGGAACGAGAGAGTGGCAGTTGAAACTGAAGATTCTGACTTCTGGTATAAAGAAAATTTTTTTCACTACAAGCATTACTGTGACCAGTGTCCATCCTTGAGTTTTCAAGACCCAAGTGCCTAAAGCTTTGAGAAACCTCATCTGATTTCATAGGTAACCTGGCTCTGAGCAGGATGTTGGACTAGATATCCCCTGAAATCGCATCCCACCTCAATTATTTAGTAATTAGTTAGCATTTTTATCATTGAGATCTTATTTTTAAGGCATAATTTCACTAGAGAATAAATGGAATATTATGCAGCAATGTGCTGGCCTCTCATAAGTCATTGCAAACACCAAGAACATCCATTACATTAATTATTGGGGGAAAAGGTAGTTTGCTGTCCTTCATTGCTAACTGTAGCACTTTTAGGAACATGTCCTTGAAAGATAACAAGGTATGCCTGTACCTTGAACTCTGCTTATCAGGAAATCAAACCTGTTATGTGTGATATAAAGGACATACCAATCATTTGCTAAATTATGGCAGTTTGAACCCTAACCTGACCTATTCTGCTAGACTCTCAGTGGGGAGAATAGAGGGGGAGTGAGCAGTCTCTGGTGGCACAGCAGTTACCAGCTTTGTCTGATGGTCTCCCAGTTAGCTCTATCTCAGAAGATTTGTCCCTACCTTCTCATTTCTCTCCCTGTCCTTTTCCAGGAAGCTACAGTGATTTTGGGGTTTTAACCCTTCCTTGCTGATAATTTATTTTTTTATCACCATATAAAACAGAATTTTAGTTTTTATATTATTGATTTCATGAAAGTTACATTTACGGAAGCAAGAACTTAAATATTTGTTTGTTTATTTCTGACTGTTTTAAGGAGGCATATGGCATTCCAAACATTTTCCTTCTTCTTGTAGTTTTCTGTAGTTGTAATGTCCTTTAGATTTTATTTGTTAAAAAGAGAGAGACATTTAGTTACTCCTCTTGTCATTTATGTAACTGCTGTTCTGTCAATCATTTCACATTGACTTTTTCCCTCTTTGCATTATTGGAATTAAAAATCATACAGTAATTATCTTTCGTTAAGTATATATTTACATCTAAAAGAATCTTAATGAATTTTCTATTAAATCAGAGGAGCAGGAGCATATGCATCCACAAACAATGAATGCTGTTTAGGCTAGGAAGTAATAATCACTCTATGCGGAGTGATTTCTATCAATTTGATTTCTATCATAAGAAATACCTGAAAATATTTATATTGATTTAACTGAATATTTTATTAAATATAACCTGTCTGACTACTGGGAGGGGGGAGAGTTTTAAGAGACAAATTTTTGTATGTTTTGTCCAAGAGGAAGAAACAGTTCAAACAACAATTTCGGAGTCTTTGTGTAGCTGTTGACTCCAGTCTCTTAATTTGCTTGAGCACTGAAAAACAATGTAATGTTTGTAGTGCCATACAGTGTAATGAATAATTTCTATAGCTTCCAAGATCAGATCTCTTCAGGTATGTTTCATTTGCTACAATAGCAATTTATTACAATTATTTTCTAGAAACACAAGTACTATTACTGTTAGGGAATATTTTAATAAAGTCATAGTATCTCTGGAAAAGCTAATACTTGATTTAAGGAGGTAAATTGTGGAATCATTATCAAAATTGTACAGCAGCTTGAAAAAATTATTAATGAACAGCAAAAATATTACCAACCCAGACAATTCTAAGTATATGCTACAAATTTGAAACTTATATAGAGAAATACTAAAAGTCGATGCTTTTCATTTTTTGATGTTTAACATCAAGGAAGTTGCTGGCCTTTTCTTCATTCAGATCTGTTTTATATTTCTCATATCTAAGCCTCTCACAGCTACAATTCCAATTAATTATTTTGTCATTAATCAATGTACATTATTGGGGGGTAAGTCTCTGTACTATTCCTTGCCTTCTTGTTGATTTAGTAAAAAATTCAGCTTTGATAGCATGGCATTTTTTGTAAGGAATGAAACAAACCATGAAATAAAAATAGTGGTTTAATAAAGGTAATGGTTTGGGATGTCATGGGAAATCAAATAGAGAAAGTATACACAGAAAATATGACTAAAGATTTAATGAGGTTTTAATAAAAGTACTTTGGGTTCTTTGCTATTGGATTAAAATATGTACAATAGACAAAACCATATTGCATTGCAGGGGTCCTTTTCAATCTGTCACTTCAAAGTGATTTTTTTTTTAAAAATGGAGTATTTATTTGTTTGAGCAAAGATGTTGATTAGGCAATGAGAAATTTAATCATGCTTATTCTTCTGCTCATCCAGATGTATGATCCACCTCAGTATGTTTCTCATACTTCCAAGATCTGCGACTTTTGTCGCTTTATGTGCTAGTGCACACAGATGCAAAAGATAACTTTGTGCAGTGTATTGAGGCTGTGCCAGAAACAATAGAACTGTTCGGCTTCTTCTGATTTATTTTGGCTTGAGGTGCTGATGTCTGCTCCCTTTAGCTTGGCTATGTTTCCGATTTAGACTGTTGTCCTGGACTTAGGAGACTTTTATGAGTCCATTGTTATCTCTTCACTAGGACTTCAGAGGACTCATTTCATAATATTCATGTTTGAAAAAGAGGAATCTTTAATCTTTCTTTGGGTTTATTTTGAAGCTTCATTCAAGGAATCTTGCGAGGTGGTAATTTCCAATTTTGGATTCCCAAACTAGATATCTCTGTTCCTACATTTCCTGAAATACCTGATCTGGTAGGTATTCTCGGACCAGCCATGTGTTTCGTGCTTCTGTGATTTTTATAGATTTAGAAAAATGTACAATTACCAGAAACATCAATGAGAACACAAGGTTATACATCGTGACTAATTTGTATAGGCAAAGAGAAAAGCAACTATCATTAGACTCCTAAAAGTTACCAAAGTGACTTTGTTCTCCTGTTTATGTATCTAAAAAACAGGTATTGAGGAGGAAATGGTGAAGTTATATAACATCCTTTATTATATGCTCTCTCGTTTCTTCAGGTCCTTTCTTTTTGTTAAGGATGCTGTCACATCCCTAACAAATGTCTGTATACTGGTAAAATTCAGTTGGGTTATTTGAACATCTTTTGTGTTTATTTCATTGAAACAAATAACAAAAGAGTCAATAAATATACTAATTACTTAAACCAGGTAATAACAGTGTAGGTAAGTGAGCAAACTAAGCGTGCTTTGGCAGCAATCATACCCTGCTTCATATTTTGTAAAAAGGTTTAACAGGAGTTGCTCTTCTTATTCTACAGTTGCCCAAGATAAAGAATGCACTTTGAGTAACGTTATCTTTGATGCCCATCAGAGTGCCAGGATTGAGAGAAAACTCCCTAGTGAAGTTTTATTAGGAAATTCTCACGACTGAAGTATGACTCCCAAGCACAGTCTTGGCAGAAGCAGTCTCTACCCATATGTCTTGAAGCAGTGTCTTGGTGCAGGAGAGAATCTGCAGTCAGAGTCAAATAAAAGGAAGCACAATTGCATAGTTCAGAGACAGAGAAGCAAAGATGGATTTCTGTCCCTGTCAGTCAGCATGATTCAGCAGGTACATTTAAGGCAGACACATCTTTCATATTGTTCATTCTTGTAGTCTAGTGTATGCTGAACATTAGTCTTGTTAGGGTAGAAAGAATACATGGGTCCTACATCTTGATGAACTCCTATTAATTGCAAAAGTGGTTTTGGGTTTAGGTGTCCTGAAGCTACAAGGAGTGTAAACCAACTGTTTATCTTGCTGAGTGTGGATGTTTGGAACTAGCAGTTCCTATAAACTGCAAAACAGTATGTGGAAGTTTTTTTTGTCAGAATGGGGATCAGAGGCCAATACAAAATAAATGCTTAGAATGCTGCAAAACGCAAAAATCTGCTTTGAAGCAAGCAGCTTTAAACAAAGCTTCTAAGCTTTCTCTCTCAGATTTTACTGGACCGCATGCAAAAGTACTGTATGTTTAATTACTTGATACGAAGCAAATGTAACATCTGGTAAGAACTTGGATGTAAAATCAAGTTCACCCTTTAGTGTCTAAGCTATATGTTTCTGGATTTTTTTTTTTTTTTAATTACAACCTGAACCAGGAATATTGTGCTGAAAAAAAATCTCAGTATATTGTTTGGAAGAACAAATTTTAAGTGAAAATTATTTCAACCAATTTTTCATTGCTTAAAAACTTTGTAGATGACATGCTTCATCTTCTGTTTAATCATTATAATCAGAACTTTTGTTGTTGTTGTTGGAGGTATTTAGATTTGTTGTTATGAAGTGCATTGTTATTTTTGACCAGATTAGAAAAAATACATTTTATAGACATGAATGAAGTAATAAATGGTACAAAAAAAACTGAAAATGCCTATAAAGTTGGTGTACGAACTTCATAAAATATGTATTTTTAAATGAATGACAGATTTCTTACACGTTTTCTAGTAAAACAGACTTTCATTTTGTGAAAACCAGACAGATACATGACTAATCAGACTTAGTCTGATTAGTGCTGCAAAAGCTGAAAAATGAAAGCATTTGGAAACTAAGAATCTGAGTTCCTACATTTTTTGTTATTTAGTGAGTAGCATGTGAACACAATTCATGGGAAATTTTTGATTGCTCAGAAACAAGCAAACCAGTTTTTAGTACCAAGGATCAAAAAGAGAACCAGTGGAAACAAGAGTCTTTGAGTATCCATGTTTGACCTGGAGTCTGGAAATTTGCTGCATGTATGGACAAGGTTTGTGCAGTCTGCGACATGACTAAATTTAATTGAGGCCTATCTAGACCACTGCTACTCCTTCTGTCACTCCTCTTGGTAAAAAGGAGAGTAAGGAAAATTCAGTTGTGTACTCTTAGGCTTAGCTTAGGCCTCTTTGAAAGTGAGGAAGCCTTAACAGGCAGACACAGTTGCAGAAGGTGAGAAAGTTAAACTGAAATTTGAATCTCAAATTGCAAGAGGTATGCATGGGACTTGAGAAAGGATGCCAAGCTACGAGGGTGATAGAGGAGTAGAGAGCAATCCAGAATTCGGAGAGTAGGGCTATAAGATAGGAATGGAAGCTGAATAGGCTGTGAACATAGGTAAGAAGAAAAACAAATGCCCTGGGAATAAAGAATGAAAATAGAATTGGAATTCAAGAGATGTCTGGGCTGGTGCTGGGACAGAGGAAGAAGGGCAGGAACATTAGAGGACATGTTGGGGCTGGAAGTGGGAGGTTTGCAAGAGGACAGGTTAGGGAGGAAATGTCTGTAGCATTTAGGTTTCTTAGCAAATTTGGCACTGAACCAAAGCACATACACTTGTACAAATATGAGAGTATATTCTAATTGCTTTAAAGATTTTAGATCTGAAACTGACCCAGCTGTGGATTTAGGATGATTTCACAACTTAGAGGGGTTTTTTTCCATTTTTAAACTTGAAAATAATTTCTAAAATATATCCCACAAAGCTTTAGGTTGATATAGTCAGGTTTACAAAAATAGAAAGGGTTTGCATTTTGTATAATTTTGGTAGGACTTTCTTTGGAAGATACATTATTTTTATTTACTTGCTTGGCATTCTTTCTTATTAACAAGTTTAATACTAGGATTTGCCAGTTCTTGAAAGGTTAGTTTTACAAATTTATTGTCTTCTAATGTACTTATTTGTTCAATTACCTTTTTAAGGAATACTGCTATACATCTCAGGTTTTGTAGATGGGCAGTTTATAGTTCCTCCATTCAAAAAACCAGTTGGTTGCTATGTTTTCTTCAGTATCCAGGCTACATGATTTTACCATTAAATCTTTCCATTTGCTTTCATTGTATGCATATTTTGAGAAGTTATTCTATCATTATCCACTACTTGAAAAACAAGATCCTCTGATTGAAAAATCTTTCAAACCTTACAAAAGAGTGTTTAAGTCCCTCTCTGAGTATTCCCGCTTCTCCTTTACTCTAGAGATATTTTTTTTTATAACCATGTGTCACTGTTTTAGCAAGCTTCAGCCATCATTGACTGGTCAGCCTAATGGCACAGAGACATAAAAGAATTGAGACCTCATTGTAGATTATTCTTACATGTGGGATTTTTTTCATTGGCTCAGTCTGTAATTTCCCTTTCATTCCCAACCCTCATTCTTCTGTGAGACTAAAAACTCTACTCTTTCATTATTTCAAGTTTGCTAAAATTTCTCGATGGAGAAAAATCCTGCAGACCCACATTCCACTGCTTTTTTTTCCATAATAGTAGTATTAAAGTGTAGGGTGGTTTTGTTTTCTTTTGTTTTCCCTTAGAGACCATCTAGGCAGATAAAAGAATGTGTTTCAGCACATTGTGTTACATGACTCTGTACACACATGCACACACGCTTGTGCTGAGATAGTAGCCAAGAAAGCAGAGATACTATCTGGCCAAGTAAAAGCAAATATGACAAAGAAACTCTGAATGGCACTATGGAGGAGGAGTTACTAGTGAGATCAACAGTGTAGTAAGGTTAAAAGAAAACTGACCCCTCATAACCTTGCCAGTGCAAAACAGATCACACTCATGTAAACTACTTCAAATATCCAAAACAAAGTATAAAATTTGTTTCTGAAGTTACTGCTCATGACTGGGTTGAGAAGCATGCTTTGGAAGCACCCAGTTGATTGAGCAGAATCATCAGAACTACAGACTTCTCCACCAAGTATAGAAAGTAGGTACAGAGAAGTATGGATTGCCTCTGTCCATGCATGTTTCCAGCATGTAAGCTCAGTACAGTGCAGACTATTGAAGCTCAGAGTGGTTGAAGGTCTGAGGCTGTTTACAGGAAGGCACTGCTGTTTGTTTGTCTTGAGGCAGAAGGTGCAAATTTTTTGTTGAGAGTCAATAAATATAACCAGTAATTAAATTAAATTTGTGTGTTTCATTGCATCGCTGGCTGAATGACATGTATCTTCATGAAGACTTAACTCATTTTGGAACAAAGCATTCTTCCCAGGATTGTAAACAATGTGTATAAACAGAACAGATTTAGAGTCATGTCTGCAGCCAATCATGTACAAAGTGTGGAGAATTCAAGAGTGCTGAATTTTTTTTTCCTGTGGTAAAATGAAAACAGGAACATACAGTCAGGAAACAGTGATGAAATACTTAGGGTATCAGCACTTGAAAAGCATCCCTAACCAAAAATGACAAAAATGAGTAGTTGATAGGTAACTGGCATTTAGCAGCTTGAGTACAGTAACTGTTTGAGAAAAAATGTCATACTACTAAAAAAAAAAATAGTTTTTAGAAGAAAATTTTTTCATGAGCTCAGTAAGCAGAGCTTCCAATTTCTGCTCATGCAGCCAGTGAGGAAACAATCTTATTCATGCATTGGACTATTTACACAAACATGGATGTCTACAGTGATTATCAGGGGCATCATAACGGCACCTGTTCTGTTCAAATTAATTCCAATGAAAATTGCATCCTCTTTGTGCATTAGAAACATTCCTACATCTGAAATCCTCAGGGAAAATACTTGAAGTGATCCCCTTGTTTTTGTTAAACACTCTCCGTCCCACCTAAAGATTAGGAATAGGATGGAATTGTGTTGAAACTGTTATTTGACAGATGACAGCTAACACAACAGCCATGATGGGTTAGAGTAAAGGTTCGTCTGGCAATCCTACCATTTGTTGTGAAGTGGCTTCAGTGTGAGAGGTACCATCCTGCATTTAGTGGTTCTCAAAGGACTTCTCTGCTGCAAGTTGTTCAGTATTATTTCAAGTAAGTGTTAATCTTTAGCACCCACAGCATCTTATGGTAAGGAATTCCACAGCTTTCATGTATGAAGAGCAGTTCATATTTGTTCTCATTCTGCATCATAAGATTCATTCCTCTACTGGAAAATATGGTTGATTCCAATCTTCATTCTCCATGCAGCTCTTGATATGACAAGCCCCTTATTTCTTCATTTTCCTTACACCATCTCTTTTCCAAGCTGTAGTGTCCTAGCTTGCTTAAGTGATTTATTCCACACAGTGCAATTGTGTAAGTGTGTGAGATTGCTGGATGTCAAAGGTAATCAATCCTTCCTACCATTCTCTGGTGCTCTGACACTTCTGTTCCTTGTGAGGTGAGGTACTAGAATGGTTGTCAGCATTCAGTAATACAGGCAACAGCATGGAATTGCAAAGTGACACAGTGGGGTTCTGAATTATTTATTTCTTTCACAGAAATTTCTAAAATGTTTGTTTTGACCATTATTTAAAACTGAACCAAAGTTTTAATGCTTTTATCAAGTATAATAAATCCCAAGATCTCACTTATGCTAGGATTTCATTGTTTTATGTATATGTTCAGGAGCATTTTTAAAACCTGTGATCTACTTTGCATAAATCTCTGTAATTTCATATGTTGTAAAATGCTAAGATCCATTAGATTTTCTCCTGTTCTTCACATCACCTGAATTTTCAACTATCTAATAATAGAGTATTCCATCAGCAAACTTTTTTATGCCTCATTTTTGAGATTGCCTATTAAGTAGAATGAATGAAAAAAATACATGAAGTCCACTTCTAAGTGGAATATTATTTGTCACTTACAATTACCTTATAGTGATTTTCTCAAAATTATACTTAATCTCTGCTTTTGGAGAAGGATCCATGATTTTGAGTGACTGTGGAAGTTAATACACCATAGTGGTCTGACTCTTCTTCATATCTTTGGGTATGGAAAAAAGCAGTGTAGCTGATATCCATGATACTTAAAAGGATGCACCATTGATATTACTGATGTCTAATACCACTTCTTCCTATCATGTGTAACACTTGGTGGTGAAGAGGGGAGACAACATTTCATTAGTGTCTCTCCCGTGAAAAGACTGCAGTGCATACATTTTTGTTCCAAAAAAACTGATCTATGGCTTCAAATATAAGGAAAATAAGGTATACTTTAAGGTCATTGTCATTCAATTCTGCATTAACAATATATTTAGAAAAGCCATTGACAGAGTTTTCCACCTACTGTGTTGTGTTGTCATTATATTATTGAATTTTCCTAATGATGTTTCAAATACAGGTTACAATAGTTACATAGATAACCATAGTAATACCTATTAAGCTCTTCAAAATACTGTATTAATTTTTGGAATTTATACCTGTAATGAACAGAAGTAGGATATATTCTAACTTTGCTTATTTTTGAACCATCAACACATATTGTTTCATTTTTCTTTTAGATATAGACAAATGCAGCTTGGCACAGAAAGCAAAGTAGCTGAACTTCTTCACCAAAGTAAGTTAAAGTCCTTTGAAACTGAACATGTTCAACTTATGCAACAAGAAACAGCTAAGAATCTTTCACAATGCCAAATGGAATGTGAGAAATACCAGAGAAAGCTGGAGGTATGTTGTATGAAGAGACACTTAACAGGGCATTACATAGTTGTTTTCAATTAGAAAGTGAAGTGGAAAAGCTTGGGGAAAAAGTAACAACATGGCATGACCCAATTAGTATCTGCAGATGCAGGATCAAATGACAAAGCTTACTGAGTTTGATCAGTTTAATGGAACATAACACAAGGGGAGAGGAAAAAGCAAAACAGTCTCTCATGAAAAGATGTTAAAGACAGTACCTCATTGTTGTGTGGTATATTTATCTGTGTCACAAAGCTGCTTATGTCAGTCTGTGTGAGAATTGTAGGGAGAGAAAACAGTTTCACCAGAGCAAGTACAGTGAATTCAGTATCATTATTTGCAGCTAGGATCTGTAATAGCATTGTTACATAATAAAATACTTTTTACTGATATACAATTCTGGAATAAATTTTTACAGCCAAAAATGTCAAGGGGAGCATGGTGTATACAGCCTTTGAAAGACCTAACCTTGCTAGTTGAAGCGTGGTGGGTTACCTTGGTGGGGTACCAGACCCAGGCACTCATTCCTCCTCCTGAAGAGGAATGGGGTGAGGTAAATAAGCTTATAAAGAGCATGGGTTGGTACAAAGATAGGGAGGTCACTTGCCATTACCATCATGGGCAAAAGAGATTTGACCTGGGGAAAACTAATTTCACTTACTACCAATTCACATAGGTTTGCATGGTGAGAAACAAAGACAAAAATAAAACATCTTTCCCCACCTCTTTCTCTTTTATATTAACTTCCCTCCTTCATTTCTGACTCTTGTCCTTCCTCCTTTCTGAGCAGTGCAGGGAGGGATGGGTGATAGGGATTTGAGTCAGTCCATAACAGCTCCTCTGTGATGGTGTTTCCTCCTCACCATCCTTTATCCTTCTCCAGTGTGGATCCTCCACAGCCTCCTGCTTCCTTCAGGAGAAAATCTCCTATTTGGGCTCTCCACAGGTTGCAGTGCCTTCTGGGGATGGCCACCTGCTCCAGCATGGGGTTGTCTGATGGCTGCAGTGTGGATGTCTGCTTTGGTGTGGTCTTTTATGGTCTGCATGCAGGCGGCCTGCTTCACCATGGGCTGCAAGGGAATCTCTGCTCTGGTACATGGAGCACCTCCTCTCCTGCTTCTCTCACCTCAGTGTCTGCACCATGTCTCTCTCATTTTTTTCCCCTCACTGCCATGCAGCATTTTTGTCCTCTATTAAATACAGTTTCCTTGAGGTGCAGCCCCCTTGGCTGAGGGACACAGCCTGGGCACCTCCAGCTAATGGACCTGTTTATGTGGGCTTTAACCACTTTATTATCTTTCAAACGTACGTATCATACCCTGTTCCCTTATTTTAGCCTTGGAAATATGAGTATTCCACAGAGAAAGCTTAATTAAAAGAAAATTTCTTTTTTGGAAACCTGTCCAAAGTTAGTCCCAAAATCATATCATAGAGTCCTGTTTATGAGATTTAAATTATTGTATGTTATAAAAGAATGTCAGGATACAAAGTAGACAGGACAGAAGAACGTGACGTCTATGGCAGCCGTTGTTTTTTGGGGAAGGTTGCCAGCCTTCAGGTCCCCCCATTTCTAGTGCTGAAGCTGCCTAAGTTGTTTATGAAGAGGAACTATAGAGTGGAAACAGAATTAGAGAGTTTCAGATAAACTGTAGTTTTTTGTTTTGTCCGTATTGGGACATTCACATGCTGGCTGATGAGGTTAGTTGTGGTCACAAGCACTGGGAGTGCCAGTTTTGCTAAACTTAGAGGTTTCTAAACATATTTTTAATTGTACAGACATGTCTCAACTTGGAGAATGTAGTTCAATTTGAGTTACATTTTCATTTTCTTTGTGGAAATTTCTAGATCTGATAAAAACTCAAATATTTGACATTCAATTCTACTAACACTTTTGGCACTTCTTTTTCTCTTTAGAGAGACACTTAAATTCTTTCATTAAGAAATAGGCACTTAAGTGGTCTTTCATTAAGAAATATCCTTGCAGAATTTAAATATTTGATGTCTGAAGCTTTTCCTTTTGTTCCTTTTGACTGAATTCTTGGGGTTTCTTGAAATTCTTGAATTTCTTTCTTATATATAGCATTAATGTACTAAGGTTTTTTCCTAACCCTTACAGGATGTTGATCTTTATTAATAGGCACTAGTATCTTATGGGTCAGCTACAGCTTTCTGGACTAACTCTTGCTTTTATTTAGGGCACAGAGTAGTTTTTCTTGCTAAACTGGGAAACAGATGGTTTATATGTTGCCCAATTTTAACCTCTACGTTATTTCTTCTGTGACACTAGACTGAACTTTTTATATTTAAGCAGCTTGTCTCTAAGCATTGTGTATTCTCTCGTGGTTTCAACAGTGACTCTGGTATTACTGCTATTCAAACTGTGCATATATTTCTGTACCACAAAATCTATATTCACTATATTCACACTGAATGTTTGTGATTTTTACTTAGGAAGTGAATATGAAATTCAACAGCAGTACCACTTGCTTCTTACTTTACCTGTTTTGGTGGGATTTTTTTTGGCAAAGTATGTAGGTTGCTACTTTACATACCAAGGATTTTCATATTCCAATTTGGTGTGTATTTATTTGGTCAATGTTGTTTCCTATTACCAAGCATTATATCAAGCTTAAAATTTTATACAGGCATTCATAGATCTACTTTTGAATATGAGAGGGAGTTTTTTAAGCGTAGTGGATGAAGTATTTACATTAGTCTTGAATAACAATGACATATTACCTTTTATTGATAAGTAAGTAATAAGACTTACATAGCTTTAATGGCAAGTTTTTATATTTGCATTCTGCAAAGGAATCTTCTTTTCATAAGTTGACAACTGAAATCAGAATCCAGTTAAAGCAACAAAAATTACTGCATTTATGCTATTTTGACTGCTCTGTGTGATTCTTTTTAGTTGCTACCTGGCTTTCCCTAGGTTTCCTTTAAAATTCTTGTAGCTTTTTCAAGGCAGCTTCTTAGAATTACTCAGGCTTCAGCAGATAGGCCTAGAACCTGATAATTTAATATGTGCAAGATAGTACTGAAAGAATAACTGCTTTTTAAAGTATTTTGCTGTGCAAAACTTCCATCAAATATTTAATATCATACTGCTACACATTTAACATGTATTATATTTTGCCTCTTTCAAAAATAGCTGTAATGCTGAATCCCTGATCTTCCCATTATTCAAATCACAGGTGCTTACGAAGGAATTTTATAGTCTTCAGTCTTCTAGTGAAACCCGCATTATTGAGCTTCAAACACAGAATTCTGAGCTTCAAGCAAGACTAGATACTTACGAAAAACTTGAAAAAGAGCTAGACGAGATAATACTGCAGACAGCAGAAAGTAAGTTCTGTCACAAATTGTGGTTTATCTGTAGGTGTTTCTGGCATGACAATATCTTTTTTCTCACGGCACTTGGAAAGTATTACAGTGCTTGTCATTCTTCATTATGCTTGACAAGTAAAAGGCAGTAGTTATTTTGATAGAAAATATTAATGGCAGGTTTCTAAATGTACCTGTGTATGTCTATCAAACATCTGTATGTCTGAGTTGGTGCTTATTGAAAATCATCTCAATATTCTGTCATTTCTCTTTTCCTTATTCTAATAATCCATTATAATTAGGTACAGTCTTTAGGATTCTTCTATTATTTAAGTACATTTTAAATGTCAGGAAGCCCTCTTTGTTGATAGACAAATACAGGTTTTATTTTTCAGTTCAGTGATTAATGTGAATTTTATAACTAATTGGAAAGGGGAAAAAACTCTTCCTTCTGTTGAATTAATAATAATTAGACATTAAGTAGTTACTTGTGGCAGCTCAGTCTGTTCCAAATACTAAACCATGGATTAAATTCATACTTGATTACTCTTGAAAATTTTTGTCTCTCATTAGCAAAAATTAAAATGTTCTCAAACACAGCATAATTTGTGTAAAATCTCTGTTCATTTGGTTCTCAGCCTAAATCAATCGACAAATCAAGTAATATCTAATTTGAAACGATGACACTAATCTTGAAATCTCTTTAGCCTGTGCATAAACAGAGTAGGACATTCTAAGATTTCAGACTATTTCAAGTGTCTTCTGCTCCTTTCCTCTTTCTTTCCTCCTTCAAAAAATATTCATAATTTATGAAGTATTCCAGATAGAAGATTATTGCATAAGCTTTATATATAAACAGTAGTGTATAGCAAAGCATGCATTATTACCAAGATGCAGTGATGTTAGGGTATCTTTAGTAACCAGACTGCACGTGCTTTATTAATTTTATGCACTGCATCCTTTACTTAGAATGGCCTGACTACCCAAAGGTTCCAGTCTGATCATAAGCATGTTTGCTGCATACACCCTTCTGTTTTAGTTAGTAACATGTTTTTTGAAGCGTGTATATATATAAACTTGCCTAAGGAGTATTTATGTATTAACACAGAATTTTTGGACCTTGCTTCATTTTCTCCAAGGAGAAGGTAGAGTTCAGAACACTGGGTTTTGTTTACACTGGTTTACATTTTCTTACCTATCTTGGGACAGCAGTGAAGTTTTTTACCAAACCATTCTTAACTTCTTCCTAAATATCCATTTTAATTACAATTTCTATTCTATGCTACAGAATGCTAAAGAAAGGGAAGTTTCCAAATGAACTGTTCTTTTAAAGTATCATGACTTTATTTTCTGGTTTCCTTGGAGAAAAAAAAAAGGAGTTATAGCTTAGTATTATTTCGGTATACTTTCTGTTTAATAATGAACTTGCTATTTCAGTGTGTTTGATACAGAAAGTTAAGATAATACTAGTTAAGTCTAGTATCTTAGGAAAAACAGAAGAAAAAAAGTTTTTTAGTAAAAAAAACCACTTTGAAATACAAGACAGATTTACTTCCTCCTGTGTCTCAAATTATGCCATGGTAGTTACATGTCATAAATAGCTAAAGGTAGTAAAATAATTGAAAGGAAATAGAATTATTTTTCAAATTGAATGCATAATGGAAGTACTTCTGTTTGTCTTTCAGGGAATATAATTTAGACTTATTCTACAATGCTTCAATTTAGAAGCATTGTGTGGAAGACAATTAGAGTTTTCTACAAACTTTAATGATAATAAGGATTAATCTTTATTCCTGTGGTCACCTCTTTATATTTAAATACCATTTAATATTTTTTTCTTCATCCTGAGTCATGAAGCCTCTGCTGTTTTACAGTATTTAGGGATGCCAGTGGGGGTTGGGTTCTCTGGACTTTTTAATAAACTGTGTATTTATTTACACATGTGTCATGGCTTTTGTCATATAATATATAAATGTATATATGTATATATATATAAATATATATAAACTTTTTTTTTCCCCTTTGGAAAATATGCATGTGGAAGAGATCACTAAAGTTTTACTGTTACTCCCTGATCATTGCGCCTCACTTTATCACTATTGAAATGACATGAAACAGCCTATTCGGGAAGCTATCAAGAGTTTATATAGCCACTTCTTACAGCGCATAAGAGATTTCCACATGAATAACAGTAGTAAATTTCCTTTGCATTTGTCTATTCTTCCTATTCAGGGTAGAATCTTCATGCTAGGATATTTTTTTTGTAGACTAGTTATTCGATGTTTCTTGTTTCCATTGGTTAGTATCTTTCTAAGAAAAAGATTGAACCTCTCTGTATCCTCACAATGGCACATCTTTGCTGAGTACATAACAAACTGTTATTAATAAGTGTTCCCTAGCTTGTAAAATATGTATTTTACACTACAAAGTCAGGTGAAGAGCCTGGAATGTTTTAAGAGAAGAGAAAAATACACTGATAGAAAACATTACTTTGATACCTACAGCATTTCCAGTTTCTTTTGGGTTTGTCTTCATGGTATGACATTTACTGGACACGGCTGACAGATCCGAATTTACAGGACAGGATCTTTTTTTCTCTGAGATATGGGAGTATGTAACCAAAAAGAGGGGTATTAACAAAGGCAAGTTAAATTATTCTTTATGTTTTTCTGAACCAGAGGTGTTTACAGCACTGTAGAATTCTCTGTCGTATTTAAGACAGCTCTGAAGTTCTGGTGTCTTTTTAGTGCCACGTTAGTAAACTTTTTCTGTCATACTTAGTGAAATTTCTATATTGTTTTTAATATAACTAGATATATTACTTACCACAGGTGCTCTTCTAGAGGCTTTTCTCTTTCTAAATGTGTCTTAAGAATCCTTGTTTCAAATAGCATTAAAAGGGTATTAAACAAGTTAGAACAGAAGTTACAGAATTTTTCAGGTTGTTGAGAAATGAAGGTATTTCTAATTTTGAGGCACTTGAGCATTAAGAAAGTTAGATAGGACTCACATAATTGCCTACATTTGTTACTCCTGTTAGCAGCTGTTTGATTCATCACAGCTTTTGTGTGGTGCCTCGGCTGGTGTTCGCTTGTTCTCCCTTCTCTCACACCCCTGCCACTCTCATTTTTCTCATTGTCCCCCTTTACCCTTCATCTCTGTTCCCCTCTCTCTGCCCCTGTCTACTCACACATACACTTCTTTTTTTCTTTTTTTTTTTTTCTGGCCCACTTCATTTTACAGGCTAGAGGAAACCTGACTTTATGTTAATCATAAAAATAAAAAGTGTTGTAGGTAATTAAAGTGTGGCACTATATTTATTGCTAATGGTGAAAAAAATTTTTCCACTCAAGTCCAGAAGGTTACACCAACTGAAAATTTAGCTTCTAGAAGAATATTTTTATATGTTGAGTTGTAAGTAGAATTGCTTAGAAGTTTATAAGTTCTGGCACTGTTCTTCAGCAGTACCTTTCTGCAATTTTTTACAGTGGAAGATGAAATTGAAGCTGAAAGGGTTCTCTTCTCATATGGGTATGGTGCTAATGTTCCTACAACAGCCAAAAGACGACTAAAACAAAGGTAAAAAAAAGGTACCTCATGAATTTACTTGGTTNAAAAACAGAAGAAAAAAAGTTTTTTAGTAAAAAAAACCACTTTGAAATACAAGACAGATTTACTTCCTCCTGTGTCTCAAATTATGCCATGGTAGTTACATGTCATAAATAGCTAAAGGTAGTAAAATAATTGAAAGGAAATAGAATTATTTTTCAAATTTAATGCATAATGGAAGTACTTCTGTTTGTCTTTCAGGGAATATAATTTAGACTTATTCTACAATGCTTCAATTTAGAAGCATTGTGTGGAAGACAATTAGAGTTTTCTACAAACTTTAATGATAATAAGGATTAATCTT
>VZTN01018923.1:1839-24960 GCA_013400515.1 Erpornis zantholeuca | reverse complement strand
TTACTCACATTTAAAATACACTTCTGAAAAATATTATCAGCCTCACTTGAACTTATTAAGTTCAGAAGAATAAAAAATTGTTTGGCAATTGATCATCTTAAAAACAAGCTCTCTTTCTATGACTGTCAAAATGCACACTAGGAAACTTTGAAAAATGCCACCTACTGAATTCATAAGCAATCTTTGTGTTTATCATGTCTGCATTTCACTGTGAGACTTTCTAAGCAGGATAATAAAAATGAGGTAGAAATCACCAAACTAGTGCAAAGCCAGATGTATCCTTACTGGTGGCTGAACCTGCAAATGGGAAAGCAACAGCTGCATCCATCAGCCTGAGCTGGAGAGACCCCAGGGTCTCTGGGCTGAGCAGAAGGAATCCCCAGGAGCTGTTGGAAGTGGTGGTTGCTTAGAACAGCCCTTAACGAAAACAAAAAATCAAGGAACTTGCTCTAAATTTTTTGTTCTGAATAAAAATGGCAAGCCTATTTTTAATTATCACAGAAGGTATGGAAGAAAACGAAAATATAGTTCAATAGGTCAATTAACACCAGTAATTGAATTCAGTAACACCTATTTCAGTAACTGAGTGTTTAAGAAAGACTTTTTTTGCTTCAGTGATATAAGGGATGTATCTTGGATGAAAAGATGTAGAAGTGAACATGGTTACCAGATGAATGAGATGTCTTTAGGGAGAGCCAGATTCGTAACTTGACTCTCATCACTTTGGTATAATGAAAAGTGTTATAACCTCTGTACAATACTGCTGGAAATGAACATGAAAATGTGAATGACTGCCCGCTGGAGACAACTATACATACATGCTAGATACACTCATCCTAGTTCACTGAATACATAGAGAAAGCCTAATTCAGTGTATTTGATAATGTTAAGTACAGAGAAACGTCACATTGATTACATTATCATTTAAATCTTTTAATCTGAATGTGTCTTCTTGTATGTTTTTTTCTACAATTAGAGAAGATTAATTTAATAGGTGTAATAAGTATTCAGACTGAGTAAAATTTTACTGCTTATAGCAAATCAAATTGCTTCCTCCAGCTTCTGCCATCAGGTATGTCCTGAGAATCAAGCATATAGATTGTATATATTTCAAATAACTAGGAAGACAAAACTGCTAGGCCAACTTTAAGTTATAAGTAATTTTAGTTTACTTAACAGTAAGAGCTCAAGGTAGAAAAGCATGTATCACCTGATTTGATCATAAAAACATGACTCTATACTAAGCTTATCTTTCAAAATCCCAGAAAGTGTTGCACTCTCGGAAAAGCCCTCTATGAAGTTTCTCTAGAAATGCACTTATTTGGACTGTGGACTCTTTTTCCTTCTTCCATGTCTATAAATAAATAATGAAAAAAGCTATTGCATGAGGTGCTATATGTCTTCAAGAGGTCACAGGACCTTAAAGGTGGCCAAGTTAATACTGGAAACTGCAAACTTGATTTCACAGTGCAGTCTGGCATCGATTAACAGTGCATTTATTCACGCTTCTGTGAGCCCAGAACCGTGGCCATAAATTTTACAGGGCAGATATAGTCAAAAGGTCTTTGTAAGAAGTTGCCAAAAAAAAAAAAAAAAAGAAGAAGAAGAAGTCCTCTTTATCTACATAGTATTTTCAGGCTTCCTTTGCTACCTTTGGTATTTTTATACCAGACTAATGACTGCATTCAACTGTCTTTGAATTTGCTCACAGGAAATGTCTTTCACAAACTAGACCTTCACACATGAACAACTGCCAGCCTGGCAGAACACATGTGGGCCACTACAGTGTTTTCTAAATGTTGTCACTGCTGCTGAAAGGTCAAAGCAGCACTTTGTACAGCTGCTTAATGCAGTATTGTAACATAGCCCAAGTGAGATCTCAGAAGCTTTTTGTTGGCTGGGTGAGTACTTACAAAAATAGGTACCTCTCCTATTGCTTTTAATCAGATAATCGAAATAGAACAGTGACCAATGTGAATAAAACACAGCAGATTAAATAATTCAATTCCCTCAATTGAATTCACCTCCTTTCTTTGAAAGCAGGAAGTAGCAGTCTCCTCATCTGAGATAAAAAGATACAAATACCATGCCTGCTGCAATGATAAGGGCTTATTCTCTCTTTGAGTAACTTTTCAACGAGACACATTCATGAGATTAAAGAAAGAACAGCTGGAAGTAGTATGTGCATTTGGTGGTTTGTTTACTCCTTTGATCTCCACTGGGGTTCTCTATGAGTAACAGAGGCCACTTTTCTTAAGAGTAAAGGATTATGAAGAGCAACTAGAGTCAAGATCAAACATCCAGTGCAAAAGTGTGCTGCTTGGGGAACACTGTGTCAACTGATCTTTCTGGGATTCTTTGTAGGTTTTGAACACTTAGAGAATGTAGCCCCAAAAATCTGATAATGAAGATCCCTGTAGTAAAGGTTCATCACATAATTGTATACTGATACATTTTAAATTTTGTTTTTCTGGACATATACTTTTACACTGTAGTTAGAGCAAGAAATACCACTGCTTTGTGCAAGTGCCTAAAAATTCAATGATTAATAAAAGTAGCTAATGCTTTGTTCTATTAGCAGCCCAAGCAAGACTGTTACATATACAGATGTTTTACATTCCCAGAAATAGAAAGAACAGTGGTTATGTAAAACATCTCAATCTATCTTTCATTCTATCAGTGAATGCAGTATTAGTGCCTTGTTTTACTGAAAAAAGCAATATTAGTGACTTTGTTTTACTGAAAGAAAAAACTTCTCATTGTTAAATAGAAGCCATTGAAATCTAAAGTTTTAACATCTATTGATATTTATGAATCATATGACATCTAAGTATAAGCTATAATTTTCATTTACAATCTAGACATAACATAGAGAACTCGTGTATCTGTTAAAATGGGAGTTTGATCTCAGGGTCCTATGTCCTTGGAGAGGAACATGAAAAATGGATGAGGGATCAGAGAATCTAGTTCACATACTTTTGTCACTGATGTGACAGTCAAAGAGAAATTAATTTTGAGAACAGAAATCTGAACTTCAAGGTCTGAGACTATGACAATCAACCTTGTTGATAACACTTGATTTCTTCTCTCTGTGAGCCATTAGTCCTTAGTTCCTAAGGTCAGACCCTCTAAGCAGCTATAAAGGTCTTTTTAATGAATGCAAAACTTCACAGGATATTCTAGTTGTTTCTTATAAGACATTGAAAATCATCTAAGACAAAAAGTAAGTATAATTTTTTTCAAGCCTGAAGAAAAAAAATTGCTGCATCACTGTTTTTTCATTTTTAAGTACTTTGTACATAAATTTACCATTAGTAAGGGCTCATTACTCAGAAACATGTTTCTTGTCCATATTTTTCTGCTATAACCTACAACACTCATTGGCAGATCTTACTAAAAACCAAAAAATAATATATAACTAATATGAAAGATCTATGAAGTACTGACAAAGCAAAAAGTCACAAATTGAGGACAGGAGTAAAACTACCAATTATGTATTAGAACTCTTTGTAATTTTTTCCATCTATTTTTGCAAGTGCATATTTTGTAACATTTGATTCTAGTATAAAAAGAAAACTGTTATTAATATTTTTTTGTCTCTTTTGAAACACATGCTTAGCTGCAGTAATACAATGAAAGTTTCAATAAATGTTATAAACCTACTACTACCTGACATATAAAACAGAAACACAGAAGAAAATCTGGAATTAAAAGAATAACACTCCAAATAAACATATTCGTTGAAAGTGACAACAGAGAAGTTTAAGAAATTGCAATTGAGGAACAATATCAAAATACTTTTAAACAAATCTTATTTTAAAATTTTAAAATGCATCCAAAAAAGATGCATTTAGAAGTGCATAAAAATGTGTAAGGATCTACTTCAACTAAAACATTGTTCAATCAGTCGAGAAGTTACATTTCCACAACTAAACAAATTCCCAGACATTTGCTCTCTGACAAATCTCTATCCCTCAGCTCCATTATCTTTAGATAGCATCCTTAGGCATATAAAAAGGAAAAACCATTTTGTTTAAGAAAATATGAGGGAAGCAATCAGACAATACAAAGTATTTAGGCAATTTTCACTTTTGGCTACCAGTAAAAAATGAGACCACTTCATTTTAGGATGTACATGGTTATATCTATGATTCTCCATTTCTAGTCTAAAAAATATGGTTTAACTTCCCATATCATAAATATTTACTGCATCGAGTTTATGGCAAAGGGCTTTTTACACTAATCTCTGCTGTCATCCTTAATACCAGCATAAGTGTATAAATTGCAGTGTTCAGCATAGCAGTGGCTACAGGTAGTACTGGCAAGCACCAAGCTTCTGGCACAGAACCTACTGCTCAGTCATGTCAGAAAGACGTGTGTTCCACGCATCCCTCCTTCCCTCCACACCACAGCTCTGTAGCCTTCTCCCTTTGGCTGCCTCTGGGAGCTCTCCCACTCACACCTCCTCTTGCTCAGGTCCGACATGTGCAGCTGCAAATCCTCCTTCACGCTGAATCCTTACTGAGCTGACTCACATTGTTAAACCATCAGAAAAGCATTGCTTTTTTGTTTGTCAATTAAACTTTCTGTCATTTTAGCAACCGGATACCAAGAAGCATGAGAACTGGCAGAGCAGAAAAAAATTGATAAATGCTGTCAAAAGCAGTGAATAGAAATGATAAACTAGGATAAGACAGAACACTAGTTCCATTCAAGAGCAGAGCCTTATATGAGGCCCTACAATTGAGTATCTAAAACTGAAGAAACAAAATTGCAACAAGTTCAATTACTTAGAAATGAATGCCTGAAAAGAGTATTAATTGCTAATATTTAAGAACCCCTTTGCTTTGAAAATAAGCATATTATTCAGACTGCAATTTTTTCTTAAGAAAGCATATAGAATATTTACAAAGCTGAAGCTGTTACATCAAAGCACAAGTCAAAAATCAGCTTGCATGCCTCCTGCATGTGGTGAGGTCAGCACAACTGAACAGCAGAACTACTGGCAATCACTTGTCTCTTTCCAAAACTTTTTCCTTGGCCTGAGAGAAAAGCATTAACTCATGAATTGTCAGGGAGAGAGATATAAATATTTCAGAATATATTTTTCTGACAAAATTGAGTCAGAGTAGCCATGCACTGGAATTTGAAAATGTTGAGCTATGTTTAAGGATGAATGGGAGGAAAAAGGAATTAAAAAACATTGCAAGGAGAGCACTGTTACAAAAACAGTAGCTACTAATCTTAAAGGAACTGTACCATTTCCATCAGCAAAGCATGATGCAAACCATTTTTACTTCATTCAAACTATAAAATTGGTATTTTTTCTTATGCAATTGAAACAAAAATATCAGATATTAATTTTAAACATATTAAATACAATTAAAAGAAAAATCCAGCCCAGTAATTCTAACCAAAACAACTCATTTGGCTCTAGTTACAGAAATGTCGTGATGTGAACTTTGCAGATGACATATGTTTTGTTTAAAGGACACTCATGCCTTTTAGAGTGAAACGTAGCATGTCTTTACCAACAGAACTCTCAGGAAATGTCCTCCTGGGTAGAGCCATTGAATTTCTTTGCAAACTGGGATTGCGTAGTCATGATTCTTAAAAAGAAATAGGTGCATAGCTGTGGTATCAGTCTGGTATGAGAGAGATCTATTCTGTAGAAAGACTAAACAGCCAAACCTCTCTTTTGGTCTCACTAATGCTAATCTTCAATTTAAAGAAAAAACCTTTTTAATCCATGAAAAAATTACTTTGCTTGTAAGTGCTTTTCTGGAAAATTTTATATAAATGCACATAAAACTTTCATTTTCAGCATATACACACATGATACAGAAATGAAGCTATTGTCCATAATTTGTTTTCCTTGTTAATTCTCCATGCTGCAAAAACTGTTTTTCCCTTTTCTATTGAACTCTTTTCTCAACACCTTTCTTGCCCCTCAGCTAACTTGAGAAGCTCCACGGCCCAACCAAAACAATGAATAAAAGAATAACTCTCATTCTTTTTCTAAAATAGCCTAGAATACACTGACATTAATATTACCCTCCTATTAAAAATCAACATTTTTGCAGCATTCCCTAGCTTTTCACTTGAAAATATGGTAAAGATCATATCAAAATGACTGGAACTTGCATAGAAATTATTTTTAAAATGATGCATCTGAAGAAGATAAACTTCCTGTCTCTGTATAAGAGAACAACTGAATAACTAACAGAAGATGCATACCTACAGATATGTCTCATACAAAATTAAAACACAGCACAAATTTCCTGAGATATGTAAACAAATACAGCAAACCTGTTAAATCACTACATCCTGAAACCTAAAAGCAAGTACATCAATTTTAGGAACAGCATGCCTACACCACCTTTTCTCACAAGTAATTTCTGTCTGTTAAGCTAAACACACTGGAAAGAAAAGCTTAGTAACTTTTAAAACAACTTTACTAAGTTTCCATCAAAAGTTTACTGTGAAGAGCTCTCTGTGAATAGAGGAATATTTCTAAAACCAAGTCTGTATTAACCAAATGATCACAGTATGAACCAAAACACAGTAATTTGGAATGACTGTGAGATTCTCTTCAATACTTCATTTCTTTACCCAAACTAAACACCAGCAAAGATGCATCCAGAGCATCAAAATCAGACAGCTCAGAGACCCTTTTCTGAATGTATCTGCAGTAAGCATTGTGTGATCATACAAACCCTGTCCACAGAATGAAAAAGCAGGTTAATCCTGTAAACTGGAACCACGTAAGGAAAACTCATCACCAAAAATTCATTTAATTTGGGTTCCGTTAAATAATTTTTATTACCTCTGATTTAAACCTCAGATTAAAATAAACAACCAAGATTCAATATCTGTAGCCAAAACTAAAGTGAAGCAGTGCACTGGAAAAAAGGTAACAACAAAGCAATAACAACACTTAGACTGAACACAGGGCTCCACATATTTTATTTGCTCACATGGCTTCTGGAGTGCAACTGGCTCACACTGGGACCTCTTGGAATACATCTGTATGCAACAACACATGCCCAGGTGTAACCATCTCGAACACCTGCATTTTTTTCATTTTGCTTTATTGAGATCTCTACAGTTTATGTTTCCTACTTTTTATAAATAAGGAAGGACAGTGAACTAGTACTTCACAAGAACCATTGCTCATGAAGTTGTAAGATTTAAAACTCATGAAAGTACTCACCATTATTTTTAGGAACACTTTACAGAAGAAGTATTTTTATTTTCAAATATAATGGGTTAAATTTAAGATTTAAATTGATATCCAGAAATAAGATGAAAGCTTAGATACTTTGAGAAATACAAGGTGAATAAATTTTGTATCAAGAAAAACCATGGCACTTCATATAATTTAGCGAAGTGCAGTGTCTTCCTAGTCCATTAAATTACAGCAGCCTTTTAATAATTGAACATTTTTCTAAATAGCATGAAGCTGAATGATTAAGAAAAGGTCTTCCATTTTAATAAGAAATTAATCTATTTGTTTTAATGAGGGCTAACCACGCTGATTTTTATTTCAGTGCCAAGGAGGCTCATGGGAGAAGGCAATTATTAAACAGCTCTAACTATCTATGTGCAGGCTGGCACAGACACTTAGTCTAAAAAGATAACATAGTCTCAAAACACTTTACCCTGAAGTATTCTACTTTCATAGTATAAATACTCCATATCTGGAAAATTCTTACTAAAATACTATGTTTTTTAGTAGCTAAGTTAAATTGCATAGCTGCATCTATGCTGCTCCACAAGTAACGTGGCTATGCCTGGAAAAAGCTACTTATAACTCAAAAGTCCTGTAAAGTGCTTGTGCTGTTACACAGTAGTCTTGCCCTAACACTTAAAAAGCCTTCCTAATGAAGTCTATATTACAAGGCCTACTAACTCTTCAAATACCTGAAGCTTTATAAAATATTTGCTTTTATAAAATAAAAGGACAGCAATCTTTCTGTATTGCATCCCTTTTTTTAGCATGCTTCATGTCTAAAGGTCCACTGGCCTCACTGACAACAGTCAGGACTTCAAGGACATAATTTCGTTAACTGAACAGGTGTTCACTGACTGCACCCAAAACAAAACCTCCAGAGAAACTGAGTCTCTCTCTTCAAAAGAATCAGTCATAACTGGCTACACAGCACTAGTTTAATTTTAAATTCTAATCCATACAAAACAAAGGGTAGAGGTGAGCAATCATCTCTGAGGTTGAATTTGTCAAAAAAAATGCAAAACAATGATGTAAAGCTCATTTCCTCCAATAAGGGATAGATATTACAAACAATCCTGTTTCATTACTAAAAAAGAGTGAAAATGTGCTGTCCACTTTTAAGTAAACTTTGTATTTCAGCTTTTTAGGTTTCTCTCTCTTTAAAAATCCTTCATAGCACATTTCACTTTTGCTACAGTAACATGAATTTCTTGAGTGATTCCCTTGATGCTCCCTGTTCTACTAAATGCATTCTCAAACACAAATTATCAAGACTGTACTCCTCCTGGAATAACCCTTTTCAGTCTCAACCACAGGAATAATTCTGTCATTTCCTCTACACTGATATTGGTGCATTCCTTTGTCTCCCAGAGAAATGTAGGTTACACTCACCAAGAATCCATGCATCAATATATGTATAATTACATAAACATTAAAAGAAAAAAAAAAAATCCACAGTTTCCTATAGCTGAATTGAAAAGTCTTTGTATTTCTTGTACTGATAAACAGAAATTGAGCTGGGCAACCATTAGGAAAAGGAGCGAAGTGCTTACATTTTCCTAAATGATGTAATGGTTAAATCAGAAGGCTAGTTAACCATCAAATTATAACTGATCACACAAAAATGTAACAATAAGCCCACCAGAAAAAGCATTTAAAAAACATTTTGAGACACATTTATTTATTTACTTACAAGACTAATTCTTATACCATCTGTGTATATACCCATAATTTTTGATCTATGTAACAAATTCTAATTGAATATAATAGCAGGTGAAGCTTTTGAATCCACAAAGGTCCACATTTTGTGACCAAAACTCACCAGGTAAAAATGAGCCCTTGAATGTCTTTATCAAAGGAATAACAATTAAAACTCATCCTCTTATTCATTCAAAAAAATGCAGCAACCAGCAGAGCAATCAGCAAATCTGTAAGTATAAACCAATAATAGCACAGAGCAACAATTGTCCAGATCAAAAAAGCTAGGAACAAAGAAAAATGTACATATCTTTGTACACTATCTTTAAGAAGAACTTTCAGAAAAGTGTTGTTTGTTTTCAGAGCATTGTATCAGAGAATTATTACAAAATTTCATTGTCACTATCAAATCTAGGACAGACTACACAGTTTTTCACCTACTCTGATTCATGTTAATAACTTTTCAAATTGAAATCATTAAGATATGAAAGACAGAAGGCTATATGGCCGTCACAAAATTTTCATTTAAATCACAGGGAAGCAGCTGATTTTTCCCAATGCCTTAATTCCCATTTACTTTCTACTTTAATTTTTATACATTGTGTTTCCTAGTTACAAGCTGGGTTTGGTAGGAAATTTAGCATATTACCCTTCTGAACACCTAGTTTATAAGGTCTTCAGAAAAAGGAATTTACCTTCCAGTAAATCCTACTGTGAAGCACACAGATAAAACAAATAATGAAGAAAATATGGTGAAGAGAGCTAGAAAATGTGCTATTATTCCCCTACCTATCTGATTTAGTCTTCATACCTGACTGTCTAATAACCCTCGTTTACCTGTTACAGATACTTTTACTGTCAAAGCTTCTTGACATACATAATCTATTCCTCTACATCTAAATGAAGAAATAGAGTATCTATTAAGGAAAAAGAATGGAAAAAAGCTGAAAGGCAACCTCAGAAAAACTCACATTTCCATTTATTATATACAAGTACTTAAATGAGAGAGCATAAAGGAGTACAATGAATTTAAAACTATACAAGTAAATCTAGGGAAGCAAACAGGTTCTACTTCAGCGGAATTTTACCTTTACAGTGGCCCTACAAAAACCAAAAGAAATGCTTGCAAAATAGGACATACCTTTATATGAATGAAGGTGGCAGGATCTATCCTTCAATCTATAATGATATTTAAAGGATTATTTGGATTACTGCATCTAGTAAACTAGTTTGCAAAAGGCATTATATAAACAAATTAGTGACATAGATTTTTCTCCAGCTTGTAAAAGGGATAGAGGAAATAGCACTGATTATTTCCGCTATTACCATTATTAACATTGAAGTTAATGGCCGGAGAAGGGAGTGTTTAATCTTAAATGTCTCTACCTTAGTCTTTAAAAGGAGCCTCTGATATACAGACCATGTTAAAAGTTAAAACTAAATCTTTTATCAGGGAATTTACTGATGTACAGTAGACACATACAAAATACTAAGTTTGGGTAATACAAATTCATCAGGAAACATTTTAAAAATAAGAGAGTAGCACAGGCAAGGCTTGTTCTATCTGTGTCTTTAGGATGCGGTCACTCATAAACATGATCAGCCATGCAAATGTGTTCAAAAACCTCAAGATAAAGCTAGCATTAAAAATTAATATCAAAACTACAACATGAACTTCCTATTTTTCCAATTCCATTAAGATCACAATTTCAGTCAAGTGTTTACCTGAACACAAATGAGAATACTGAAACTAAACTGAGGAACTGGTGGAAAGAAAGACACCTTTATGTTCATGTCAGCCTCTCCCCTGCCTTCAAGCTAACTGCTCTTCACTCTGCTGACTTGTCATTTTTTAAAGCCATATTCTGCCTTTCACTGTTGAAAACTACCTGAGACAGCATTTTGAAACCTCTAAGAACTGTACAGTAAGGAACTCTAAATAAAAGCTAAATTCATCTCAAGCTACTATTTCTGAGGGTTATCTAAATATGGTTAACTTAGTTCTTTTGGAAAATCTGCATCATTTTATGCAAAACCTCCTCAAAATTTAGTATGATAATAATAGTATATTGATATAGGATTAGTAGTAAGCAATCATTTTGTTTGTAACTGAATGAACAACAGCAATTAAAGAACAGCAGATGTCAATGCTTGCATAGATAGCCGTAAAGCTCCAAATCAATACCTGCTTCCAGTTCCATTAATGAAGACATACTCTCATTCCCTGATGGCTACTTAAAGTAATATAAGAGAAAATATTTTCAATTTTTTGTAGAAATTTTATACTATTTGACTTTTTAGTACTAAACCACTTTATGAATGAAAAGGATTAAAAAAAAAATAATGAAAGATTATTCAATTTTTGAGATTAAAAATTACATAGGATTTTAGGCACATTTTTTAAGTAGTCCATGCTCCTGGGGAAGGAGATGCTTCCCTGCTGCTTCTTCTCCCATTGAGATGACAAGCAGTGGAAGCCCATGGCTTCTCTTCACTCCTACACAGAACTGGGAATGAGGCATGTACTACCTCAACTGCTTCCAATCCCCTCATGAAAAACATCCAACTTAGATAATTTTTATTTTTTAAACATCAGCTTAAAGCAGTTTCCTTGTTATTGGACATGCAAAGAAATGCACACCATGGTTTAGAAACTTCTATTTAGACTCCTGGAGAAACCATGAGAGGTCAGTAATAATGATGAAACTTCTGGTATGGAGAGACTGGGCAGATGAGAGGATTAAAACCTGAAAGTTAAGGTTTTACTTCCTGATTTCTTATGACTCCATATTCAAGACTGGGCTTCCCACAATTGTCACTACCTAACTTGTACAAGAACATAGAGAAGCCAGAAGGTCTTGGTCCAATTCATAAAAAGACAACTCCAGCATACAAACCATTAAGCAGTAGGTGACATAGTCTAGACTGACTCAGATCCTGGTAAAATAAGCTTGGTCAAACTGAACAGTGATAGGAAGGAGCCAAATAACCTAACAGATACTACTTTATACACCCTTCTGATTTTCAGTACACTCATTTCTATTTCATTTTATTGCAAATTTATTTCTTCCACAGGACAGTCATCTGTCTTTGTTTTTAGATATGACATAAAGAAAGCAACATATTTTCTTCCTGTGCCCTTAATTTTTCACATTTTTACACTATTTGACACTATGGACGGGTTCTTAAGAAACAGTAAACAGACATATCTATATACAGCCTGGTTAGCATGATATATAAGAAATCTACTACGTGAATTAAATAGTTTTTACTATTGGTTTTACTACTGCGTCACCTTAAGAATGTAGAGTTTAAACCAGATTTACTGAAGCAGAGACATAACTGGAAGATTGATATTTGTGTAGTCCAGTGTAAGAGGCCTTTTCTCTTTAGTAAGGCAGTTAACTGGCAAAAATCAGAATGATAGTAAGTAGCTCTTAAAGAAGTTATTAGATTCAGGCACAGTTCATCTATTATACACATAATCTTCCAGAAAGGAAGAGAAAGAACTTTATTAAAGCAACTGCCTCACAAAGCATTTTAAACTTTAATGTATACATTAATCCACCAACCAACCACCAACCAATCCACCAGTGCTAACATCATGCTGGCATTGTCTTTTTTAAATGACTAAGAAGTTTGTACTCTTAAAAGTTAAATTTGCAATCTTATCTGAAAACATTTTTCATTAATGAACATATTTCAGAAAATGCCACTATGGCATTATTCTTCCAACACCTGATACCCTAAGACACACTTCAGAAATTACTGTAAAATGGTACATTTGTAACATGTATCAGTTAACATTATTGAAATTATAAAATGGCTACAAATATTAATATGTACAGAAAAAATATTTTAAGAAAACCCAGTGCAATGCACTGAAGATTTATTTAAAAACTCTGGACTGTTCAAGTTATAATCATTCTATTAACATATCTTCCACTGACATTAAAGAATTTTCTCAACTTGTTTCACTTTTGCCTGTTTGACTTAGGTATGCAATCTACAAACCAAGTATTAATCCTTTCTTTTTGAGGGAAAGAGACAAGATAGAGGGAATATGACTACTCTTGTGTTCATCTATTCAATGACAATCCCTTAATTCAGTTTCCTACTTCCATGACTATTCATGAAGATACAGGGGAAAATTAAAATCAGGCAGTTAAACAAATATAATAACATATATTAACTGGCATTCTTTACCCCTTCACTCCACCTTGTTGAAAGCTGCTAGGTACCATGGTGACAGACACAATAGAAATACGTAAAATACTGTACGTCATTCTGTAGTGATCCTCACACTAACAATATACTGTGGATAAGTTAGAAGGGAAATGACAAAGACCATCATTATTGGGAAAGGTCATAATGATAGTTTATGGTAAGTAATTCACCTGTTTCATTGCAACTAGTAAAAAACTTTATTTTCTAAAAAAAGGGAAAAAACCCTAAAACATTAGAAAAAATCAAAACTACCCTGAAAGACTCATACATATATAGAAGAACGACCTATTCTTCCATATGAAATTAATAAATTATGCAAAACCACTTCTAAATCTCCTAGGATGATAAGTCATTTAACCCTTAATACCTAGAGGCAGAGAAATAAAATAATGAAATTTGATAATGTATCTCCTCACTAAAGCTCAAAGAGTGAAGACAGAAGAATGAGCTAATACCTTGCATGTATGCATGGCAAAGTACTGGTAACCAAGCAACAGGCAGGAAACATGTCAGAGAGGAAAAGCATATTTACAGTCCTACGGTCTCTCATTTATACACAATTATAGCTACCATTTACAAGAGGAGAGGATCAGACAGCAGCACAAAGCAGTCATTGCACCTTTTCTTTTTTATTTTTCCATTTTGCCCTACTATAGGTATTGCCTGGGTTTTATTGGATTAATTTCACATTACAATTAGCTGCCTTAATTCCCTTAATTGGTAACAGAATAAGCAACTTGCCTAAATCCTGCATGAATATGTGCACAAATAGAGAATACTTCCAGAACTTACTTCCTATTTGTTTGGGCTTGTATTTTAATAGGATTCTGTGTTAGTATTTGATATGAACTATTCACTTTTTCTGTATGATCAACAGAACACTCAGGAAAAAGAAAATATATATTATATATGTAGTGTATATACATGCTTATATATATGATGAATATATTAATGATTATTCATGCAAAGACATTTTTTCACTTACACACACCTGCTTAAAGAGTTATATCTTTAACCTTGAAGTTCTTACGACTTTGTCCAAAGTACACAAGTTTATTAAATCCCCAAATGCAGAAATCCTATTTTTTGTTAATTCATTTGTCCCTTTTAAACATACAAAAGGAAAATAGGAAGGCTGTCATACATAGTCACATTTAAGTGTTTCTGGGAACACAAGTATAGCAAAAACAATGTCTATCAATGTTTCTTTAAGCTAAAGCATTTAAAAACTCAGGGAAGTAGAGGAAGTAAAGAAGGATTAAATACTGTATTTTCTTATGTTCCACTTTTAGTTAGCATTTATTGAAACAACCACTAATGCAAGTATTTTGAGCAAGCTGTGGAAGAAGTAGCAAACCTGGTCCTCACTACACCTAAAAGAGACTTGCCAGATGCACCAGAACACATACACTCATAAAAACACAAATCTTTTGAGTTTTGGTTGGAGCCATGAGGAAGAAAAGAAATCTCTCCAGGGTTAATTTCTGCTTCTTCAGATGCTAAGTCCATGAATTTTCACTCTTACATAGAATACATTCTGGTTTTGATACAAATATTACTGCTAAATCTAAAGTCAATCACTTAAATGGAAACAAATGACAAGAGGTATTACTCCTAATTTGTAATAAAAATTTCAATAAATTTTATTTATTGCTTTGTAATAAAAATTTAAAAATATGGTAATCACATAGTCATCTAGAAGCCCAGTATATAATTTGATTTTATTTGATCTCCATGATACTTGTACCCTTTATTACAATCATGACTACAATTTAAATCATGCTCACTGCATTACAGGTTATTAACTCAAAAAAGATTGAATAAAATGACAATATAACCAACCTGAGTCTGAAATAAGTCTTTAAAAAGTAGACCAGTGAAGAAATACAAGTGATTCTTTCTGGGACTGACAGTTGCCTCAGATATTTCTTCTTTCAACTTTCAGTGATACAGTAACACTTTATATACCATAAGAAAAGAACACTATTTTGAGAAGAATATAACAATAACCAAAGAAAAGATGGAAACAGTATCATTAACAGTGAGAACTATAAAAGGATAACACTAAGCAGCCTTGCACGAGTGCTGAACTTTAATACTTCAGATTGAAATGGAATACAAAAGAGAATGGTGACACATATGCTCAAATATTTTCCTCTGTTTTCACTTCTACAACTTATAGTATGTAAGGCTACGTTCATTCATATAAACCTAATTATTTCATGTAACATTAACTCAAACTACAAAGCTAACAATATTTAGAAAGAAAGTGTTGGGATATTTTTCTCCTGTTCAGACTATTGTGAAATCACAGAACTTGAACAAGACTCACATGAACATCTAGACATTTTTGCTTCCCAAGCAGGCTCATCTACTCCTATGTCATTCCTGGAAGAAGTTTTTCTAGCTCGTTGTAGAAGACCTTCTGTGACAGAGCCTCTCCAGTGTCTTTAGCGAGTTGTCTTGGGGTGACTTTATGATGTATCCCATATTGCCTACTCTATGCCCAGAAAATGAATCTTGTGCCTTTCTGTGCCTTTAAATTGAGCCCGAGAGGGGAGAAAAACAAAAAAACAGCCAGAGGAACTTTTTCAAAGCAGTTCTGTGCTTCAAGGTCACTACTCCTCTCTGTTATTCTGTGATGGGGAGGATAGCTGCTGCCGTGGCAGAGAGCAGGAGGAAAGCACTTTCCAGCTTATTCACCAGCTTTTGGCTCTGTTTCTTCGAAAGGAGAGAGAGACGGAGAGTCGAGTTCCTGTGTTTCCCTGGGACTTTGGTTTCTTCTTCTCTTCTGGACTTGTTCAGAACATCACAACATCAAAACCTTACTGGAAGACCTTCCACTGGCCTGCAGGGGGGCCCCACACGTTGCCCCAGCTCCAAAGAGGAGAAAGAGAGGGACCACACCCATAGAAGGACTCTAAACTTTTCCAGGTTTCTCTCCACAGTGAGAGATTTTATTATTTAGCATTATTGTTCTTTTCCTGTGTATTTGTGAAATAAATAGTTTTGTTCTTCACTTTCCTCCAAGGAAATATTTATTTTCCCAAACCTGGTGGGGGAGAGGTAACTACAACCTGCTTTCTATCAGAGGATATTTTTCTCTGAATTTGTCTCAAACCGGGACATGAGTTTACTCAAAATGTTTGGCCGTTCTCACATCACAAGAATTTTTCCATGTTTAATCTAAACCTATCTCACTGCAATGTACATGCTACATCACTTTTCATCTACACCATGAAGATGTATCCAGGCTGCAAGCAGGGGCCTTGCTAGGCACCAAGCTGCTCAGGAGCCAGCAGTGCTTCCTCAGAGCTGCTCAGATCACACCTGGAATTGATGCCTTAGGTTTTAACTTTTACATTTTTCAAATTCTGTACTGCTAGTGTAACCAAAGTTTTCTGTAGCTTGCTAAATGCTGTAATGCTGTTCTCTTATGGTGTTCTCTGTGTGAAGATAGACATAACAAAACCTCTAACTTGCCCTCCAAGGACATCCCGAAACAAGAACTGTAAACCATCATCTTGGGAAGAGCGGGGCAGGCTGGGGGAAATCACATCATTTGCTGGGTTCTGGTTGGTGAATTGATATTGTTATAAAAGTGTGAAGCACTCGTGACCGGGGCGTCCATTTTGGGATCCACTGAGGCAGGACCTGCACTGGTTTGGGCCCCCACAACAGACATCAGTAAACGGCAGCGAGTTCAGCAAAGACATTAGGATAGCTGGGGGCTGGAGCGCTTGTCCTCTGAGGAAATGCTGTGGGAATGAGGCTTGTTCATCCTGAGCAGGAGATGGCTTTGGGGGAGACCTAACAGCAGACTGCCAGTACCTATGGGGAGGTTATCAAAATGATTGAGCCAGGGTACTCAATGTGCATGGAGTGAAGAACAAGAAACAACTGGAATAGATTGAAATGAGAGATTCAGACTGGACATAAGGAAAAACATTTTCACCATGGGTCAGGCAGTAGAGCAGGTCAGGTCAATGCCAGTCTTTGACATTCCTACTGGATAAAGGCCTGCACAATTTTCTCTGACCACAGCTAACTTTGCTTTGCTCAAGAGGCTGGACTAGAGATCTTTTGAAGACTCTAACAACCCAAATTATCCTATGAACCTATAACATCCATAAAGCTTCACAGAATCATCAAGTCCAAATTTTGACTGATCACCACCTTGTCAACTAGACCACACCACTAAGTGCCATGTCCAGTTGTTTCTTGAACACCACCTCTCCGGGCAGTCTGTTCCAATGCTTAACAACCCTTTTCATGAAGAAATTCTTCCTGATGTCTAAATATCAAATGTACAAAGACAGTCAAACATTCCACAGCTAGACCCCCTATTTAATAATTTCCCTTTACAACATAAGAATGGTTGTATTTATTCGGACTGATGGTTGATCACACAGTATCTGAAATCCATGACTTGTGACAAGTAGTTGCCTAAGGCAAACTGAAACAACAGAGGAAGGATACTCTCTCCTCCCTAACATTACTTGAACTAAGTAGAAATTTGAAACTGATAACATTTCGTGAATTCTCTAACAGAATTCACTTCAAAATGCTATTAAAAATATGCTAGTTATCCAATCACTAAGATCTAGTTAGTGAGTATTTATGCAAAAAAGAAGACATTCAAAGCTTTCACTTTCGTGCTTTCACCTGTTAGTAAGTTTGCTCTTTTTTTTTCAAAAACCTCCAACACAACTAGTAGCAGAGATAATTAGAAAAGAACATCTTCTTCAATTAGTCTTATGCTAGATCCTTTGCATGCTTCCACTCTGCTTTTTCTTACTACAGAACACTCTTATTCTGTTCCTTTACAACACCAGGATCATCTAATTTCTTCTACTCTTATAAGAAGTATCAAACACACATGTACAGCGTTAACTGGACAGTGTTAACAAACTGCTGGGTAATCTCTTTACCAGGCCAAATTCAGAGTTTCTGTAGTTAGGTTTTGTACTTTTTTAAATTTTTTTATTTTTAAGCGTCCATTTCCTTTTTGTTTTCTTCTCCAATCTTTATTCTCTCAGATTATTTTCCTGTGTTTCCCACCAAAATGACAGTTATGGGTCAGTAAAGTTAAAAATTGGAAGATCAGAATAATTACAGCAAAAACCCTCCATCATCTGATTTTTCATCAGGAAAAATAGAATCACAATAAGTGTCTACTTGGACAATAAATTAATCCATTCAATTTTTAATAGCACAACACCAATGAAATAATATTTTACAATTTAATACATGCATTCTACAAAAGCTCACTTTTCTGTGTTGAGTGCCAGAGCTTCTAAGAGATTTATTTAATCATAAATGTTGAAAAAATTCCAGGCCACACTCACCAAAAAAAGTATAAATACATATTATATCTAGTCACACTTTGTTAGAACAGTGTGTTCCAATAAGGGCTTCAGTAAAACAAAATTATACAACTTGCAGTATCATTTAAAGCATTTATAATTTTTAATGCACTGAAGTTGCCAAGAAACCCTGAGAAGCAGATGGGCATTACTGCTGTTAAAATCCAATCAGTTACACCAGAAAAGAATTGTGCCTTTCATACTTACAGAAGAAATGTTTAATATTACAGTTTCCTGTAATTTAATTTCTTATTTTTATTGACAGATATTATAAATGAACTGATTTTTTAAAATCTGGTTTCCTTAGTAGATTCCACTAGCGGCATCAGTTCTTCTATTTAAAAATGTGATAAAAAAATAAAAAAATAAAATCACTATCTAGTCAACATCTCATTCAAAGAATTCGCAGCAGCAAGCCACCTGAACCTCTGCTGCTAAAGTTTTTCTTACTGAATGCCATAAAACAAAGCTTCATTAAAATCTTAATTTGTTTAAAAATTAGAAAAATCTAGCAGCTTCAACACAAAGACTAAATTCTACATTCTACATTTAATTTCAACTTTCAATACATTTCTTCTTTACTGTTCTGGTTTGAAAAGACAAACCAGTGGGAGACACCAAGTCAGAATAACAATTTATTAAGAAAATTAGAATAAAGGCAGGGAAAGGAAAAGGAAAGAAAAAGAAAACAAAAGAAAAATAAACACACTGGTTTAAACTGGCAGAGCCACATACAACCTGACACCCTGTTAGTCAGGGTAGCAGTAGCACTCCAAAGGGATGGTGGCTGCAGTCCTCTGAAATGATGGATGCAGTTCAGCTGAGGCAGTGATCCAGTAAAAAGGGTCCGGTGTTCCTCAGAAGGTATGTAGCTCCTATCCGCTGGGAATCCAGTGGAGAAGAAAGCTAAAGCTGTAGTCCCAGAGCCTCAGTTATATCCAAGATGGGATGCTTGGCTCCTTCCCCTGGGTGGAGTATCTCACAATGAGATGGTGAGTCATGAGATAAGGCCTGATGGGCCATTAACAGGAGATAGTCTCTGAGCCAGTTATCTCTGAGTCATGTGCCCGGCACTGATGGGCCCATTAACAAAAGATAACACAGAGGGAGGAGTCAGGGAGGGCTCTCCCACCTGGTTTTAACAGAAACCTGAAGATGGTCATAGAATACACCCCCCTGGATACATTTTACATTATAACCCAGGACATTTACATTCCATAATTTTCATAAAATACTATCCATTATCATCATATACATAACTATCAATACATATCATCATTCATCATCATTCACTAGAGAAGCAACCCTCACATCCTCTACAAAGTTGTTATACAGGTATAAACTATAAAATTTACATGACAAATTATTTCAAAGTCACTACAAGTAATAAAAAAATAAGGCTTACCTGAGACAAACTTTCTATGATTGATTACTCCAATGTAATTTTTCTCAACATTCGTCTCACCAAAGAAGGTGCTTGCTTACTTCAAGAATATCAAATAAAGGACTTCTAAATGGGTATATATAGTTTCTACTCTTTAATTAAGATATAATCTAACATTTTTGAATGTATATCCTGTGGATTATCTCAAAATGCTCAATAAATTTTGAAGTTGTCCTACCAGCATGGTCTACACAGAAGATTACAGTGATTCGGAACACACAGAGAGGAAATCAAATGTCTAAATCAACATGCTTGATATATTTTTTAATGAGCCTCATTACAATTACACAAGTATTTTCAGTTATACCAAGAGAACATTCATCATCTCTTTTACTTTCAGAAATAGATCACCTGATTAAAAGAAACCATGTTTTATATTAGAGGGTACATTTTGTACTCAGCCATTCACATTTGGACCAGTTTCAAGCTGAGATTGTTCACCAAGGTGTTTCTACAGATAGCAACCTCTCTTCAGCTGTTGGAGGTAAATGTCATCTTTAATTCATTAAACAAACAGCACTTCTTTTCTCCTAGGCAGAAAATGCTGTCAGCCGTAATATTTTCAAGATATTTTTAATATATTTAAGACATTTTTTGCAGGAGTTGTTACTGAGATAACAGGAAAGTGGATGATGAAGAAGGATATGCTTCATATTCATCCTGAAGCATGAATACCTATCCATACAACCAATGAATGATATTTTAAAAAATTTTTAAAAGCAAAAAACCGGGTACTGAACTGTCTTTTAACTGTCTCGACTAATACACAAAATAGTCTCAAGCATTCCTAGAATCTCACTGATTGACAAAGTGCAATGAAATTGCTCTCACTGCTCATTGTTCCTAAAGCTACTGAAAGGCATGCAGCTGTTTCACAGATCCCAGTTGGTTATATGTGATTTTTTACATATCCTGAACCAGCCAAATAAGAGCTGAAGCACACAAATTTAATTTTCTGGTTTTTTGTGTCTCTGGTAAACATGATACTGTAACACTGTTGAAAAACATGAACCATGTAAACATGTTTTTAAGAAAAGATGTTTGATGTTTGATCTTTGTATACTTTCAAGCCTAATCAACAAAAGGGAAGATTTAATCCATGAAACAGAGACCAGCTAACAAGCAAGTTCTAAGTAATGTCCATGAGTTAGAAACACAAATTTCTATAACTGTCTTGTTAAGATACAGAGCTGGACATGCTTCAGCAATCTCAGACCTAGGGGGAGGTTGACAAGGCTTGGGTAGTAGGATGCCTGCTGAAAGTGGACACAAAGAATGCAGAATTTATAGACCTGGCAGAGCTCCCAAGATAAGAAACCGAGACACACAACTCAGCAACTGTGCTGAAATCACCTCCAACTGCATAAAAGGTAATTCTGGCAGGGGGAGATTGTGACCACTGGAACAAGAAACCCACCAACTCAAAAGAAGTGAAGGCCTGAGCATGTGGAGTAATCCGCATGGGAAATGAGAGAATCATTAACCAGTAGAAGATAGAATACTAATTAATAAGAGAACCATGTAACTTGCAGCCAATGAACACTAATTCCTTAGTTTGCTAAAATGTACAAATAGAAAAATTTTTCGATGGTTCTGTGCTTGTTTTGTGGAATACCACCAGACACCCAGGCTTGCACAGCTCTGAAATAAACAATCAATGTCTCTCTCAAGTGTGTAATTATTGGCTTGCTGCACACAGGTACCAACTATGACTTTTGCAGACAATACCCTTCCCATTCCCCACTCCCTGAAGGGGAAAGGAGAAAAATGGTCTCTGACTGGTTACCCCAAAAAACCTCAAAAGGCGGGTCAAAGAAATCTCCTAGAAAGACAAAGGACAGAACTTCCCTTTGCATACACAGCCTATTCCATCTGAGGATGGAACACTGCTCCAGGAAGCAAAGCCTGATATTTCTGAAGATACTCAGTCTCTGAATGAACAGAATCACAACTCGACTTCTAGTTTCTTTTCATCACACAAGTGGTCGTGTCTCTCTAAGAGATATTTTAACTGCATAGATGCATTCTTTTGCAAGCTTGAATTTTAATGTTCATCTCTGTTTTAAAGTGGCCATCAACAAGACAGGCTTTCTGAAAAAGCAGTTCTCTGAAGTATACTAGAATCAAATGTAGAAGTTCTATGTATTAAGCACAGTGATGGCAAGGGCAATCCTGTTCACTGATGATGCAGAGATATATCTCTATCTACTCCTAACAGACACATGTCCCTGTCCTGTAGGTACCACAACTGCAAGATAGGGCCTGAGGCTTCCTCTGTGCTTCTGCACAGCCCTGCTGCCTCTTACCCAGCTCTTGATAGCCACGCCTCTTTGGTCTACAAATCTTTCCTCTTCTACCCACGTGGTAGAATCTTTCCTCTTCTTTACATGTGGCCTGACAGAAGGGTACTGAGATAGGAATCTTTTGCTGCCATTATGCAGGATGCCTGCAGTGTGGCAGGAGAGCCTGTGATGAATCACAGAGGCATGAGTCTTGTGCTCCCCTCTGAGACTTGACGTCTGTGTGATTCAAAGAAAAGACAGAGATTCCTTAAAAATAAGGCTGAGATAAGGCATAAAGCACGATACTCTCAATACAGCTGACAATTGCATTCATACATTGAGTCACTCAAAAAAGCACATAATGAAAAAACAAAGTATATATTTTCAGAATCCCCAGATGAATGGAAATGGAAAATAATTGAATTAAAGCACAATTTAAATAACTAGATAATTATTAAAATTTATTGAGTCTTTCCTACTGTACATTCCTACTCCAGGTTTAGAAAGAAGCATTGGATACTAAGGTAAAAGGGTGCACTTTTTGGGCTGTAGTTTCAGTGACAAAACCAGAATTGCATGCCCAAAGGGGTGTTTATCTGCATTACCCCAACATGACTCAGCAAGAGGCTAATTCTCTCCTAGGATATCTTTACTTGACAAACTTTTAAGAATGCAATTTAAGAAATTTGTAACTGAGCATAATTAAAACACTCAGCATGCAAACAGATAAGCATTGCATTACAGTTAGATTAGTTTATCCTGCAAATATAACATCCTTAAAATTATAAAAGAAATGTGAGGTATCAAAATACAGTCAAAATTCTAAAATAATTTTAAAATGAGACAGTTATGTGGAATCTGTCACAAGTAATT
>VZTN01018915.1:24086-37918 GCA_013400515.1 Erpornis zantholeuca | reverse complement strand
ATTTAGTATTTTTTTGGTCCTGTGTTAGGTATTATTATGGGGTTAAGTCATTTTCACAAGTGATGAATACCTCATCATTTTGATCAAAGCTAGCTTTGAATCATTCGGTGAGTTATTACCATGGAAAGGTAAAAAAATTCTAATGGATATAGAAAGACACTGGCTAGATGGAAAAGAAAAAACCTCTGAGGATCACTTGGAAAATCTAGAGTAAATGTCCAATAAACTATAAGACTTGTAGTTTTTGATTATCATTAACACTTTCTGTAATGGACTGTGGTTTTCATTGAATTGTAATCTTCCAGCATTTGTAAAGTCATACAGATCTAGGTTATTCTGACTGTAAGCCTGAGCAAGCTTTTGTAGGCTAACTGACAGGAGTAAATGTTGCCCACACCAGTCCAATCATAAGTTTATGTGAATTATTATAACAGATATAGTGCTGCTTCAGGATATCCACAACTATTATATAAAGAGGAATCATTGGGTTTTACGTCTAGAAGTTTTGTTCTTACTGTCATTAATGGCAAGGTGCTTCATATCACAAGGGTGTAAATTTCACCTATTTTTAGACACTTTATCCAGATGATGACATAAAATACAGGCCACTTTACTATATTTGTCATCAGATGTCATGTTTTAATTCTACTAGGAGAAAAACCTCCATAATTCATTAATTCATTGGTCAATATCAATGCTGTCAGAATGTTTTAAGGTATCAGAATATATAATTCTCAATGAATGTGACTGAAAACACGGCTTAGCCTGGAAAGCAAACTGATTTTCAGTAAAGGTTTACTTACTCAGAAGAGGTTATGCAGTAAGCGTCTTTTGATGAAAATTATTTTCAGCAAAACTTAACAGATGAATCAAATTTTTGGACTTCACAAATGTTTATGACATGCCTAAAGACTCTAGCCTTTTGATCAAGACACCTGGACTCCTTTTTTCCAGTGAGGAGGGTATGAAACAATCTTACACATTTGACAAATGAATGATCTTTGTGCTGTCACATGTCATACAACCTGTGCATCCCTGGCTCTTTGTTCATTTATTCAAATGGCATCTGTCTCACTATCCATGCTTGGCCATTCTCTGATTTAAATACATATCGAATACCAGTGCCTGAAGGGGTTTCATCTTCAGCCAAGGACAAGAAAAGTGACACCTCATGTGTTCCTCTGGCCTAGTGTCTCCACCATCATTCAGTTTTAAATAAATTTAAATCATAAGATACTTCAGTATTTAGTACTCTGAGTTTTTACAAATGTTTTAAAAAAACCTTTTTGCCACTATTAATATTGACAATGAACTCCTGAATAAATTAGCTGACTAAGGATGAAATAAATATGCTTGTATGCCCTGTATGTTCTTCGTCCCTGAGAGTTCAACTTCAGAATATCATGATCTGCTGTGGTGCCCTTAATGGAAATACACCCAACAACAGCAAGATAACATGAAATAACACTGCTAAGAGGAAAGGGTTCAGGTGGTCTATTTATTTTTTCTTGTTGTTTGTTTGGGGTATTTCTGTGTGTAAATAGATTCTTTGTTTTCTGGCTCACTGTACACTTTCCTGGATTTGACCTTCCACACTATCAGCAAGTCATGATGAACAACTCATGAAGTATAATCTGTTTTCATAAGATGGGGAAATAAGACAACCTGCCCTGCGGCATGAACAGGACAAAGGTATGAGGAAGCACTTTGTAGGCAAGTGCCTCTACGGAGTTTCAGTAGCATCCAGTTGACATTGAACACTGCCAGTGCAACACCTGCCACTTGTCTCAACAAGTCCTGCATTTATTTACTACACAGATAAGCCTGGATGCAATTTTATGGTAGAGATAATATTTTTTTGTCTTCAATATATCACATGCCAAGCTGCAAACAATTTGTTTAATTCTCATTAAATTATCAACTTTTTAATTTCTGTCCATTTTCCTGTATGAGGAACTGCTTTATCTCTTGAAAAGCACAAATTTCTGTCATGGATTGATGACTCTGCTACAGATGAGTAAGAAGCCCTAGGTGACCCGTTTACCCTTCCCCAGCAGGGTACCAGCTGCCAATTGCCCCCACTCTGTGATGGCTTGTCCTTCTTCTCACCTTGTCATCAAGCCAAGGCTGCACATTGTAGGAGCACAGGTAAGCATCTGCCTCTCTAAACACTGCCAACAGCTCTCCATTATCAGCTGCCAGGGGTGCTTCAGAGAACTGTGCACAGCTTCCTCCAGATGCACATACTGAACATTTTCATGTCTGCAACAAATTCTGCCTTTCCAACACAGGGAAATCTCAAATGTCAAATCTGTTTCCAAAGTTGTATTTCATCTCACCATGAAACATGATATATGTGAGTGCACTTTTATTTTTTCCCTACCTGAACTGGCAGGCCTTCCCAGTTGGACTCAGTATACAAACTTCATCTAAATAATAGAAATATATTTTCTTATGAAATGCAGTTCTGCAGTGTAAAATTAAAGGGATAATGTCAACATCCACTGCTCAGCATTTTGATGCACACCAGAGGACTGATAGTATTTGATGAAAAGTTTAAGCTCTGAAATTGTCAAAAATTAAGGTGCAAGAAAAAAAAGGCAAGAAAGATTTTCCACATAGGAGTTTTAAAATTTGGCTATACCACAGAATAAACAGGAAGATGTGAGATCTTGGCTTCTTCAATCTCCATTGAACAAAAAGTTCACCTCTTTGAAACTCTTGATGAAGCCTAGTTTTCTCTGCCATATTTTGTGGCTTTAAGCTTCACACACTGACTTCTGTGAATGCCCCTTTAACTATCCACTGAAGCAGAGGCTCTCAACAATTCACTAACCATGAATTTCACTTGTCACAGATATTCATTATTATCAAATTAAGGATTATAGAACACAAAGTCCTTCATTTATTGGTGAACTACTCAGCTCTGTGGGGCAGAATTAGTGGTGAATATGCAAGGAAATTTAGTGTGAAAATTTATAGTGCATTGTAAATATTGAGCATACACAACCTCTTTATAATTTGGAAGAGAAAATATGCTACTCATGAAGATTGGTAGTGCTAGAAGTATGCTTTATGTAGTACACAGGACAGTTAAAAATTACTTTGTATTTTCTTACTTTCCATAATTTGCAGGGACAAAAGGACAACTAATTTTCACAAATTTAATTGTTTATTAATATACAGTTATATTTGTAGTGAATTTAGAACAGTCTTGCAATTTTTTTTTATTATATTCCTTTTTTTTTCTTCTTTGGATAAAAAATGAAAATTATTTTCGTTTTTAAAAAAAGAAACCTGCTCTAAGCTATTACAAATCTTGATTAAAAGCTGCTTTACTGTAAATTCTCAAAGCTATTATCTCTAACTTGAGTTATTCCTGTATGAATACATTAGTATGGATAGGTAGGCAGATGCAATGTCTTTTTAGAGATATTGATAGATGATATATGTTTCTCAACTTTCAGCTTTTCTAATGGAAGTCAAGTGGAGCTTGGGAGTAGATGGTTTTATTGTATCTGTATTCCCTAGAACAAGAGATATTTTTCCCTCACCTCTGCATTTCTATGTAGAAAGGTTAAGTTGCCATAGAATCTGCTTTCTTCAGAACTTTTAATATTGTGTTAATCCTTCTAGTTAAATCAGCCCCTGATGTAGGAACTCAGTATCGCTGCATTATTTTTTCACTCTGGGAGCACAGGGAAATTGTGGGCAGCCAAGATGGTTTTCTTTGCTTAGCAGCATAAAGGGAAATGATCATTAAATATTAACATGAATTACAGTAACTCCGTGAAAAAAAAATTATTATGGGATAACCCACTATTCATTTATCTTTAATTTGTGCAGAAACAATTGTTCATATATGAGACACATATGGCTTCCTCTGAAGGACACGATTTTCATTGATGTTTTTTGACCCATAAGAATTACTCCAAGGGTTGATAAATTAATTTTCTGTTTCAGAAGTCTCAGAAAAAAAGAAAAAAGTAAAAAGAAGAATATGTCTAGGTCTAGGTTTTGGGGATTTGTTTTGTTTTTGTTGGTTTTAATTTATTGGTTTTGTAAGGTGATAGTGAAATGAACCAAGAAGTGGTAACTGAGACATGCAAGACTGTATTCTGATCTTTATTACACATACTGTGTTGTTGTAGTGTGCTTCAGAAGTGACAAAGGAACAATTTAAGAGGAAGTGTAGCAAGTAACATTACACCACACTGGCAATGGTGTAGAGTTTGGTGAGTGGCCCTTGACAGGATGGAGATCAGTGACTGCAGACAAAAAATGTGTGTTGAAGGAGTGGGGAGGCAGAGTGGAGTGGTCAGACAAAGCCTGGAGAAAGAAAATCTATCAGTAGGCAATGAATTGCTTGAGCAAGACTCAGGGCAATGCAGAGCTTTTTGGCTTACACATTGCGTTTCAGGATCTTTCAGCATTAACAAAACTGTTTTAAAAATGAGTTAAATGCTAAAATTTAAAATCAAAGGTAACAATCCTCTGATGTCAAGTGCTAGATGAAGTGTTTTTCTTTTTCAATATCTTCTCTGACTTTTGTTTTGTCAATAAAATACTCAAGGTGGGATTCATTTATTTGCTTCCTTGCCAGGCACTCTTACTTGCCTCAATGATTTCCTCATTTATTATTTATATGATTTAGTGCCAAAAGTTTCCCATAAGGCTGAAAGGAATGAGGACTGATTGTGGGAACTTTGTTAGGTAGTGTAGGTGACCAGTTGTGCACACATACAACCAGGCAAAGCTCTAAGCAATGAATAAATGATAAATTTTAGCCCTCCAAGAAAGACATTACTTTTGACTTTGCACCATCTCTGCCAGCTCTATATAATCAAGCACTTGAAAAGAAATTATTAGCTTTTCTTTTTCTTCTTGGAAAATAGCTCACCAATTCTCAAGCAAGAAGTATCAGTGGTTATGTTGCTTTCAAACATTCATCTCAGAGATATTGCATTGGGTTTTCAGGACAAGGTTTTGGCAGCAGGGAGGGCTAAGGTGTGGCTTCTGTGAGGAGCTGTCAGAAGCTTTCCCCATGTCTGACAGAGTCAATGCCAGTTGGCTCCAAGAAAAACTCACTGCTGGACAAGGCCAAACAATGCTGGTAACACTTCTGGGATAACAAACGAGGCAAAATAATAAGAAAGGGGGGAAAAAACTTGTGACAAAAAGGAGCATCCAGAAGAGAGGAGTGAGAACACATGAGAGAAATAACCATGTGGACACAAAGGTGTGTGAGGAAGGAGAGGGAAGAGGTGCTCCAGGTGCTGGAGCTGAGACTCCCCTTCAGGCCATGGTGCAGTAAGACACAAATGTAGTCCCATATCTTTTATCCAGAGAATCACAATTCATATAAATAGAGGAACTAATGGGACTGAGGCATTAGCTGAATTTTTCATCCTTTTTTTTTGGCTTGTTTGGTTTTTTCCAAGTTAGTTTTTGGAAGTCTTTCGGCTAAGTTTTTCGAGCAGTCTCTAAAAAGTTGGTCACTGATTTGGGACAAATAATATAAATAATATTAAATACATGAATAATAATGGCAGTAGTAGCAAAAACAACAACAACAATAATAATAATAAAAATAACAAAGCAAGTGAGTAAAAGAAGAGTATTGGCAACAGCAGCAATAATACAAAATGAGCACATATCCCATAGAAGTTGAAAGCTTTGCAAGAGGAATAATGAAATTAGCACAGAGTCTCTTAATTTCATGAAATATCAACACCATAATTTCCAGGTTATGTAATTGATACGGGTTCTCTTTTCTTCTGTTAGGAGCATTTAAAATTTGAAAAGCTATACTATGTCCCTAGTGACACCAATTACCAGGACACCAATTATACAGGAATGGAAGTGAACGTCTCCCTCCACAAGAACTAAAGTTTGAGGGGGAAATAAGAAAAATAAAACAACAACAAATACACAAAAATAGAACTAGACAAAGAAATATGTGATGGCAAACATGTTGCATTGGACAGCAGGATAAGCTCTCTGCATAAGCAGTTCATGATATTGGCTGCTGCCTTTTGTCAGGTCAATCATGATTTTTCACTTGTTACATTTTCTCTGTATAGTGCAGGTCTTGCATTTGTTATTGAGGCAGCAAATACCTCATTTGGAGACCTCAGAGGCTTTGAAAACACAACCTGAGTTTTTTAGCCTTTCTCCTGTTCATTAAAATTGCCACTGTCACGTTTGTTTCCTAAGAAGCTTATTATAAATTGCTACTCTGAACATTTCCAATTCTGTCTTCCTGTCAAGGACAGGTGAAATCTGATTTTCATGAAATGCTGCAGAAGATCATTTTGAGGTATTAGTCTTTCCAATTCTGAAACAAAAAGAAATTTTCTTATTCTTAACATTTTTCAATCTTTCTTCATCATGAATCACAAAAAGCAACTGAAAGAAAAGTTGTTTTGAATTTGAGTGTAAGGCACAGTCCAATTATCCCTGCAAGTGCGTTTTCTTGAAAGAGTATGCCAATGAATGACTGAAAGAATGATGACACAAGGGACTGGTAATGACATTTAAAATTTTCTCAGGCTCACAGTTCCATCCCACTAGAGTTCAGTTGCAGCAAAAGTTGTTAATTACTACACATACTTTAATTTCAAAGCACTTCTCTGAGTCTGCCCTTGAAGATAAATGGCCTCATCACACATAAATATTTCCCATTTTAAAGGGTAGTGTTAGTAGAGGGAATGGGGTGGACCCATGCACACAGTGTGGGACCCCAGAGCTGTCCCAGCTCCCAGGTTCAGCTGCCTGTACCAGCCAGGTGCTGACTGAAGGGACAGCTTGGGACCAGGCTGTCTTCTGGATGTTGCTTTCTGCTTCACATGTTGGGCAGAGGACAGCAATATTTATGAAATGCCCAGTCTGCTTCCTTCTCCGGGTGCCTGAGGAAGCACAGTGTGGCACACACATCATGCACAGCTCCAGAAGGTTGAGATTTACTCAAATGGTCGGAGTGAGATGTACCTTCCTACTGTCTTGGGAAGAAAGCTTCCCTTGCCAGGACAGCAGCATGCTGGAGGCTCTTATTTGGCCATTCACTCCTTGGATAGAGATGAAATGATTGAAATATAAGAAAGAGGACTTCATCACTCTTTCTTTCAGACTGTGCAATCCCTTATCACTTTCCTGTGTTACTCCTACATTTTGGGCAGAGCTGTATTAGAACCAAAAGAAGGCAGCATATTGGCAGCATATTCTGCACTACAGGGGTTTATAAGGACAGCTTGTCAATATTCATGGGCCTTTTTATTCTATTTAAAATGGCCTTTGTCTTCAGGATCAACCTTTCAATGAGGAAGACTTTTAAGATTTATCTGTATGTGTTTTCAAGTTTTTGCTGAAGAAAGTAAAAGAGTACACAATGTTTTTCTGCAAGGCCTCAATGTCCTTTCCAAAGGAAGGCAGCTTTTAAGGGGCCAAACAAGGGAAAAATAGAATAAATGGAAAATAAGAGTTTTAACTGTCTGAGTTGTTTTTCCACAACTTATTATTAAGGTTTGAAAGAATATAGTAGGAAAAACATAGAGATATGAGACTTTTAGATTGTTTTTCATGTATCACCTTTCTACTTCCACTGTACATCTTTTTAGCTCTTCAAATGCTGAAAGAAATTTGTGTACATACTTACCTGAGAATATATATATATTTATTTATATATATATGAAATATGTATAGCATGTTCAGTGCAAAATTCTAATAATTTGCTTATCTTCAGGGTCACATTTCTTATAAAAATTCAGTTTGAAATCGTGGCCCTTGAGAAGTTCATGAGTACTTTGTTGCTGACTTCAACAAAGTCAAGGTTTGTATATTCAATATCTTGGACAGAACATTTGTTTTCAGTGGAATTTCCATCAGAGGTTGATAGTACATCCTCACTGTCCTGATGCCCATGGAGATTTTGGGAAGGTTTGTATGTGGGACTTGAATTTTAAATTAGATTGTTTGCAGGCTGGAATTTCAAAAACTGAATTTTAATTAGCTCCATCTTCTTGTCCCAGATCTTGAAAATGAAATTATAATTACTTATTCTTTTTAGATGAACTATTTCTAGTAATGGGTCCTCTTTAAATATGTTAAAAAATGCCCATATTTTCTGTTTAATCTTTTTCACACCCTGTTGCTTTAATGCTGGGGGTTCCCCTATTACTTTCTGTAAAGATATGTGATTTTTCTGCAGCTTCAATGAGTGGTTTTGTGTGGTTTTTTCTGGTTTGGCAGGACAATAAATCCAGGGCAAACACTACCTGAACAGAAGATAGAGGCATGTTTTGTTAAGCCTTTGTTTCGTTAAAGATCCCATGGGAAAAATGAGAACGACATTGGCCCCTTTTCATTAATTTCAGGAAACAACTTCAGAAAGCCCTGATGTGGGAGGTGTGATACATCATTAGGCTTGCATGAGAGGGAGGTCTGTATGCTCACAAACAATAGTATGTTTCAGTCTCCTAGTCTTTCCCATCACGACTTTTAAATGGTTTGTTATGTTGAAATTAAAATACTGCCAGGAGCTATATTCAATTTTATTATGGTAAAGCCAGTTACTACATGTTGTTATCTCAAGTTTGATTATAGCAATGTTGAGGATTTCATGTTTTTTCCTTTTTTTTGTGTATGTGTGTTTTCTACTGATTCTCAGAAGCTGAAATATGGGGGATGTGCATATGATATTTCAGCACAGATTTCACAGCTGAGCTAGAGAAAATCATGCTTCTGGCTTGAAAGAATATAAGATACACACAGGCATCAAAATAAGAGAGAGATGAGAGAAAAATAGACAGGAATAGGACCTTGAAGACAAGAAAAAGGATTTTGAGAGTGATTGTGGAAGGAACTCAGAAGCCAGTGTGGGACTTAGGTAATGGAGTGATATCACGGGGAGAGGCCATGAACAAAAAGCTTCTAGCTATAAAGTGTTAAGACTTAAGGGAGGTAAAGATGTGAGAGTTAAGAAAGAATAAGTCTGCAGGGGGAGAAAGGACTCAGATATTGACCAAAGATTAACAATAGGGGAGGTGAGCTAAAGCTGGACTTTGATTGTAATTGAGAAAAAGCATTGACAATACTCCTTTTTCCTTTGTTTGCTCTGTCTTTTATGCTCTTCTCTCCCTTACCCCGAGCAGAATTTTGTCTTGAAATGAGACATTTCATGTGGTGTGTGAGCTTACATTGCTGATATTATTTGGAAAACACTCCCCACATTAGAGTGGGGATTTTCAGTGCAAGGAGACACACTAAATATTATCATTTTCTCAATAAAGTAATAGAATTAAGTAGCAGATAGATATAGGGAGTAACTTGGAGAGTATTTCCAACTAGACAGACTTAGAAAACTCAGAACTTAAAGAGAATTATGTAAGGCTTCCCAGTCTAAATCTGTCTGTGTATCTTCCTGACTTAGGTGGGGGGATAAAGGGAGAGTAACAATTTATGAGCTAATCAACAGATTTTACGTGCTTTTCTTGCAAGTAATTTCACTTGCAAAGACATGTGCAGACTCCTTTGCAAAGGCAGTGGCCAGATGCTTGCCAGACTCATTTATTTGCCTGAGTGTCAAGCCTTCAGCCAGGCAGTCATATACAACTGCACACACTATTTCATATCTCTGGCAAGAGCATGGATTGAAATCTCCCAGTTTCCATTAATCATGATATAATTCACAAACTGTTCACCACATTCATCTATCGAATTTATATGTGCAGCGCAATTTGCAAAGGGAAAATTCATGTACCTTATTTGATTAGTCATACTAAGTGCAATAATATGGGATCTTTAATTTTTTCTTCTTTGTAGATAGTTTTCGTCAGTGCAAACAGATCACTGTGGCCATCAGAGACTTAGAGAAAAGAGCATGCTGCTTTTTCTCCTGGAAAAAGGGAAAAGTGATGATATAACATCCTGCTTCCCAACAGACTGTCTAATCTTTATATTCTAATTTATCCCATGCTGAGAAATTTGTATATTTGTGTAAGCTTCACTAGTTCCAGGTCACCAGTTTTGATTAAAGGTTTCTCTGAGAAAGACTTCTTAACAAATTATTTCTATTTATATTGCATATTATTCTGTGGTTTCTTTATTTCAAAAGCTTATGGTATTACTTAATTTCATTTTAAAACTAAATTTTAAATTCTAAACTTTGTCAGTCATTCTAATGTTCTTACCCCAGAGGGAAAGCTCAAACAGATCCGCTTTGATGCTATGAGGGTTTGGGTCTATTTCACATTGACCTACCAGCCATGGATTTGAGAGTCAATAGATGCTGTCAAGCCTTCAGAAAGACAAACTAGATGTAGGACTTTATTTATCTTCTTGGTAGGACAGATGCAAGAGATGCAGAATATTTAAATTTATTTATAATAGCATTTGTCTGATACTTCTGAAGAAGGAGAACTGGTAACATTTCTCCCCCGCTCAATTTACTGCTTCAGTAAGTTTGTAGAAATAGGTTCTCAGTGAGCAGAGACATGTAAGTGTAGAATTTCCTGAATCTTCAGAAAAGAACCTGGAAAGAAAGTTATATTGTAATATATTGAATCAAACTAGATTACACTTAATCACCGTAAGTGGCAACCACATCCTTACACCTTAAAAGGAATTTATTTGGATCACATCAAAGTAACAATCCTAAGTGAAGATTGATCTGTGCAACTGTGATCCCTGTACTTTTCTGCTTGCCATGCTTTAATCCCATAAGCCATGAAGATGCAAGGAACAGATCAGCTGCCTGGTTACATTTTACCTGGTTATACTTACTCATATGATCTTCATTTCTGCTTGACAGCAGGTAGCCTATAATTTTATCAACAATGAGGACATTTAACACGCAAAACCAGGAGATGCAGGCTAAGTTCTTAAAAATAGAATGACCTCTTTATTTCTCATCATGCATTTCTCCCCTTCTGTTTAAATAGCTTACTATCCTTCAAGTTAGGAAATTAAGTGGTCGACAGATGAATCATGCCTCTTTCAGGTACTAGAAATATATACACTCGAGAAATGAGGCTATTAAAATGTCTGCATGCTACTTATTCTTCTAAAAAGAGTGAAAAAAACCCTGCTCAAATACATTGGTGGTTTATGAAAGCCCAGATTAATTAATAAACTCTAATCATTTACTATATATGCTAAATAGTAAAATGTAGGTTTAAATTTTTATATACTGCTTTTATTTCCTTAGTAAAACTTTAGTTCCCTCAATGTTCACTGGTGGACTGTCTTGGAGGTACTGAAAGATGATGGATATATACTCTAGAGATGTTAGACTATTAAAACTGTGGAAAAGTGATGAGCCTGAAGCCATGACCATTGTTATTGCCTGTGTCTTCATGGGCTTTTGCATTCTACTTCTCTCAGCTGTACCTCTGCTGCTCCTCCTCTCTGTCTTTGCAAGTTGCTGCCTTGTAACTTTTAATTTTCTCCTGAACTATAATCTTCTTTCCCCCACCTATGCTTCTCTGTTGTTTTAGTTTGTTTGTTTTGTTTTGGATGGGGGGCTGTTTGGTTTGATTTTTTTTTTTTTTTCTCTGCTTGTTAACCTTTTGCACACCTTTAAGTTGGAAAAAGAAGGCCTTGACATGGTATTCTCCTACACAGCTACATTTGTGACTAAAGAAACAAAAGGAAAAAAAAATTCTTTCCTCTAGTTTGCCACATTTCTGTGAACACTGAAGGCGACATACAAATTAGACCTAAATTGGATTTGGTTTGAGATTTTTCCCTTGTGTTTTCTTCTTTATTCTTTAATGGTTGTCTGCATAGTTGCCTTCAGAGTCTGAGACTTCTGTTTAGGGAAACTGATACGGAAGAGTTGATCTTTGGCTTAAGAAATTACAAAAATTTAGAGAATTTTGAATAAAGACAAAACAAGTAATCCTCTACAGACAAGGAAAAGGAGCAGCTAAAGCCAATAGCTTTACTCCTATATAATATTAGTTACCTCTTTTTAAACCAACTTCATTACTGTTTGAGGGGGTTTAACATCTCTAGTCAGAAGAATGGCACAATAGAAGAGTGGCAGAACAGAGGCTTTATGTCTTACCCAAGTAAGATATATTTAGTCTCTGAGTAGGTCTCTATCAAATGGATTAATTTCTCTTGTCATGTAACTATTTTACAGCCATCCTTTCCACCATATGGTGTCCCAAATAAAGCATTTTATTTGTATCTACACTACTTAACCATTGTGCAAAAGTTTCAAGTGATGCCTATGTACAACTTGCAGATGCAAAGAGCCCAGAACAAAATGCAGCAGATATGGCTAGGGTTAGATCTCCGATCTAGAAAAAAAATAATTTTTTTCTACCTAGAGGACTATGGCAATATCTTTGAACATCATGATATTTCCACATAAGCAGCAATGGTTTAGTTGAAGTTTCGAAAGTGATAGGAAAAGAAGGAAGAGTCTTAAATTAAAAGAGAGATTCTTTACTTTGAAGATATTGAGGGGCTGGAACAGGTTGCCCAGAGAAGTTGAGGATGTTCCCACCTTGGAAATGTTCAAGGCCAGGTTGGATGGGGCCCTGAGAACCTTTTTAGGTGGGTGGCATCTCTGCCATGGTTGGACCTAGATGACCTTCAAGGTCCCTTCCAACCCAAATAATTCTTTGACTCTGTGTCCCTTTCTTGCTGAGCTCAGATTGCCACTTGCCCAGTGCTGGGAGCTTGGTTGTGTTCAGGAAAATCCTGCCACTGTGCTAGTGCAATATACTTGCTTTTCTTTCCTTCTGGGTGTGTTGATCTTCTGGGAGAGGTGCTCATTAAAAAAAAAACCCAAAGAAATAAGAATCAGAAAGATTTTAGAGGGGTTAATGGGGGACTGGATCCCACTGACGCCTGAATAAGAAACCCACAGACTCCTTTCTCTTTTATCCTTTGTGTAATTACAACCCAAACAAGACAGAAGAGAGAGAAACTTACCTTATAGGGCATGCAGTCAGATGGAGGAAAATTTAGTCTGCTGCTAGCAGAAGTGACAGATAAAATACCCTTCCCAAATTTTTATGCATGTCTGGTACAAAGAAAACAAAAGACAATTTAGCTGCTTCCCAGACTGCAGAGCCATCCAGTCTGCTGATAAAAAACATAACTGTATCTAAAATCAATTAATATTTTTGTTTTCAGTGTGAAAAACTATTTGTTCCGGATGTTAAGTGGTTGTCAACAATAACAAGCATTTTTGCAGTTCAGCCAGAAAGCATGCATCTTCTCAAAAGGGATAGCTGATGCAGCTATTGTGCTCCAGTCATGACAATGACTGAAATAAGGCCTTGTGATTCTGAAAGGCTGGCAAAAGAGAAAAATTCCTCAAAAGACCTAATATCAGAATAAAAATGCCTTAGTCGGGCAAGCCTGTCCTCTACAAATTCTGATCCTTGAATATATATTGATAATGATTATTTGGATCACTTCAGCTTCCAAAATTTCAGCTGGAAATATATAAAAATAATAGTTATCAAAATCTCAGCTGCCTTTAGAATTCCTCTCAGCTGAAATCCTAGTTACCCACCTGATTGCACAACAACAGATGTTTTAGTCTCTGTAAAGTTCCCTGACCTCAGCTGGGGTTTGCTATGCTGCACAGATTCGTGTCCTTAGGGCCATTTGTACAGGTTTTCAGAAGAGCATCAAAAAATGAAGCAAATGAGTGTTTTCTTTTCCCTTCCTACTACCCTCCAATTTCCTTTTTTACTGTTTCTTTAATGATTATTTTTCTTTTTTCTTTTCTTTTCTTTTCTTTTCTTTTCTTTTCTTTTCTTTTCTTTTCTTTTCTTTTCTTTTCTTTTCTTCTCTTCTCTTCTCTTCTCTTC
>VZTN01018906.1:22569-51282 GCA_013400515.1 Erpornis zantholeuca | reverse complement strand
CATTAGTTTAGGCAGCTGGTCAAATCCCAGGTATGAAAAATTAGCTATTTTCATGATTTAATGTTTTGATTGTATGGATGGCATGCTGGGCAAGACAGTAATTTATTTTTGCTTGTAAAAGAGGAGATTGAGTGGGCAGTAGAGGGAAATTGTTCCACCATTTTGGCCCCCCAGCATTGCTAGGTTTAATACAACTTGTTTCCTGATGCATTTCAGACTGCTTTTGTTCAGTTGAAGGGCCAGAGAGAAGCACAAAAGCTATTTTTAAATCTATTGTAAACTTCAGGTGCAGAAAAATAAATACAGGATTGACATCATGGTAGCTAAGTCTGTAGCAAGTCAGATGGCGTTACTGAAAGCAGAGAAATACAGTAATCTAAAGCAGAAAGAGACAAGATACTGAGGCTTTTTTTGATGGGCAATGACTATAAGGAGAAAAAGGATAGTGTCAGACTTCACAGCTTGGGTAGAAGGTACTGAAGAAGCTGGGAGACAAATGCTGAATGTTTTTTCAGGAATAATCTTTTGGCAGCAACAGTATTGGTTATGCCTATTTTTAGAGGCTGTGGTATATAACATAACTTCCTGTTCTAGAGGCATAACATGAAATGGTTTTCAAAGCAAGGTAAAAGTGTACAGTTTGAAGGTACATTACCATAGCTTCTTCCCTGTGTCCTACCTATTCCAGAAGTACTGGGTTTGTTGGTTTTTTTAAATTTTGCTGTTGTTTCATGTTCTTACCTCCTAATTCTAATTTTTGTGCAATTGAAGACTTGATAAATTATTGTATTTGTGGGGAAAACAAAAAGTCAATGAAAACACATCAGATAAACCAGTGCTTTATAAACATAATCATTAAATTATTTTAGTGTTTTTAGTCTTCCCAGATTCTTATGGAAAAAGTCATGAAAGAGCCTGTTCTTCCCGGAAGCAGTTCAAGGACTTTGTTAGCATTTATACTGCTTAAATTGAGACAACTCTAGAAACGATCTACCACTGTAATGCCTTTTTTTATTCTCAGTCCTATTAGATTTATTTAAAATAAAAACAATGTACTTTTTAGAAGACAAAAGGCACAGTTCTGTTACAGTTTTAATATGTGCATTTTATAAATGGAAGAGTCTGATTAATTTTTTTATATGCCAGTAGAAAAGTGTAGACACAGCAGTAATAATGATCCTTCAAAATCCTTTAACTAACCACACTTGAAAATAAGGTACATAAGGTACATAGGGTGCTGTTTCCACTGCAGTTGAAAATAATGTACATCTTCCTGCATTGTCCAGAGAAACAGTAAATACTGTGATCTCTGTTATGTAAGGTATTCCCCAAAACCTATACAATTTTGATTAAAACATCCTGAGATACTTACTGTCAATTTATCCTTTGAACAGTAGTATTGGATCAATTTCTGAGTGTAGAATTAATCATTTTAAAACTGTAAATTCTTAAATGCATTTTGTAAAGCCTGCTACATTAGTGTTTCAGATGTTTAGGCTTTTACTTACACAGAAACACATGAAACTTCTCTTGAAGTGGTAGGGAGTTGTGTTACAGCTTTCTGCAAGATCAGTGATTTGCAAAGTAGGGCTGGTAGCTCACCTGCATTGGTGCTCCATTAGCAACCAAGGATACAAAGAGAAACAGAGTAAATTAGTAGTAGTCTTTTTTCTTTAACTTAAAATGCGTGGGCAGCTTCAAACAAACTCATCTTTTTAAGTTACATTTTTATTCATTTGTACGTTGTGATATTGTTGTGGCTTTTGTTATGTCAACTATATGCATGTTTTCCAGGTTGTGGGTCACAAAGAAGGTCTTGATGTGATGGAGAGAGCTGATCCTTTATTCCTTTTGATTGGCCTTCCCACTATCCCAGTCATGCTAATACTGGGCAAGATGATCCGTTGGGAGGACTATGTGCTCAGACTNGATGGGGATAGGCAAGTAGTTTTTGCCATTTTTAAGTAGAGGTGATTTACACCATCCTTCTGTTTCATGTTCATTCTGTTTAGATTGTGTTTGTATGGTATGTCCTGAGAAAAGTGGGGCAGGACTAGCAGGAACATGGTTTCAGTTCAGGCCTTAATAACAAAACAAACTACTAAAATTCATGGGTCTTACTTGAAAGTCAGAATGACTGCGGTCATTTAATGGAAACAGAATATTCACTCAGAAGAGGGATAGTTCTCAAAAAGTGGTTGGGCTATAGATTTGTAGTGTAGTGGGGAATGGGCAGTAATGTACTTTGTGTTCTTTTAGAGGCAGTGGCTATGTAACCTTTTCTTGCCCCATTCTTATCCCTTTAGGCATTGGGTGTCCTGTTCCTCGTATCCCAGCAGAGGCCAACCCTTTGGCAGATCACGTCTCTGCCACACGTATTCTGTGTGGAGCTCTAGTTTTCCCTACTATTGCCACGATAGTTGGCAAGCTGATGTTCAGCAGTGTTAACTCAAATCTACAAAGGACAATCTTGGTAAGACTCAGTGCTATTTGTTTCATAAATTATTATAATTTATATTCAGGAATATAAAGTGTTGTAGAAGTGTGTGAAGAAGGGAGGCAAAGGAAAAGGGAACATAAATTGATCCAGAATTTTAAGAGTGGCATTTGATTAAAGGAAGGGATTTTTTAAGGTTGCCTGTCTTAGCAGTGGACAAACATCATGTGTGTGACAGACTGTTCTTNTAGTAGGCAGGCTGTAGCAGTAATTAAGCCTGACAGTGAAGATGATGAGCCAGCATCTTTTAAGAACAGTCCCTGTAAGGGAAGACTGGGATTTATATTATAAACCTTTCCATATTAGTTTTTGTTTACTGATTTTGGGAGAAACCCTTTGTTTCTTCTTTTAATAAGAAGAGAAAAATAAACTCTCCATAGAATTCAAATGGAAAATGACAGTCCCTTCCTTTGTGAATAACCTCTCTAGCTGCAGCCTTTCAAGGGGAAGCACAGAGTTTGGTAATATGGTATCCCTGGTCATCTGTCACTTCAGCTGAAGACTTGAGAGAAATATCTTGTAAAACTTTCTAGAAGAAATAAAAAGTTTGTTTTACAAAAATAGATTTTATTTTACTCCACTTTTGGCAAGTGCCATTTTTCATGGTCTAGTTACAGAATGGTTTTCAGTGTTATTCCTTGTGCCATGTATAGTATATATTCAGAGAAGGGAGGAAAGCAGATACATATCTGCATTTCTTTTGTTCTGGAAATAAGATTTTTATTTTTTATATTTAGAATATTGGTGAGACTTCCAAGGAAATAAAAGCTTTTATATATTCAGTATGTAATCCCATTAAGTAACATTAACCTCTGTAATAGTGCATTGTGACAGAAAACTTTGAGATACTCATTTGAAATTGTACTAATTAGTTAATCTTTAGAAGAAAATACCATATGTTTACAAAATAAATCTTCTTTGACTGGAAATTTTAAAAAACATTTGCAGTGATATGACATTGAACTGTGCAGGTTTTCAAAATATCTCTTTATTTCAGGGTGGAATTGCTTTTGTTGCTATAAAAGGAGCTTTTAAGGTTTACTTCAAGCAGCAGCAATATTTGCGCCAAGCTCACCGCAAAATTTTAAATTATCCTGAGCAAGAAGGAGCGTAAGGCTGTACCCTCCAGATGTCACAGAGTCTCACCTAACAGGTTCCCATGTTGTATTGGTTCCATTGTTACTGCACAGTAGTGGAAAATTGTGATAAGTTGCTGCTCCTCTGGTTTTTTTTCTTTAAATACAATAAAGCACTGTCTTGTGGCAGGGTAAATCCTTTCAGCAACCATTGAACCTAAGAATGTGATTTGGCTTTCATTATTTTTTGGGTATTTCTGTTGGGCAACAGGCTTTTGAATTATTTTCTTTGAGCCAGTATACTGAATGGAAAAAAAAAAGAATTGACTACAGAACATTTTAAATGTAGTTAATGTAGGCTATATCCAAATGCCTTTTCTATAGGTGTTTTCATACCCATGCTGTCATTCAGTTTAGCATTTCACACAATGAAGGGAGATTGTTTTAGAAAGGGAATGTGAGTCATTACCAAGAAGAAGTAATTTTCCTTGGGTTTTGCTGGTATCAAACAGGGAGTGTGAAATACCCGAATGACAGAGAAAGCAGAAGATAGATCACTCTCTACAGGACTTGTATGTCAGCTTTAACCACCTAAGTATTAGGTGTTAAAATTAGCATGGCTTTCAGGTGACTATTTTATTACTGGTAATTTTCAGTGTCCTGTTGTATCTTCTGCAATGCCTAGTGTCATTTTCTCCTGGCTTTACTGGTTTGTAACTGGTGCTGGATAGCAATTTTTTCCTCCACAGTAAAATAATTACAAGGGGGAAGTAAATTTCAGTTGCTTATTCTGTAGTTAAGTATTAGAGCACTTGTTTAGTTTCCATATTCCTTTAGATTGTGTAAATACCCACAGAAAAACTGAGAAAAGAGCATTGAACACTAAAGCTCCATTTGAACTGACAGAGCAGGGCATCCCCCTAAGCATCCAGAGCTGAGTGTGTAACTCAGCTCTGTTCAGGACTAGGCTCTCCTGCCCTAGTGGAAGGGCTGGCTGCAAGGGGCTGACACTACACTTTGGGTACCTGAGCTGAGCATCCTGCTAGTAGGGTAGGTGCTCTTAAGGTAACTTGGCTACATGTTGTAAAGGACTGAAGGATAAATCTTAAATGTGTAATAAAGTTTATTTATACAGTAAGCTTTACTGTTCCAACATGTCTAAAGTAGTCAGCTGAGGGAGACGTTGGCACTTCCATTATTTGATGTATTTATAAACCTAATTTCAACAGAAATTGAGTGTTTTGTGAAGTTAAATTCTGACAAAGATAATATGGCTGTTGCATATTCATACCAGACCCAAACTAGATTTCATATTTGAAGTTCTTTCTTAACAACAATTTGTTTTTCTGAGTTTTTTCTTTTCCTTGTTCATATTAGTATGTCAAATGCATGGAGAATGGCTTAAAAAAATCTTCTAGTGGAATTATTCATAAGTAAATATTTCTTTTCACCAGAAATGAAGTAAATGCAGAAAGGACTTCCTATTTGACTGCAATAATGTATGTTAAGAGAAATTCAAAACAAGGTACCTTTTCTATAGTATGTTTATCTTAATTACCAAGATGTAATATTTTAAATCTGTACAAAAGTGTATATAAAGGCCAATTAGTATTAAAAACATATACAGGTGTTAAGAATTATACATTCAATCAATATCAAATACTTTTGAGGCTCTTGCTGTAATGGAAGAATTACTATAACCTTGTAAGTCTGCTGATTATATTTGTCTTAGTGGGCTCACTTTTATATAAAACTTAAACTGAATAGCAGCCTCTGAAAGTTGCTACACTCTGTAAAATAGTCTTGAAACAATATAATATGTATTTCTTACAGAATTCCTCGTTTCAAGAAAACAGCTTTTCAGTGGTCCTCACTGTATATATTTCCAAGCAATTTATTACTGTTTTTTAAAGTCCTATGGACAAAACTGAATGATGCAAATTAGTGGGTTTGAAACTTGTTTCATGGGAAAGCTCATTGTCTCCTCTGGAAGTTAAAGCTATTGTAAAAATACAACTATAAAATACTGTATGGACTGTAAGATGATTTCACATGGGTGGTTAAAGGTCATTACTCTGTAAATCTTGTTTTTAAGTATTGAAAATTATAGTTATGTTGAATTAGGTTAAATAAATATTTTTTACACTCCTTAGTGTATTTTGTCAGTTGAACAAAAAGTCTTTAGCAAAACTTCTGAACGGAAACTGTTTTGTTTTAATGCATACTTAAGGATTTATATATTTAATTTTAAGTTGATAGACTAAAGAAATATCTTTATGATGAAGAAAAAATTACTTAATACTTAAGGCTGACATTGAGTTTTTTTCTTTCTTTCTAGTGATGAATAAATGATGTAGGGGAATGTGTTTCTCAAACATTTCAAGTAAAAGAACTGTTGCAATATGGGCAACAACTTCCAGTAACACAGAACTGGGATTGGAAGTGATTATATATCCTTAGGCTGGCTGATGTGCAGCACTGATTTGGGCAATACATTGATCCGTGTTCATCAAGAAAGATAATATTGGCTGAAGGAATTGTATTTTTCACTGATAGCCAATTTATGTCCCATTACTTTCAGGACAGCCAATATGAAATGTTATCTAGCATTTCTCAGTGTAGTCTTACCTGTAACTCTTGGCCTTCCATTACATCAACATAAGGGCACAAATTACCTGCACCATGATTATGTAAATTCACAGCAGATGCTTCTCTCCTTCTCTCTTTTCTGCCTTAAACTCTTAGATTTAGATAGACCCCCTACTTCACTTGATTTTTTTTTTTTTTTTGCTTGTGTGGTTCTTTCCTGTAAAACTTAGAAGTACTTGTGCCAAAATTTGCCCAGCATTCTTTCTGCCTTACTATGATAGAGAAGTCCAGATAGGCTTTGTTAATTAATTTCAAGCCTTACTCAAGAGCTTGGGTGATACAACTCGCTCTCCAGAAGGGCAACTCCCAGGACATATACACGAAGAATTATTGCTGTGAGTGAAAAATGTGCTCTGCAAGCAGGGATGAACTGTGGACCATGGCCCCTAGGCCTTCAGGAGGTTTGAAGACCTGTGGCCACTTTGTCCATTCTTGCCAGTTAGTTATTCACATGCTCTGGATATTTTCTTGGTTTTGCTCCTCTGAATATTTTGAGCATAAAGCAGTTATTTCTGGTGTACTGTACTAAGTCGTTCAGTAAAAAAATTCCATTCCAGAACCACTAAAAGCAAACAGGAGACATGACTTGAAACTGCCTCAACCAAACAGCTCAGCAGCACCTGTCAAAACATATCGTGCAGGCACCTCATGTAATGCTGGATGACTAAGCCATGGAAAAGCAGTTGCCTAAACAGTGGTCCTCCATAGGAAGTACTGTGCTTTTAAATAAAAAATATAATTATGCAACTCCTGGCTTCAAACCACTCTGTGGTAGAGCATACACAACTTGATGTTTGGGGTGGTCAGTATTTTTCAATTGCTCCTCTGCTCTTACTACAACTCTGTTACACTTGGCTGCAGCTCATGGGAGCTAATAAAGGAACACGCTGCTCTGAGTATTTACTGCATGTCTAAGGACTGTTTTGTCAGCAGTTGTCATTTCTCTGACATGAATCATTACAAGAAGCTACTTCTGAAAGAGCCTCCCCTTCCAAATTTTCTAGATATTTCTCATGCACAGAAGGTAGAATATATAAGAATATAATTAAAAACATTTTTAGTTTGATGAAAAGCAAGAATGATTTTTGGGCTTTTTTTCTGCAGCAAAATAGTGACTGGTTCTGAACTGTTTGACTAACTTGGTGGAAGGAAGTCTATCACTTTACCTCTCTTGCATAGTTCTAGGTTAACCTGGATTGGTCCCTTGGGTAATTCAGAATTTGTTACTCATCATAGTTTGCTGCATTTCGGTTGCTTTATTCTGTTTCAAACAAGACCACAGTGCAGGAGGAAAGTCCTGCTTCTCCAGTTTATTTGCACTTCAGGTTCAGGGGTTTTATATATTTTATTTTATTAATCTAAGACAGATGTTAAGTTAAGTATAGATAACACATTACAGTAACTGCCTCTGGATCAGGAACATTGCAGTAGCTCTATGGAACACAAGTTACGTGATGAAAGGCATTTGGAGTAAGGTGGGTGTGTGTAGGAATAAAAACAGATAGAAGAAAATGCTGTTTTGGCATACAGAATCTGAGACTTGGACCCAGTTCTCTCAGCACCAAGCTACGAAAGGCTAGTGGGATTTCTTGTAATCAAGACAAGAGCAATTCTTTTGGAATTGCTGAGGGGAGCATAGAAAATTGTAAACATATAATATATTTATAAAATATTTTATTTTTATTTCTCTATAAAAATATCTGTTTAATTTTCATTAAACCAAGATTTCAGGTTTTAAATTTTTTATGGTACTTTTAAATGCCAAACAGGTTTTTGTGTGTGGTCTTGTGTTGGTTTATTTTGAAAAAGCAAATGACATCTTTTAAGAGCAGGGTTCTCTACCACAATGTGTTTTTAAATTTCAAGGTACTGTGAAAAAGAAAGTGCTTTCCATTTAGCATATATTCCATACCATGGAATACAACTGACCTTCCCCCACTACTAAGCCCCACCTCCTACTGCAGACACAGAACTGTGCTGTGGATTTGTGTTACATAGCACCTTACTTGTAATTAGGCTTCTTTTCCCATCTTGTTTCAAAGATGAATTAAAATGCAGACTAAATTAAAGAGTAAATACACAAGTGATTTCAAAAGTAGGGGTGCTTCCATTTCTTTTTTCAGCTCTAGATCCTTTATTAACAAAGATTTTCTGTTTTCCTTTCTAAATGGGCTCAAAAGTGCTAAGACTCCTTACATCCATTTATTTTATTACTAAGGTACAGTGACAACATTTATGCAGGTGTAGTTACATGGCAGATGACAGAAAACCTGTCTCTATTTCCTGAAGCCAGAAGCTCTTTGGATAGAGTCAGAGTAGGTGATCACAGGTGATCACAGTCTGTAGCATTCGTCCAGCATTTCAGTTCTTGCTGAGCTAAATTACACATTGTGTAGAAATCCCTTTATATAACACATAAGAGTAGAATTATTAGCAACCCACAGAAGTATTTTGCCCTAATCTGTAGATTAGGACCAAGAAAAACATAAACCAGCTTTATTAGTAGCATCTGCAGAGACATTTTAGAGATTATTTCTGCAACAGGCGATGGAAGTTGCCCCACACGTCAGGGAGATCATCTTGTCTTCAAAAATCTGAGCAGCATGGGGCAGAGTATGACTCTTGAGTACATCCCCTGCAAAGGGCAGCATGATGTGGCTTGTAGCACTGAGCTCTCTGTGCCTGAGTCTTTTCAAGCAAGTATCAAGATGGGGATAAACCTCTGCCTTGCAGATCATGTCACTACAGAATCTTCTTGGAAAGGGAAACAAGTGCCAGTGCTTCCCAAAACTGTGAGATGCATGGATTAACTAGTGTTACTGGCTTCTTTTCCAATTTAATGGCCCAAGTCTTTATTTTTTGCATCTGGCACTCAGATGTTACATAAGTAACTATTTGCAAACCCGCAGCTGACAAGCAGAAGGCTTCTTTCATGGTTATCTTAATTTTTTCTTGTTACCACATTAATTAACTCCCATAAACCTCCCTTACAGTGTCTCATTATTGAGGAGTACAGCCATTTATGGCATCCACACATGAAGAACTTAAAAAAAGTAATAAAAAAATTCTGTAGAATAAGCTGGACACCTTCAAAAGCCTGTTAGACTGTCAGCTGTAGGAGCCTCATTATAGGGTAATTATTTGCATCTGGATATTCCTCACGAGTAAATTAACAAAGGATTTTAAAAAATAGTGCTTAAGATTAATTCATCTCTTTTGGCAGCTCCAGAATCATCATCTGGAAAGCCACGTAATCATTTCCTTGCACCTCATGAATGGCATCCACTGAGCCAGTGTAAAACACATTGCCAGACCTATGAACATGACCAGGAGAAAAGGAATATTTCTACATCAGCCATGATGTGCAGCTTGGATGGTGGTTTTTATTTTTGGTTTGGTGCTATTCTGCTTTTAAAAGAACAAGGCTTGTCATATTGCACACCCCAGGTGAGGCACAAAAGGCATAAGCAAGCTGAATTGATCAGCATGTGGCAGTTCTGCTTCAGTCAAAAAGCAAATAAATATACTGAAACATAACTACAATAAATCAAAAACACACCACAATTATATGGCTCATGGTAGGCAGACTCCAGAAGTGTATTTTTGCATTGTAACATTTCCTGTATTCCAAAAGCAAATTCTTTCCTTATGATTGCATTTTTGAGATGTAATTAGATGGCTTCAAAATACATTTTTTTCTATAACAATCCTTTTTTGAAAGTCAAGTATCTTTTTACTAATTGACTTACAGAGGAACTGAACAGTATTACCATCAGAATACAGTAACAACACATAATATTCCCTGTCCAGTAGGAAAGGAAGCAGAAGGATGGAGAGACTGTACAATGAAATTAAATTCTAGTACTATTAACAGGTGAATTTGGTGCTGTCTTGAGTAGTGCACTTACTTAATTTTGTCTTTTAAAATCTATTTGCATTAAAAAAATAAACATTTAATCAGTATTAGATAGACCACGACACCCACGCTCACACACACAAACCCTGCCTTTTTGTTCAATGCTGATGCAAAACCAAAAGGCCCCAGAGTGGCAGCCAAGAGCCCTGGCCACGCTGCCCTTGAGACTCTGCTCCCTTCACCCTGTGCAGGTCTTGCTGGCTAGAGGAAGCAGTGCTGCTACACAGCAGGAGCTTGTGAAGAACAATTGAGACAAAATCTGTGGGTGACGCAAGTGTACAAGGTGCTACAGGCAGTGACTCTGGGGCCACTTTTAACGCATAATCTGGTTTCTCAGTCCCAGAAGTCCTACAGATGCCCTTTTCCATCTATAGAAACAAAGCAACTACCTGTCAAACTGTCGATCACAAATCTGTCACAGCTGGATGTTGTTACAGATTAAATTTCAGTTGATTTAAGGTGCAGGTACTCACTTCAGGAGTGGTGTCTCCTGGATAAGCAGATGCACACAGTAATTTTGTGACTGTATGAGTCAAATGCCACCTGATGCTTCAAATTCTACTGCACCTTGCCCATTGCTACTTTCCACATGATTGCTGGATGTTATTGGTAACCTTTGGGTGAGAGACTCTGATGCTCCAGCCTTTGGGCTCAGCTGCCTCCCCAGGAAGCACCTGCAGTGCACAGCAGTGCTCCTGTCCTGTGGCCTGACTGCCCAGGAGTCAAAGGCATAAAGGGCACAGTGTGCTATGGCTGTACAGGGAGAGCACAGCCGAAATGCAAACAGCTGACTTGGCTGTTACTTGCTTCAAATAAGGATAGGGTTAAGAGTAACCTGACCTATGGGAAAGGCTTCATGGCCTCTTTTGTCCCAGAAGGTACAGTATTTAAAAAATCCTCTAGTGGTGCATTGTAAGGCTCTGACAGCAAAATGCAGACAGACCACAGTACAACTTTAGAGAAGCCAGGTTGGCCTCAGAGTCTGAAGAGTAACAAAAGATAGAAATTAGAGCATTGTGGCAGAATTCTGGAACTGTACCAACTGCTTGTGAAAAAGAGATTCAGATTTCATCTAATGTCTAGAACAATATTATCCCTCCTTATCCCAGCAATGTAAGCCTAGAGCAGATGCTGGAATTCAAAATTCTGCACCAGCTGAAAGCAGATCTAGGTCCCCAGCAAGTAAAATGCTGGACTTGCCAGCACTGTTTTCTTTTTCTGGCTTCTGCTGCTCCTGCCAGTAGCTGCAGTTGCGCTGAAAAGTTATTTTAAAAGGTCAGAGATAAAGATAGTTGGATATGGATTTGCAATCCGGAACACATGCAGTATCTGAGAAGATGATCTGATCTCATATTCTGGTCCAGTCCTTTTATAGTTAATCTCCCCATTTTCCAACTGTGTAGGAATTGTACATTTTGGCTAATCCTCGTATGCATCTGGTGGTTGGAGTTTTTTCCACTGACAGCAGTTCATCAGTACAGCTAAACAAAATCACTGTAAGCTGTCAAACAGAAGACAAATGAGAGCTTAGAAAATAGAATACTCGCTGAACTGAGACAAAACTTCAGCGCCGACAATGATGATGGCAGGGGAGCAGAGACTATCTAGTTATAATTGCCAATTTAGCAACAGCTGAGCCTGTACTTATCTGAATTAGTACTTCTGCTAAATTCATGATGTTTTTGTCCTGTGCTAAGCTTTGACATTAGCAGACACAATGCAAATGCAGTGTTCCAGGATAACTCTTCTCTCAAAAGCAGCAGGATGTGGTTAGTCTCAGGACTGAGTCGTAAGGGAAGATCTCTTTTTTCCCTTATGTGGGCACCTGCTGTTGAGCTGAGATTTTTTGTATGCCTGCAAGCCTTAAGGTGATGAGCAGGCACTGTTTTTTTCAGCAGATGTTTGTTCTTCACCTTTTTCTGTAAGCACAAAGTATTAATTATTTTTGTTTGACACTTGCATATCAGGTGAAGTCTTGTCTTGATAACAGCTATCTTTGGATCGTACGTCATAAATCCAGCATTCTGTTTCATCATGAAGGGTTGCCACCAAACACTGGGGGCTTATTCTATCAAGGGTAGGTGATTTGTGGGAGGTAATTACTGTTTAGCCTCTTGATATGCTCTCTCATCAAAAGATGCTTCAAATTAATGAGTGTTAAAAGGATATATAAAAATATGCAAAGCCCATTTCTCAGAAATAAATTTTGCTCCAATGTACTGAAGTGCAGACAAGTGGAGTAGCAAAACATGCATTTGCCCTTTTAAATGAAGAACAGTAAATTCAGGGTAATTTATAGAGCAACAATAATTCTCATAATCTAAAAATAATCATCAACTATAATATTAGGTGCATTGATGACGTTAGTACACAACATGGCATACCTAAACCAGAAAGATAATACAGAATCCTGAAATTAAAATTAGACTGTTCATTACAAGAATAGGGGATAGCAAGAAACTGGAGTAAGAAACAAATCTTTCTATCTTTCCTGTACAGGCATCCATGTACTGCTATCCATTGTGGGACAGGAACCTTCTAACAGTCTTCTAGCCCCCATTTCATACAAGAGGAACTGTGCCCTTTCTCCCAGCTGACAGTTTAGTCCCATAAATAGCTTGCTATAAATTATGCCACAGAACAGTGAATTTGCAGGGATGACAAAAAATTAGCTATATGATACAGAAAAACAACAGAGAAATTTGTCTTCAGCTGAAATTTGAAACATTGCAGACCATTGTGCCACATCCTAAAAGGCTTTGACAGGTCTATCAACAGCACAGCTGTAGTTTCCTACCATGTATTCTCTATGCCATGGCTGCAGGCCTTTCTTGTTTCAGTATGAGTAGCATGTTGGGTTTGGAGTGTGGATATGAGGCAGATCATATGAAAGGGTCAGTGCGGTCTGAACAATGCCTGTGGTCTGAAGCATTAATATTTGATGCAGCTTTGACCAAGTTTGCTGCACTGGAGCTCACGTGGTGGGTGGGAGGGGCAGGGGCTGGCAGCACAGTCTGTCAAAGGCCTGACTCAGGCAGCCACCTAGTCCAGCTTCAAAAGCAGCTATTTGTGTACAGATTTCCCTCTCCTATTGCTAAGTCATAGAAATCTGTGCCATAATCATGTGTTCAGGATTGCAAATAGGGCTGTACATTCACGGCTAATGCTGTTACTTATGTAACTGCTACTTTAAAATTTAAGGAGACTTCAGATTTACAAGGTTGAATTTGAAAGTGAATGAAGAAAGATGCTGGAACAACATGTTCATCTACTCTTTTCATACTGTGTGTAACATCATATCAGATTTCCCATAAATCTGCATAGGCAAGGGCATAGTTTAAACTAAGCCAGTGTAATAATGGTTTGTACTGTCCTTCCTGGCAGGAGTTCTTTGAGTGGCCCATTCCCAACTCCTGACTGGGGCCCAGGAGTGTGAGGTGAGTGGCTGGAAAGGAGGATGCAGATACACACCTGATCCTTCCGATACAGCAATGAGAATGATGCAGTCATCTCATTAAACCACCCTTCAGACTTACCCCTTTTCACCTTTTCCTTTGCTACCAGATTTAGATTATTTATTACAGCTCTGCATGTGTGAATCTGACCTGTTTGCCATGACAGGCTGTAGCAGAGAAGGTCGGCATAAGCTGAGCAAGGAAGCTTGAGCTTTCTCAGTCTTGCTCTTTAAGATGCAAGTAACATCACTTCAGACTTGAATCTGGGTAGTCAGCTGGGATAAGTGCAGGTCTAAGGCCATTCAAGCCGACAAATCTCTGACTCATCTCTCCTCTCTACTGAGGTGATACACTTTGTGCATTACTGAGGCCTTTGAAATAAAAAACGGACAAAGGAGAGACAAAAGGGAATTTTACAAAATGTCATCATTAATTCAACAACATTTTAAATCACCAACTGCAGTGTTATTCAATTTTGGTGAATGGGATATTAAATAATTCAAATTTTTTCAAATCTCAAAGAGCAATTATTCAATTGAAAGCTCAAAAGTTCAGATCAATCTCCAGAGAGGTATATTTCTAATGGACAGGATTTCTCTCAAGCCAAGAACATGCATTATCTCTGCAATGTTCTTTTCAAGCTTACAGCTCTGGAGAGTGCAATTTATTCGTCTGTCAGATTTTATGCACTTCTTGCCAGGGTATCATTTATATATTATTTCTCCAAACCAGAAAAAATATTTTTAGAAAGAGAGAGCAAGCAGAATAAAGCCTTTAAATACAAATCAGCTGATTCAGTGTCTCTTCTCCATTTTCTATCTCCTTCAACCACATTGCCTTGTATTTACCCTTAAGTTAAACCAGTCAGATGAGCTTTTGCTCTCTGTGACAGAATTACAGAAAACAGGATAAGCAGTTTATCCTTTCAATGTGCAAACGAGGCATCTCTTCCAAGCAGATGTATTAGCAAGTCACCACAGCAGGTGCAGCCCAGGACTGCTCAAGCCCAGCAGAAAGTCTGACCCAGGGGGAAAAGGAAGGTCCTGCTGCATTGCAAAGCACAGAGGAAGGGGCCTGTGGCTCTGTAATAAATAGAGTGATTGTAATTCACTGTGCAAAGTGTGCAGTTAATGAGATACTGCTGCCAATTTCTCTTGTGCTCTAAGGCTCATACTGCTCCTCTCACCTCAGCACTCACATACAGTACCTACACATGCTCACAGCTCCCCCAATAGTAAGTCTTGAGCCAAGAGGAGGCTGTTAGTACAGGTTTTTGGAAGGCATATGTGCAGGATCCTTTCCATTAAGGGTAGGTCTGCCTTAAGTTACAGAGCTCTGCGAGATGTTTCCTCCTCCTCTACTTCCACCTGACACAGGAATGCTGCTACCACCACCTGGTTGCCTGGTAATTCCTTTAATAAGGCCATGTTTCCAATTGCTAAGATTCTTACTGAACCTCAAGCACCATGCTCTGAGGCCCCAGTAAGCGACTATGGAAGATTTCTTCTGTCATAGTTTGGACACTTAATGGGAAGTGGTGGCAGGTCTCTGACAGTCTTAAAGTTTGATGCAGGCAATTGAAAATTAGGTACTAGGGAGGACTTCAGGTTGATTGAGGTGCTGTGTTTTGTGAATTGTATGAGGAATCTTCCAAACACCCTGAAAATTTGAGTGTTGAAGCTGCTTAGGTGGGATTGGATGAAACAACTCCAATTTCCCAAGGGTTTTTTAAGGGCCACTTTAAGAGAAGAGATGGATCTTAGTACCTTATCACCACCTGCAGTGCTTTATGTCTGGACCTGAAAGCAAAAAGGCTGTCCTCCAGAGCACTTGGTGACTTCCCTGCTTATCCTATCCTACTCCAAGGTGAAAGATAAAATGTGGCTTCGGCAACACGTGTAATGAAGGAAGGACAAAGAGGTTGGGGAGCTGAGGATTCATTGAGAAAAGTGCATGCGAGCTGGTGTGCATTAATCTGTGACAGAGCCTGGGAGCTGCAGGAGGGTGTGGGCTGTAGGGGGCTGCTGATGACACTTGGGGTGAAGCAGGCAGGTGACACATGGGTGAGGAGATGAGGACTGAGTCTGCCCAGAGGAGAAGGACGTGGATCGGATACAGGGAAGGGATGGTAGGGGAGGAAAGACACGTGGGTCTGTCACCATCCGAGGCTGGAGCGAGTGCGTGCCTCAGCCCTTTGCTGCTCTCCAGTAGTGGCAGCGCTGCGTGCTTATCGCACGGCCACACGCATCCTGCACGTGACGGGGCCCTTGGCTGTCCCCCGCCAGATAACGCGCGTGGGGTCACCAAGTGCCACTGAACGAAAGCTGTTCCGCATCGACCCCTTCAGTTTTCCTTCTCTCTTGTTTGAACACTTGGCCATTACACCTGCCAGTCTGTGCTACGAGCCCTTTACCATCAAGGCCCCATTATGCCAAACGCCGGCACAGACTAGAGCCATTCTCTCTTCCTCAGCCCCCTGCGCGCCACTCTCCCTCAAACCTGCTCTGTAGGCAAAATTGCTGCTGTTTTCATGCGTGTCCCTGCAGCGGCAGCTGTCGCGGTGCCGAGCAGTGCCCCAGGACAGCTTCCGCGGGGCTGGGTGCTGAGCGGGCGCATTCAGATGATGGCACTGCCGGCGCCACGGCCCGGCCCGGGTCAGTTCTGCCCTCAGAGAACGGTGGGGCGCAGGGCAGAGCCGCGGCTGCTCTCGGTGCTGCCTCACAAGGGCCCCGGTAATTCACGGCACCCCGCACCCCTAAAGAGCAGGGGCGGCTGATAAATGGAGCCTGAGGCCCCAACGCTGCCGCCCGGAGCCCCCCGGTGCTGCTCCCGCCGGGCCCCTCGGCGTGAGGGGAAGGCGGAGCCGGGGCCAACCCCGCGGGCCGGGAGGCCTGGAAAACCCTCGGAAAGCCCTGGAGTGAAGGGCACGGGCAGCGAGCGAGGTCCGGAGCTGGTGAAGATAAGGACTTCACGCCGTCCTGCTCATTATAAAACACACATCGGGACTGGTTCTGCGATTTAAAAGTGATTTATTTTCTCTGATTAAGCATTTAAAGTTCCGTTTAGATTTTTATCTGTAGAATCGTACAAACACGATTTTCCTCAGCGGAACGATGGAAATAATATTCATGCATAACGGTGAGATGCACAACTCTTCACATTGTTACAGGGAAGAACAGAAAACCTTGTATTGTATAGCACCAAGAAGAATTTTAATTACAGTGTGAAAGAAAGGAACCACAAAAGCTTCTTGTTTCATGGTAAATAATTTAGGCTGACGTTTTTACTCTAAAGTATATGCTGTTTTCCAAGCAACGAAAATTAAGCTTCTCACTAAAAAATTAAAATATACCTGTTTAAAAACTTTACACTTTCTAAAAATTAAGATATTAAATTTTATTTATTTTCTTGCATAGCATATTTTAAACTTTGAAACAGATAAGAAAATCTAACAAAAAAACCCCAACCCCAAAAAATTAACTCTTCCTTTCCTGGTGTTCTCTTACCCTAGCCTGGTCAAACAGCAGGAAGTAATTACTGAATATGTAGACTACATCATGAACTGGAACATTCCTCTGAAAATTTAAGCCTACAGTCCTGCTCCTTAATGAATTACTATAAAAATCACACTAAAGAGCTCAAAATTTACTGTCCAAGAAGTCACTTCTGCTTGACTTTCAAAAATATTCTGGAAAGTGCCAGCTTTAAAGACTCAACAAGCGACCCAAAAATTACTACTTCAGGTCTTTCACTCTCTTGTATCACCATAAATAAAACACCCAGTTCTGTTGTTCATTTCAAATATGAAGAACTAGATGTGACAGACAATTTCAAATACTTAAGCACATCTGTTACCTGCAAGCACAGGTAACTGGTTGGAAATAACACTAAATGCACTATACATACTGCAAAAGAGGAAATATAATTAAACTTCCTTTTAGACAAGGAAAAGGTAGTAACATATAACATTAAATCAAACCAAAGGAAAGACCTGTTGAGTAAGGAGATTTGATTCGATGTAGTTGCTGCTCAAGAACAGAACTTTACCATTTGCCCAAAGCATCTGAGATTGCAAGGGGCCAATAAAAGCAGGATCGCTCTCCTCTCCTGATGGCTTTGGCCATTCTTACTTTCAGGACCAGAAAAAAACATCACAAATATTGCTGAGCTGCTGTGGATCTGTGGGAACTGCAGTGCTCTCCATTCTCATTACAGCTCCCCAAACTGGGCACTCCTACAGTACCAGAGCACCACGACTGTGCATGGTGTTACCAGGACATTTCTGGTGTGGCTGCTGAAGGCACCTCAGCATGTTCAATGCACCAGAACTTACCACCAGCCTAAGTAAAATAGTTTAAGTTTACCGACTGTGCTGTCCCTTATAGTCTTATTTATCATACACATAAATCTGCACTTGGCTTTGATTTTGAGTTGCAGTCCATTTTTTGAACAATTACTTCTTCTGAGCTGCTGGACAACCACATTTATTAAATCTTTCCACACAGTTTTGAGAAGGTATATTATTTACTTCAGCTTAAGAAAAAGCACCAGACTACACTACAAATGCATACTTCACAAATGTAGACAGACATTATTATTTTGTTTGCATGGTGTATGGTGGCTCCTGGGGATTAGTGAGGCAGCTCCTCTGATATCTTTGTAACAAATCTCTGTCATAGATCTCTGTGACACCATCGCCAAATTAAAGCTCAGTCCAACAAGCTCAAGTCCAGCTATGGGACTCTGATTATTTTTATCCAAGACTAAGACCCTGTATGTGGATCTCAGATCAAAACAAAAACATGAATGTTATAAGACTTCCAGGACTATTAGCTATTCCAAAAGTACTTAAGATTATTTTAAATGACTAGCCAAAAGTTTATGCCAAAACCATTGTTAAGATATACATATTTTATAATCTAGGGCTATCAGTATACTACAAGGCAACACATTTACTCCAGCTTTCAGGCCAACTTAAGGATTTAGTTATCAATTATCTCAATTACCTTCATTTTTTGGGTGTCTGTTGGGTAGAGAATGTAGAGCTAATGAAGTCAATGAGAAATTCTGATAATTTTATTCTGTTGCTTTCAAGGCTCCAAGAAACTTAAGACTGTTCAGACACTACAAGTTGTCCTGAAATTAAGGTCTTGTCTTCATGCTAAATTATTCAATTCAACATTTAAAGAAGCCTAACACATATTATTAGCTATACAGTGCCACAGATGTGCATTGGCAGTTCACACAGTAACACATGACCCCTTTTGCCAGGAATTTATAATTTTTACACAATGACGGGACAGACAGACAGGATAATCAGACAAGAAGTGCAAAATGGCATGCAATTCATATGCATTATCTTCCATTTCAACATTACAAAGTGGTTCACAGTGTGGGTCAGAACCCCAGCTCACACTTACACTTTGTATACATTAAGCTTAATACAATCTTTTGCATTTTCACATTCATAATATCTTTAAACTAACAATTACTGACATTTAAATTCAAGTGAACAATCCAAACTACAAGCATTCTTTATATATGCATTCTTCAAGACACACAGAGCCTACAAGCTATTCCACGCTTAAATATTCTATTCTTCCTACTTCCAGGAAAAGGCTGCATAAGGTACATTTTTTTTAGCTTATTCACAGCAATAGAATCGTGTTGTGCATACATCAGCAGATGTCTCCTGCTGCAGTTGAGTAGCACCTGCTTTTAAATTATTTCTGGAATAGTTTTACTTGCTTAAATCTCCCACAGCAGCAGTCCAGGGTGGCTCTCCAGGCTTGGACATACTGTAGGTGCCATCTTGGTATAATTTCATGGGTAACGCTTTCTGTGATTAGAAGATAAGCTCTAATCATAGAAACAATATCCTAGGGCACACGCATGCTGCGTGCACAAGGTGTACGCCAGTGCTGAAGGGACACCAGTGACACTTCGGGCTGGTCTGACAACAGCAGTATCTGGTCACCTCACTTTGGCCAGGGAGACATCACGCAAGGCAAGGTGAGCAGCAGCTGTCTCTGCCTTCGAAGGTGACACACAGAGTAGCAGAACTAAACAATCAGCTTGTGGAGATGACAGATCCAGTTATACATACAGATTCCTGTGTTCCTAAAATACATTTAATGCTGCAGAACTGTAACTATTACCTTCTCTTCCTACAATCTGATCTGGAAATAAGTATTAATCAAATCTGTGAACAGAATTATTTGCATACATTTTTTTCAGACTCTTTAAACTTTCCCCTTAACAGCTATGTGCCAGTGAATGATATGGGTATCTCCCAATCAAAACAAATAACTCCAAATGGAGTAATGGGTTTTAAGAAACTGGTTGTAAAAAACAGCTCTATTCCTCTGGCCCTGCAGAAGGCTTGGAATGCACAAGTATTAGCAGGTTGAAAGTTACTGTAATGACAACAGCATAAAGTGAGGAGGTGTTGAACTGTTTGACAGCTGACTGACTCCAGCTGATGGGCACTAAGCTTGTGAACCTCCCTGGCTTTCACACGTATGCACAAATAATCCTTTGGGTTGAAACCTGTCCTGCTAACCTTGCTTCATTCCAAAGCCAGTTGGAAAGTTTAAAAAAGACCAAGTGAGCCATTTTTGAGCACTATTACTGTGAAATGTGTATGTATTTCTGGTAGTTTAAACTAGTTCCAACACTGCCTTGTCAAGTGTACCACTTTTAGTACTATTCAGGAAATTTTAAAGATCTCTCACTAAAAGGCATCACATCTAAAGTTTACGTCTTCATTTTGCACACCCAGATTTTCTACATTCAATACCCCAAAATACCATTTTTGTACATGCTCTGAAGTGACTCAGCCTTAACCACGTAAAATACATTAGTATTGGTCTCCTACATCTGCCTGGAATTCACAAATAGCTCTTCTCTCTCTCCCATCACACAAGTCCATCCTTTACAACAGACTCCATATAAAAAATATGCTTTTCTATGTCACAACACAGTGGTTAGTTGAAGTTACCAAAACATCAACCTCATTTCCATTTTCTATTAGAATCTTCCCTAGCCTGTTCTTCCCGCTTTCCAGTTCACTAATGTAGGTAGAGGACCGCCTCATTCCCTTCTCTGGAACCTGTGCTGATTTTGTAAGCACTCCCCACAAGAGCAGATGTGTGCTTGAGCCCACACATACCACAGGACACCCAGTTCTATGTAGGGCTAGAAGGGAGGGCTGGAAAAGGGTCCCGAGTTCCAGCTCTGCTGCTCCAGTGGAATTTTACATGCTTTTGGTAGTCACTGGACAAGTACCACCATTCCTTGCTTCCCTTTTTGACAAGAAAGCTGAGCAGACAGTGAAAATCCATAACAGAAATCTGACACAGAAGGAAGCACATCTAACACCAATAAAGTAGGGGCAAATCCTCAGAAAGATGTAAGATTTAAACTTGGATGCCTCTCACTGGAGTTTCCCACTGGCTAAGCCTGGTCATTTCCTTGCACTTGGAGCTGTGTATCTTCCCTCATCCATTGCACAGCCAAGGAATTTAATTGGGAATTAAATTACTGCACCACTAAAGACAGAGTCTTAAAAATTAACAGTGGCAAATGCCCATCAGTGTGGTGTCTACATCCTTTAATGCTGCACTTGGGCTTAGAAATGTTAACTTAGAAAGCTCTAAGTATTTTCTATCTTAAATTCTGTTTAGATGCCTGAGTTCAAATAAGTTAATTGTGACATTCTTACTGGGCCTTTGGCCTTATACACTTTGTCCCTTTGAACTGCAATTCTAATTTCACCCACTATTACCATTATATTCCACCCACAGCACATACTGTAACTTATATTATTTGAATGGTAAATAGAAATTTTTCAAATAAAAGCCTTTTGGCAGAATCTACATAGGCCAGGCTTCTTTGAAAATTACAAGGTACAAAAGGGGCCTGACTTTCTGATCTCTTCTGCCTTTAAAATACCCAGAGGTGCCTTGTATTAGCAACAATATTAAAAACTGACTTGCAAACCAAGTATTTCAGAGCTGGATTTGAATATCACATTAGGTATGAGCTCAGGCGACGGCCCCAGGTGTCACTGTGGATGACCATGCCAGCTCAATGGTCACATACTGAATAAACATGAGAAAAATCTACAGAAATGTAGAAGATAATGATTTTTCACTTTACAGCAGACATACAGCGAAAGCATACTAACCAGTTAAGTAGGAGAGAAAAGGTAAAGTAAAATTCTGCTGATCCTGTTTTAAAACAAGAGCTAGATAATAAATGAAGTTAAAAAGGTGTGTAATGCTTTCTCCTGATGCTATGATTACACTGTAGAACACATTATCAATAAGGGCTGCTCACATCCAAGAGCCTAAATAATCTGAAAAAGCTCAAGCATTTTTTAATGGCTAATAGTGTTATTTAAAGTAGATTTGGATTACTTGATTTTTTTGCAAGACAGTAATGAGTCAATGAGTCAAAGTTTACACCAGCCCCTAATGACTGGGAGTGGAAAAAGCTCTGATGTTGTGGTCAAACAATTTTCCAGGTGGGCTGTTGGCATTTTCTTTCTCCCCTGAGAGTACCAGCCACTCATCCCAATGCCAAGAACAACACCTGTCTCTTTTAACGCTGCTGTCACATTTTACTTCAAGGAGCCCCGCTCAGAGGAGCAGGAGGGCCTGCTGACTTGTATCTTTATGCTGTCAAAATTAATGTGATTTACTACTTTAACAATCACACCTAACCTTTTAAAACATAGTCTTCTGGTGTGCACAGAACAAAGAAAATGACCAGGGAAAGTAATTTCTCAAAAGCAACACTGTAAAGCTGCACTAGGCAAGATTCAGTTTGGCTGCAGCCATGCCCTAAAATTACAGTTTCAGATTTGATAATTAAAATCTGTCTTGTGCAAATATTTTTACCTGTATATTACTAAGTTTTCATACACTCAGGGGGCAACAGAGGTGGATATACCTAAGAGGTGTGGGATGCCACATGGGGAAGTCCTCTGAAACTTCCCTAGATGTGCCTGGGAGCACTTCTGCAGCAATGGTATTTGGCCTAATTAGTCCAACTGGATAGCAGAAAATCACACTTAACATCTAATAAAGAACATGCACAGACTGATAGATGTAACATTACCAGTATGAAAAAATTAAAAGGAAACAAATTAAGAACTCCAAACATTAAATTCAGATTGTTTATTGTAAACAGAATAACTCTAGCACTCTGTCATACTGGCTGTGTCACATGCGCCCAATTCCACATCAACTGCTTAAAATAGCACTTGCAAAAATTACAGTTATGTAATAATAATTTATGGTTTCTTACATAAACTAATTAACAAGCACTAAAATTGAATTACAGTGTATTCTAGGTAGTTCTTTATTGCTTGTAGACACTGCAGCTTTGGATCCATTAAATTGAACCCATTAGTATGCCTGAGTTTATCAAAATTTACTGCTATATCAAACTCAGAAACTGTAAAATGCTGGAGAACACTTAAAAGCAATTAAGAGTTGTTGGAAAACTACATGGGTTTCCACATCCAGTCACAGAACTTTGAAGTTTTAAATTTTTTCCTCTGGAAAACATGATTTGTGAGCTTGTGTTAGATACACTGCTATTCCAATTTATTTATATCATCTGTTAGAGTTGATAGTACTTCCACAAATATATATATATATATTTATTTTTACACACAATAGGAACCATTTCATTGTATTCACCATAAGAGTGGTATGTTTAAATACTAAATCCCAAAAAATATATTTTTATATGTTGTCAAAACTTTTACTATTTATAATACAAATACTTTTACTAAAGGAAAACTATAAACAAAAGTGAAATGCAAGAAGGCAAAAAGCCCCATGTGAAGGATCCATGACAAATGTGAACAGAGATATCTTGACTGGTTTTGTTTAGACTGTATTTATTTCTTTTTCTCCTCATCAGGCTAAAAAAAATGCTAGTGGCCTTCCCTGGCAACAGGTTACATCACAAACTCTCATCAAATTTATTAAAAATATCTTGAAACACATACCATTTAACCTTTAAAACAATTTTTAAATGCACCATATTTATTCAGTTAGAAGAAACTCTCAAATAAACCCAGCTTAAGGCCCTTGCCCTGTCAAGCATTCATTTAATTTGGCCTCAGAGCCAGTGCAAGAACCAACATTGATTCAATCACAGAACAGCTCTATTGACTATACCAGGATTCTGATGTTTGACACACATGCCTGTCACATCAGGGCATTACTTTCAAGCTCTTTCAGTAAGAAGCAAATTCTCACTAACACCTCCGATGAGCCAATTTTATGTCTTCAATGCTTACATACTGTCTCCTAAGTGCCATCTCTTTTATGTATTACACCGTAGGAGAATTAAATGCTCCTTGCCTTTTCCTGTTTGGGTGCTGTCCCAAGCACAAGACTACTCTAAAGAATTCAGCAGAGTTGGTGACGATGAGACACCATATATTTATCATTTTACTACATTATGGAATATCTGTATCTATATACATTATTTCGGCATAGTTCTTCATCCTCCTGAGTTCTGCACAGCCTTTTTCCAAGAAGTAGGAGGAAACCCTTTGTGATGTAACCTGAAGCCCAGACTGTGCTGTAGCACTGCTACCCCAGCACTGCACTATCCCAAACACCTTCCTGAAGGACAAGAAGGACCCATACATGTATCAAAATAATGGCTGATTCATCAGAGAGCCCCTGTTTGACATGCACCTGTTCCTGAGTAAAGAACTGAAAGTTATGTGCACTAGTGAGTGCTTTGCTGGACCGAGACCAAACATAACAGGTGATGCAAAAGGGATTGTGTTCTCCATCAGAACACATGCGACTGAAAACAAAAAATGACACCAAATAAAGTATTTGATATACCAAATGGACAGTTCACAGTAATGCTGAAAAACTGACCAGGACGTTGACAGTGTCAAGAGACTGGGACAACACTTTTGGTAACAAAAATAAGATGCACTAATAAAAAGTGTTTCCAGCATTTTACTAGTTTTAATATAAAATGTCCCCAAATTTGTATAGAAAGATTAAAATCATGCCCTTATCTTCAATTATTCTCATTAAGACAACTCTCTCACCTATTACTGTGTTGTCAAATTTCATTTTTTTCAGCCCCACTGGTCTTCATAAAACTTAAATAGAAAATATGTTGGTTGCATTACGGATCAATTAAAAAAGTATCATTCAACACGTCACTTCAAAAAAATGTGAAAGTCTCTATTTTTAAGAAAAATTGTTGACCCCATCCCAAAAAGGACTTACTTATCTCACCCCCTCCAACTCCCAATAAGATGATTATTGGGATACTAACGGTGTTTTTCAGGAGTAACAAGCACATTTCAAGCAACTTTGTTTGCTCCGGAGGGTTATTTCATCAAAATGAAAATCTGAAGGGATATGTTATTTTAAAAATATACTGCATCTACAAGTTTTTTATTATTATTGTTTCAGTTGATTTTGGTTTTTAACAGGTTGTTTGTAATATAAATGACACATGACCACAACTGATTTTTATATACTCTCTATCCCTAACACACAGCTAAATGTCAAATGAACCAAGAAGGAATTTGGGACTTTCATAATGAACAGAACCATTTATCCAATGATCTTTAATAATTTTGTTCATCACAAAGTCCCCTGAAACCATGTCAGTACTGATCATTTGCATTTCTTCATCCATTGGGATTCTTCAGAGTTTTGCAGCCATGAAATTGATATGTGGTTTCACCAGTGGGAAGAGCGGCAGACTGCGCTTGAATTCTGTCATATTTTCAATCACACTTGGCTGCAAAGAAGCGCATGCAAGAAAAAGTCTACTCAGTATCTTCAATCAGAAAAGCGACAGATCCCTTGCTTTTCATTTTAACTGTTGCTACAGTTACATATGAACATACCTGTCTTGCTCTTTTCTACAGTATTAGTGATTCATACTTCATTATTACAGGAACCTCCAAAATAAGGTGTTATTTCTTATGAAATAACTGTTTTTATATTTATGTCATTTCAAACAGCTATAATGCAGTAACTGCATTGCTAATAACGTCAGAATCTCCAAAAAATGCAGAGCTGATGTTTTAATTTAAAAGTTCTGCTCCAGAGCACCCCACCTGTCATTTGAACAGTAAGATCATAACCACAATAGCTTTCTATGGACTATTATTTTTAGATGTACTAACAAAGTAAGTTTCTAATATCTCAGTCATAATGGCTAACATATTCCCATACCATTCATACAGAAATTTCTACCCACGGCAATTATTTCACCTGTAAGGTCTGGTGATGAACACAGATCTACCACACTGTGAAAAGTTAATCACCTATTGGGACAAACATTGCCATCCTTCAAGAAAATTCACTGAAGGTCCAGTAAAGGCCCAGTGCTGTCCTGTCTAACCACAGTGAAATTTGTAATACTTGTATGAACAGAATTTGCTGAATTGTTTCCTCCAAAACTTACACATTGACAGGAATGTGCATTAGTATTTTAGGCTATAAGATAATGACCAAGTAGTTGGCTTTGTTGTTGCTTTGGGGTTGGTGGGTTGTTTGGGCTTTTTAAACAAAGCTGATAAATTTCTTGATGCATATGCATCTCTCTCTCAACACCTGATTTACCTGATCACATACAATCAGTATTTTCAGACACTAATCATCTGTACTTACTCCATAGTGCAGATACTCAGTGCAGATTACTACTACAATTAGCTTTCATTTCAGATGGCTAAAAGGAACAGAGATAACCGGACAAATTGATAAAAGGAAAAGTCAGGAAAAATCCCTATTGTTAGTGAGGATAAACATGCATGCAGAAAAGAGCTAAAACATCAGCCTCATGACAGCAAGAATTTCCAGAAGTCTGTTTCTCCCTATAAACTCGTATTTAATGATACTAAACCTCTAGATTAAGAATGCAGGCTAGGATTTTTTTGTGTGTTGTTTCTTTTTACCTGTGGTAATGGTGGTGCTGGTGCCAGGTTCACATCATTTTGGCATGGAAATTCTCCAACAACAGGGCCTATTTAACATCAGCAAAATTAATTTGGGACCATAATTCAATGACTACCTTTTACATAATTAGTTGTTTTCTCTTATAAGACAGGCATCTAAATAAAGTACAGGTTTTTAATTTTAAAGTATCACTAAATAAGGTTTTCTAAATATTTTGCTTTTGTACTCCATGGCTGCCCACTATTTTATTCGAAAACATAAACCAAGGCAATGGTTTTTTTTCATTTTACTTACACATAAAGAGAATGTAGAAATAAAAATCGCTAATCTGTTGATCAATGAATACTGGAAACTGCTTCTCAGTACAAATTATGAGAAGAGTAGCAAATGCAAGCGGTACATCTAAGAGCAGTGCAAGAACGGCACATCACTGGATAAGGACATGCCTATAGAAGTGTAGAGGTTGCTCCAGGTACCAAAATCTGGAGAGCAACCCCAAGTATTCCCTGCCTATCTCCATGCGTGTCGTACTCCAATTACCCCAAAACTTCTTTTTGCATTTCTAATCTCAATTTTTTTCATGGTGTAAGAGAGGCCAAATGCCACATTAAAAGATTTGGGACTGAGGAGTTGTTTTAGGACTTGTTCTAATTTCTGTAAGCAAGCACTTGTTAGGCTGTCTCGCAAGCTCACTCTTGTCTTGCAAAGATACCATTCCAAGCAAGTAGCAACCAATCCTGCAATACAGTCACTACACTTTAAAGCTTTTTTCTAGATAGGTATCGTTCTAAAACTTTTCCTATTTAGCAATTACTAGTCTTGAAAACTGGAACGATGCTTTGAAGCAAGTCTGCCTTACTCAGCTGCAAAGCTACAATTTCTACACTACCATAAATGCAGATCCTTCAGAGGCAGAAGAGTTTTATGACATGCACACAGTATCTGCTTCTCTCTGTACTACAGACAAGTCTTCCAATATTTTCGATTTTGCAAACAAATATATGTTGGAATTTAAGTCCAGTATAAAATGGTGAAAGATTTGCAAACAAAACCTTAGAAGTTTCTCCTCTCAATTTGTTCATATTAACCAGAAACACTTCTAGCCTGTTCCTTCTTGCATTCTAAAATGGACCAATACAGTTAGAATGCACAACTGATCTATATTACTTCAAAATAAAACCAAAATAAAAGTTGACCTTCTTAAGTTTAAATAAAATGTTTGATATTCCCAAAGGTTTTGGGTTGTGTCTGAGGGTATTTGAATACTATTGGGGACATTCAATGCTTGTCAGGGAAAAAAAAACCAAATCAACCTACTGGATTGATAACTGCGAATTCTAATTTTGGGTTGATTGGGGTTTTTTTCCCCCCTGTAGGACTAATACAAAGTTTTATGTTAATTTTAAAATATCTTCTCGAAAACATAAGTGCTATTTTAGGATATATTGGTTTATTATCAATATAATTCACAATGGCTGAAAAGCTCATCTAATAAAATCAACAAAAAATTTGAAGCGCCCATGTGAAGCAAACCTAGAAAAACCCCCACCTTTTTCCTCTGAAAGGTATGTCATCTCCAAAACTGAGTTTTTCCTACAGTGCATTTGTATGATATAACATGGCTATCTGTAACTGTGACTTTCTAGAACAGGAGTTGATTAAATACTATATTCAGCACAATACTTACAGGAATCCATTTCCCTTGCAAGGACATGTACTGATACCTTGTGTCTTCTGGGAGCATCTATTGCCAACAGCACCTACAGTAAAAAACATCAAGTCCTTCAGGTGTAGGAAGTATACCTTAGACATTATAAAATAGTAAAAAGAATAAGAGTGTTTAAATTTTAATTTAAGCCTTAAAATGAGGGCTGAATTTTGAGATGTGCCTTGAAATATTATTAAAAGTCATCCATACAGTACTCCTGAATTATTTTACAATCAAGTTAAGCAATTCGTGTACTGCTCGGAACTCAGAAAAAAAGTAAGTAACAGAAATTCAGCTATTAACTATCATAGTATCAGGAATGCAACCTAAAATTTCTGCAGAATTTTCAATTCCTAGCAGCCTTCTGGAAGCACATCACCCTGAACAGAGTCATTGAATTCAGCTGGACTAGCTCACCGATCTAGCCTGTTATTTCTGCTCTGGAAT
>VZTN01018906.1:0-22535 GCA_013400515.1 Erpornis zantholeuca | reverse complement strand
ATAATCATGTATTGAGCATTGGTGTAAGCAAAATAGCAGAGTTTCCTAAAAATCCAGAAAACACATACTCACCCAAGTTATCATTTATTAAACAATAGGTACTGAAATTCTATCTACTGACTTTGCATTTGCTGCATATCTTCACCTATGCTATCATACTATTAAAAAAATTAAAAGTAAACAACCTCCTCTGCCCAAGAGAGGAAAAAAGAACACAGACACACACATGCCCATGCTGCTTCTTGGGCAGAAATTTTTTCATCCAATAATAAATTCTGAAGACATTAAGTCGATCTTATTTTCCAAAGAACTCCCTGAGCTACCAGCTGCTCTATAAGTAATAAAACTCGATGAGCACTTTGCAATATAGTGAAATACCATCATCTATTACACATTACAAAACAGAAAGAATGATGCCAATTTTTTTTTTTTTACACCAGTGGGAGGTGACAGGGACAGGACAGGGACACGTTTCGATTGCTTCTATTACATATCCATCTGAGTTAAAATGTACAATTACCGCATCATTATGCTGTTCCTTTGCTCTGCCTAATCATTAGAGGAAGAAAAAACCCCACTGATTTACAGTGAACAAAGCTTTAAAAATATCTGTTTCATTCACAATTCATGCCCATAAAGTAAGTTGAATCACTGATTGGTTGAAGAAAAAGATAAAAGAACGAATGTGCCATTTTGGCCAGGCTTGGTCATAGAGCAGCACATTTTATATCCATAAAGAGAGGATAAATGAAACAAGAAGAATAGGAGCTGGCAAGAAAAAAATCACACCAAAACGCTATCATTCTGTACAATTTTTACAGTTGCTATTAAACTCAGTAATATTCAGTAAAGAAAAGATTTGCATCAATTTTATCATCTACCTAAACCAGGTGTCAGTATATACCTTCATAGCATGCACAAAGAAGATTCAGTTGTACCTCCATCTCATTCTAAGTAATATTTTAGCTACATGACTAACTTACCCTGTAGAACTGTATAATGTCATCCTTGGTCAGGGTCTTTAGATAAGCCACTTCAATATTATCTGCACAACAATAGTACAAATTAGAATGAGTCTGCAGATCACAGCTGGTTATTAGCACACTGCTTATACAAAGTATATTTCTTTCATATTCAGATGCTGTAATTGACTGCAAATGATACGCTTTTCATTGTTATCTTTCAAGTTAATACTTGCTTCACTAAAAGTGTCAGTAGAACCTCGGCAGAAAATTATACTTCAATGAGTGTATTTGATTGGACTTACTAAAAAATGCACATTTGAAGAATACTGACTGCACTGTAGGATATTCAGTAGCTAAAATAGATATGCCTACGCTTGTATATTATCTTCAAATCAGTTACACATTTCTAATACAGACTGGTTATAGATGGCTTTTTTTCACAGTTAGGATGGTAGGAAGGACATACTTTTAAGGAAATGTTAAGGAATGGTGCCTACATACTCCTTAAGAAGTAGTCACACTTTTAAGATACCTGCGCACAACGTATCTCAGTTGCTACATTCCTTCATATTAATTACACTGTCATGGACTAATCACCTAATATCATTGCTGCTTAAGCAGAAAGGTTTCTTGTAGGCGTGCTTGCTTTTCTTAGGATTAGCAAGAAGATCAAGGAAGAAACACGTGCAAGAGAACAGGCAGCTTACAAGTCTGTAAGGCAGGCTGTAACTAATATGAAGTTCTATATGGAGGAAAGAAAAAAATCAACAATATAGCTGGGAAAACTAGGTAAGATTTGGGAGAAAACAGAAAAAGTAGTAATAATAAAAATGTAAAACCATAAAAAATCCTTCTATTTCTTAAGGCTGGGATACGAATTTCTGATTTTGACAATTCTAGTAATATTATAAACAATAATGATATAAAATTATCCAGGGGGGACAGGGGAATTTAAGACATAAAAGTCAAGAGAAATAATATGTGGGATTGAGATATGGAAAATATGGCTACACTTTGCAGTAAGAAATTCTGGAGAGATAATATTGATCCAACTATGATATAAACAGAAACACTTAAGGCAGAGAAAAATCAGACTATTTCATCAGACACAAAAAGAAGTACTTGAAGTGGTAACTTTCCATGCCACTTCTTATGCTCAGGCATGAAACCTTGTCAGCAGCTCTCATTCTCTCCAGACGAAGCTAGATGACAAGTCAAAACTCTTCATTATTAAACAGCTCAGTGAGTCATTGTGAAGCAAAAAGACTGTATTTGCTATTATGGAAAGCCAACACAGTGCACATAAAGCAGAAGAGAAGTCACAGAATACAGAGTGGGTTTTACGGAGGAAGAATATAATGCATGAAGAAAATTACAGCTGTGAATAAGAGTCGAGACATGAAAATGTCAGGAAAAACTGATCTGTATGTAAACTGATTTTTTTAATTTTTTTTTTTTTAATCTGTACCTAAACTGCTTCTTTTTTAATGTTAGAAACTGTACTATTAATGTATCCAGTTAATGTATTGCTAATATATCTAACTACATTACTAATGCATCTTAGTATTTTTAAAAAAAACCTTAAAGTACATTTGAAAAGTATTTAAAAATATACAACTTAAATATTATACAGGATCACACAGCAAATAACTGTCAGTCCATTTTCAGTAATAATACTAGAAGCTGGATCTCATTTGGTCTCCTACAAACCTATGACCTTCAAAGCATCATAGATGAAAAAAAAAAAAAATAGTGTTTCTTCAAGTCCACTCTAAGCTGAGACAGATTGCATGTTAGTTAAGATACCAAAACAACTGCACAATGGGAAGAGAAATAGGGTTCATATGAATGTGTGTACTGTCAGAAATGTCAGTGTGTATCTGAATGCATCTCAGAGAAAGAGGTAGTAAATTATGTATAGCTATGTAAAAGTTTAAGTTGTTCCCAAATGAATATAACACTCAATAGTCACAAACATAGAGCATTCAGTTTTAAAGGAATTTGCCTTACCTCTGTCAAAGTTATACTGCTGGGAAATGATTTCTCCCCAGTATTTAGCACATTCTGCAGACAGCTTCTTTGGTTTGTCTAGACGACGAATTGCTAAAGCTTGGATGTGTTTTTGGAAGGCCTCTTCTGTCATGTCTTCTATGCATTTCTCCATAGTTTTTAAGAACGCTTCAACTCTGCTCTCTAAATAGTGTGGAGGCTTTTCAGATTGGATAATAAATCGCAGTCCTTGGATGCCATTTGCCCGACGTGGGCCACTGAACACAATGTAACCTTGGCAAAACAAGAACAGCCACAAATTAAAAGAAATCCCTTGTCACAGCACTGAATTTGCCAAACGTGGCATGTTTTACCAGAATGCAATGCTATGCTAACTTAATTCTGTATAATAAATAAAATAATGCAGGTTTTCAAAAAGTGTCACTGTAAATTTTTTTTAGAACATCTTTATTTCACTGATGTCAGTATCAGTTCAGGGGAGGAGCAAGGAGGAGATGAGGCAGGCTATGACAACACAAAAGCAATTCTGTCATCAGGATCAGGTTACCAGAAATGAAGCTGTACTGTACTGCTTCATTAGACTCGACATTAGACACTTACTATTTTTTCATAACATCTAACCTGAATTCTGTTTGCTGCAATGTAAGATCACTATTTCCCATTTTATCAATTAGATAAAAAGTATCATTCCATTCCGTTTTGTTGCAGGATTTGCTAATCTGAACAACTAACCCTTTCTTCAGTCTTTTCCACCCTTTTAATTACAAATCTATCACGTTTCATTCTTTTAAGTGTTGTTTTATAGTTTTCTTATAATTTCCTTATGCTCATGTCAAAACTGCTTACAGTATTTCAGAGTTTTTATCTGAACAATTTAGGAGTATTACTGTGAGTGCATCTTGAACACTCCCATTTATATATCCCAGCGTTTTACACAGCAGCATGACACTGCTGATTTATGCCCTACTTTTGATCCACTGCAGAGTTTTCTACAAAATTGCTACCTAGCCAGTTGCTTCCTAGCTTGTATCTGTGCCATTGGTTGTTCCTGCCAAACTGTTCCTAACAAATTGCATCTTATCTTCATTCAAGTCATGTTTCCAAAATGTCAAACTAATTTTAAATTCTAACTCTATCTTCCCACACACTTGCAGCCTCTCCCAAATTAGTATTATCTGAAGATTCAGTGAGTATCCTCACTCTTCTATCATCCAGAATTTTGATGAATATACCATGTAACACTGGATCACAGCTGAGCTCTGTAGAACATCGCTTTCCAAATGAACTATTCTCTATTCTCCAGTCATGACCTTCCAAAGTCCTGTACCCAAATGTGTAGCACCTCCACCTAGGTACTTCAGTAACAGTCTCAGTTACCTTGCATGAATTTAGAACTAGCTTGAAAATTTATTCCGTATTTTCCAGGAAAAAGAACTAAACTGACTGATCTATGATTTCTCTTCTTTTTATCTTTCCTTTTTTTTTTTTCAAGGAAACATGTAGCATTTAGCTGTGTCTATCTTTCCAATTCCCCATATATCATCCACAATTTCCATTATAAAACTTCTAAGTCCAGGATTTCCTAATTTTGTTCTTTGGAGCAGAATGCAGAGTTCATCAAACCTTGAATTCTTAAAAGCTTCAAATTTAATCTGATTAATCTGTTATTTTCTTGTTCAAAGGTAAGACACAGACTTTGATCACCAGTGTTTATTTTGGAAGTCATCTGGCCACTTTGACATTTTTAGTGAAAATTAAGCCCTCCTGAATTTTCTGATGATTTGAACATTTTGATTTTAATGATTTGAACACTTTGATTTTTTTCCATCATTGCCAACTTTTCTCCTTCACTTTCTCATACTGCTTAAGAGTTATTGAAAGAATTCTTGTTACTACTCCTACTGTTTAACAAACTGCTAATCCCTGAACTTCTTTTTTCCTAAGATTTCTCAGAAATCTTACTAACAATTCCATAAAGTTTACTGGATTTCAATGGTATTTCTACTGTCTCCCCTTCTAAGTCTCATGAGCTGTATTATTTGGCAATTATGAAGTGCTGGACTAAACCAGTTCTTCCTCAGTTACACCTCCCTCTCTTTAGCTGTTACTTCCAACTTCTATACAAAACTTGCCACCAGCACATATCAAAAACCTGTTACATAACCTGGATTCTATCCTATTTTCTGCAGGTATATAGACAGTTGAAATTCCTATGATGAATATTGTATGGCTGGTTCTGCTGGTTGCTCACGTAAAGCCTAACCCTGCCTGACATCCCTGGCAGTCATCACACTGAAATATTTGTCTGCTTCTCACCTTTGGGAAGCCTGTACTCCTCCTCACCAGTATTTCGATCATGTGAGCTGTCATGCAAAGTCTCTGTCTCTCCTTCTTACTCTGTTTGGAATACCTCACCAGTTCTCAGACTTACTGGTTCAAGTAGGAATTATTTGTACTTACTGGTGAACAGCTATGGGCTTAAAAAGCCTGAAATGTATTTAGGTCTTCACCAACATGGTAGCTTACCATTACCCACACAGCAGTATTCCTAAAATAGGGGTTATAATTTAACAGTTGGACTTAGTGTTCTTAGAGGTCTTTTCCAACAAAAATGATTCTGTGATTCTATGAATCATGAAGTGCACCTAGAAGTAGAATCACAAGCAGAAAAGATTAAACTACTACTGGTTCTTCAAGAAGATCTAGAAATTTAGGGAACTGATCCAATCTCCTTTTGGTAAATTCTAATATGAAGTTTTCTGTACAGTGATCGCACTTTTTTTTAGTTGGAGTTGATTTCAGATATTTCAGACATCTTAAAAATCATGCCTGCTTGTTCTTATTTTAGACTCTGTGCACAGTAAAATTTCTTTGAGTCATCAGCAGTTAAGATGATTTACATCTACCAAATGCCCTTTAAATGGCATTCACTAAGCAGGGAGAAAACACCTCCTCAGGTCTCATGTGAGCGCGTGACTGTGACAGCTCGTGTGTACACAGACACACGAGCACCCCACAGAACTCACCTAACTGCTCCTGGGTGCGCAGAGTATTGAAGCACGGCTCCGAGATAATCTGGCAAAAGAGCTCCAAAAACATATTCTCAGAAGTGCTCTGCATGTCTGTCTGGTAATATATTTCAATGCCACAATTGTTATGAACTTCATTCCTCTGTTGATACACAAACCAACCTCCTAAAAGACAAAGTTAAAACATTGAAGCTCATGAAAGTGTACATTCTTATTGTCCACAATTAAAAAGATACTGGTCTAACATTTGTGGAATGGAATGAAAATAAATGGTTTAGGACTGTTATAGAAGAATTTCTACTTAGAGAATACTTTTCATGAGACAAGAAAAGCATGTATTATTTTAACATCAAAATGTCACCACTTGGAAATATCAGCAAGTAAATTGAAACTGGCTGCTTCTCTTCAAGCAAATATTTTTGGAACTGCAGTGAAATTCTGCATTGCCTCTACTGTGTAAACAGTTTCTAAAGACAATCTGCCAGAAACTATTAGGAACATTAAAAATAATTCAGCATTTAATACCAACAACTTCTTTTGTATATGGTAGCTTCCACAGACGATCGGCTATGGGTAATTTATTTTGTCTGTACAGCTACATATGTCATCACTCCGAGCAATACCTTGAACCTCCTTTCTTACAAAACCCACTTTTTTCACCATGGAAGTAAAGGCATACAAGCACTAACAGACCAAAAGAATTTGTGTAAGAAAAAAGTTATTTGTCTAAGAACTTTTCATTTCAAGCTTTCATTTTCTATTTTCAAGAGTCATCATGTGCAATTCTTAACTTAATGGTCAATTAATAGTCAGAGATGCTCAAAGAATGGTGTTTATTCAAATGTATATACTGTGTGTAGGAGAGAGTGGGACAGGGCTCTTATTTCCATAAATTATAACAAATGACTTAGAACCGAATTGCAGAATCATGTGATCATAGAAGGGTTTTGGGTTGGTAGTCACCTAAAAGATCGTCCAAGTCATCCCAAGATGTCCAATTTACATGCACAAATTAAAAATAAAACCAAATTAATTGTCAAGTAGCCTAGAAAGATCAGGTATTAGTACATAATTTTATTAGTAAAACCAAACCCTAACTATATTTCTTAACTTTAAAATAACTTGAAGTAAGTTTGACTTCAAAACACACTCCTAGCAAGACATTAATATGCATTTTAAAATGTTGTTAGCAAGGAGAATCTCAATTTAATATGCCTTAATCATCATAAATAAATCATTTAACTTACTGTCAGGAAGTTGCACTTCTCTGTATCTGACCAGCTGACTGGGAAGGAGTGGCTTTGTATGAGCATGCTCAATGAGAGTGTCCTCAACCATCTGCATAATTCCTAATGCAGCCTGGAAAAGAAAACATAAGAGGATTTTTAACGAACATTAGGTATTCTGTATTTAACAGCAGGATAAGACTTTCCAATTACTGATGGTGCTGTGAGAGAAAAGAAAAGAAAATCAGGAACAGAAAGTAGGGATATCGTAATTTAATACAAATACAGAAGAAGTTACATAGAGGAGAGAAAGTGGGAGTGTGGGGGGCAAGAGTTTGTGTCTTCTTTATGTTTAAATTTGTCAACATGTTTAACTACTTCTCCCCAGTGCTCAGTGCTTCTGAAATTAAAGCTCAGTGGGCTGCCTTTTATTTTTTTTCACTTTCCCTCCACCACTTGACATGGTCATCTTTCAAATTTGAAAATTAGATATTTTAAATGTATGTTTGCAAAGCAAATGGCCTTTCAGTAGATTAAAATTTTCAGAAAACAAATGGTTAAAGTCAAGGATGCATTTCATTGACATGTTGGTAATGTTAAGACTCACTGCCCAAATACTTTTATTTGATGGATTACAGTAATAATTTAAATATATATATAAATAGTGAAAAAAAATTAAACGTCATTAGTTTCATTCAAGGATTTAACTTCAATAGCTTCAGCTTTTAAGGGTTATGTGTTCTTGTAGCATGCACATTGCAAATTACAGTAACTTGCAACAAAGTAGTTTTAGCTGAAAGCTAAAATCTCTTACTCTGCCTTTCCATAAACTCACACAGCACAAGTGATTTTATCAAAAACATGCAAAAGGTTTGAAAACTTAACAAACATACACCCTAGCAACACCTGCAAAACCCCCACACAAAATCAAACACAAAAAGATTGAGGTGTAAAAACCACTGCTTAAAAAGTTAGAGAAAAATACTACGTATTCTTTCAATCAAGTCACCATATTAAAATATTGACAAGAAGACTGCTCAAACAGATGTTCTGAACAGAATTACTTTACTGTTCATCCACTTGCAGCAAATAAAGAAATTGTCCAAAAAACCAAGCATCAGAATGGAATTGAAGGAAAAAAAAGGAATTTTAAGCAGCTAGATAAATCCAATTTTTCAAGTCCAGATTCACTGAATTTTTTTTTCATTATTGAAAAGTGTCACAAGACAGTGTAAATTTTGGTTTAATTTTAGTTGGAAAAAATCTTAGATCCGGGTTAAAATTGCTGAGCTTCGACAGTGATTATCACATCACAAGTACTGAAGGACAGACATCTTTTCCTACTCACATCTATTCAGGGAGGTTTGCAGATGATTTCTAAACATTACACAGCTATGGGTGTACCAGGGACATCCTACCCAGTTCTTTAGCTGTAGGACTTTCAAAAGCCACCCACTATGCCAAGTAAAGAATACACTTCTCTGATATAACTGCATCATCATGGAAATCTAAAAAATCTGGGAATTCAGTTCTATTTCCAGAAGGAACTGTCTTTCATATACAAACACAAAAGAAATAAGGAAAGGAAAGGAGACTATTTTTAAATTTCTCTGCAAGAAGAATACTCTATGAAATTTTTTAACAAGTACTTCAGAGACATTGTTGAAAAAGAAAAGTTTGTCTCTCCATGCTATTAGCCCCTTCCTATCTCATTTTTTCCTTCCTTACTAGTTAATTTTCTACTCCATACATTCAGCAGTCACTAGCAATGTTTATAACAACTCCTGCTGGTAATCTATCCCAGAGCTGTTCTGGGACACAAAATACTGTAAACAAGCTTTATGAAAGAAGAATTCAAAAACATAAAAGAAAAGCACTACATTTTGTATGGGTACATATATTTGAGTGTTTTTTAAGATTTTGTATGCAAACACAAACTGTTACTATCTTAATAGAAGACAAAGAAGATGTTTTCTGAGTTATACTCCCCTAACTGAGAGCTGACACTTGGCTTCTTTACGGTCCACCATTCCTGTATAGCTATGTGCAAACTACTTAATTTGGAAGGATACTGGATTCTTAAATCTTTTCTAGTTATTCTGAAAGTTTTCAATGGAAAAAAGCAAGATCTGCAACACATCATTTCTTTTGCAGCCTGATCACAGTAATGACATGCAACAGACTTTCAAATACTTAGATCCTAAGTTGTTTTTATTAAATTTCCAAGAGCAATATAGAGGCAGCACTTAGCCTAATAAATCTAAAGTGGAAAAAATTACACTCTCATACTCCCACATAAAGATAAAAAAGTACAAAGTTAAATGATGAAATCACATTTGGCAAAATTGCTTTAAGATCTGCAAAGATTAAACTAGTGTTCCATTTTTATTCCCCTTTTAAATAAAAATTGTTTTATTAAGAAAGTATCACACCAACCTGTTTTGTTATATTGCCATGGAGAAGAGCTTCGATGTGTAACCGTGACAACAGCTGTGCTATGAAGGCCTTGAGACGGGGAAGGGTGACATCTACAATAGATATTTAGACAGCTAAATCACTCAAATGCATTTTTAAATTATGAAGGACCTAAGCCTAAGTCATCATTAGATAAAGCGCATTTCTCAGAGGAGAAGAAATTTGTCATTATGAAGAAGCGAATCTCTCCTCGAAAATGCAATATTGGAATGCTTCCAGGTCTAAATAGCAGCACTCATCATATAGTTTATTTCACTTAGAATTCACATGCTGTCTTGACCCAGATTCAAAAAAAAAAAAAAGAAAGAAAAAAAAAAGAAAAGAAAAGCTGCCTTTCCTATCATGCTGAACATTCATTCTCCAGGGAAAACAGTTGCAATCATTCAGGTGGTGTTCCAAGGAAAAGCCTTAGTTATTTAATAAACAAGCAGCATGTAGTTTATAATGCTTAAGAAATACACTGTGCATTTACCATCCAGATTAAAAAAAAAAGGACCTCAACTCAAATACAATGTTTTGATATTAACTTTGCAACAAAAAATACACAAGAAAAATATTTTGGCAATATATCCTAGAGGACACATGCACAAAACATACATGCACATTCTATCCAGCCTGTCCTTGCAAAGCAGTTTTCATATGTACTGCAAAGTATCATTTAACACACTGAACCAATGGAATAATGGGAAGGATGGTTGAATGGATGGGGTGTTCATGGATATGTGTTCCGAATCAAACCCTTAAATAAAATCAAAAGCCAGGTATTCTTGAAAAGAACATCTTGGTGTATTCCAAGAAGATATTACAAGACATTTTGCAAACTGTCCCAGGAACAGCCTTTTAATACAACACAGTAAATGCAGGTAGGGAACAGTTCTTCAGCAAACACAGAATCACCATAGAATGGCTTGGGTTGAAAGGGACATTAAAAACTGTCTAGTTCCAACACCCCTGCCATAGGGGAAGGGACACCTTCTACTAGAGGCTGGCTGCTCAGAACCCCACTCCACCTTGAAAAAGGACTTGAAAAATCAATTACATCTCTTAATTTGAAATTTCTTCTACCTTCAAATGTACTGGGGTGCCTACTCTTTTTTAGAGTCACAATGTTCTTTATTCTTTATTATTGGTGTCATTATCTACAGAAAATACATCCTTTTTCTTTATTAGCTACAGTTCTTTATTATCTACAGAAACATAAGCTAGGATTCCCCAATAACAGAAAAAACAAACTAGTTTGCACATTGGGAAGTACAATGCAGATACATCCAATGTGCCTGTAAGACATCAACTAGAGCAAAGTGATTTTACCAATGTTCATTAGGTATTGGATTCACCATATCCAGGTTCATACAAAGTTGGTCAAGTTTTGCCTGAACTTCTACCTGCAAGTTTTGCCATTTGAGGCTTTTTCCATGAACTACTCTACTTCCTTGAAACTGGAGGGCAAGTGCAGCAAGACCAGCATCAGCTCAGGTCTGGCACTGCACAGGGTTCACTTGAATAGAGAGCAAAGTTCAAAGTAAGCACCCTCAATAGTTAAGTAACATAAGAAAAAACCCAAGAAAGTGGTGGAACGTTACCATCTAGGGCTTCTTTTAATTCATCTTTGGTCCAAGCAACTTCTGTCATCAGGAGTCGGAGATAATACATTGCATGCTGGTGAGGCTGTTCAGCCCTGAAGTTGTTAAGTGATCTCATATACTAAACCAAAATAATTAGGTTCAAATTAGAAATTTAGAAATAGAGTTCTAAACATAAAATAGTAACATTGCACTCTCAAATTTGTATTAAAAAGATACAATTCAGATATTGACAACATTCTCTTGCTTGGTAGAACTGTTAAAAAATTGCATTAAATGACCTTAGTAATAATGTGGGCTTCTTTGGATTCAGCAGAAACCATTAAGATGGTTGAAATGAGCATGAAGTCCAACTTGTTCATAAAAATTAATGTCTAGAAATTAAGTTACTGCAGTTACACAAGGATTTAGATCAAGCTGCTCTACCCAGGAAATCTGCATTCTATGATGACTGACATCATAGAATGGGGGTAGGGAAATACTACTAAGAGAAAATGTATTTTTCTCCCTGTTGCCTCCTTTGGCTGACTTGATTAGACAAAAACTGGAGCACCTGGAAAATTCTTAGCATTTTTTGCATGGATAGAGGAGGTATGAGAGAAGAACCAGAGAGCTTCTACAAAAAAACTCCTTTCTAGTCAAGCTGCACTTTTACAAAATAAGCAAAACCTTTTTCCTCTACCAAAGAAACTGCAAAGTGCAAACTAAGAGTTTTGGCAAGCTGGAAGCATTTCCAGTGTAGGAAAAAAGTAACCCATTTCAGGGCACATGAGTGAGCAACAGTGAGCCTCAGGTTGCTGAGGATATATCCTTGTGTCTGCTCCAAACAGAAGCCTTTCCAAATTGCAAAACACGATATAAAGATTTGCCCCTCCATCCCCCTACTTAGATTTCTACTCCTACCAAAGCAACCTGTGCTTCCTTGACACATCATAAGAAAGACTAGCTAAAAAAAGTTTCCAGGACCAGTTATTTTTAACCAAAGAATGTTATATACACAACTCTGAGGAACTCACAGCCACAAAAAAGAAAAAAGCATGTGAAGTCCCACTAATGCAGAATTTCACTCTATTTCCATGGATAGTCAGCCCTCAGATTTCCTCTCAAGTCAATGCATTCAATTTTCAATTACTCCCCGCAGCTTACCGCTTCCTTGATAATTTCAAATCGCTTTTCATCAATCTCAAAAGTAGCCATTTTCTCAATGATCTTCTTGAGCAAGATATGTTGCTTGTCATTATAACCTTTTACGGAGAGCTACGGAAAAAGTGCATAAGTTGCTTTAAATGTGGAAAATAAAAGAGTAAAACCATTACCAAGTCTTGTATAATTCAATGAGCAATACACTTTTCAATACTTACTCTAAATTCGTCGTTACTGAACATTTAATCATTCTTGAGTTAAATCCCTTTACCCACCAAAAGGTTACTAACTGACAAATATAATATTGCATATTTGCACAGGAGTTCTAAATACACAGAATTAATGTAATTTCATAATTTCACGTTGGTGTAAGTAAACTGTACTCAGAATACAAATTTTTAATGATTACAACGTTGAGTCTTGGAGTACTGAAATGGTTTCAATCTAGGCTTCTCACTTCAGTAACGAATTCACAACCTTTTAAAATACTCTCTCCAATTTACTTTTACCCTTGGTTCATATCTGTGTTGTTGATCGAAGAATATTTAAGTGGAAGTAAGCAATACTACAAAAAAAGGGGTGCTGTAAACTTTATAACCAGGATGCTGCTGAGCTGAAACATCAGGGCAGTTATTCTGCAATTGTAATGATATACTGATCTGAACATACATATTTTGGAAGTATAAATGAAATAAACTTGCTCATTTAAGAAATAACATAAAACTTTAAAATTATTCTATGATTTCATCAAGCTACAGAAAATTTCTCCAGAAAAAAAAGGCATTAAAAGATCATTTTTGCAGGGAAAAACTTCAAAATTTGGTATCTTGAACCAGGAATTTGATTGGATTTGTGCAGTTTCATAATTAAGAGTAAAAGTAAACTTTAGAACACAAACCAACATACAGATGAATTCCTCCTTTTCAGTAGGAAGATTTTTTTTGTTCTGTAGCTGCTGAAACATAGCTGAACTATGAATTTGAAGAAAAAGTTATCATAAATGGATTTATGACAAAGGCTGGTATCCTAAATTAGCATAGGAACCCAAAGCGTTCAACAATCACCACAGGTGACTTTTCAGAGTAGCACCTACCCTTGCTCAAAGCATCTGCCTTATACAGTTACACTTAATTATAAAACAGTATATAAAACAGTATTTCTCACAATACAGAAAAGAATATTACAAGTTCTTAATATTTAAAATAACTGTGACTAAAAATGAAAAAATTACACATTTTTTAAAAAAGGAATTAACCCTGATCATAGAAACATCAGCAAACTTTGAAACTGAGGATAACCATGTTTGCAATAAGTCAAGTGAATGCAATCAGGAAATTAGATTTGTGTTGGATTAAAAAAAAAGATTGCAGCACTCTCTCATATAGAAAATGTAAAGACAATATACAGTACATTCTTCAACTACAATGCTTTGGAAAATTACACTTCTACAGGAAATTTCAAAACATATTCTGGAATATAAGGGTGGTTAATAAAGCTTTGAACAGAATGTCAAGAGAGACTACTAAAATCTCCTATCATAAATCTCATAGGAGAAGATGAGTAAGAAAAAATCATTTATCATAATATGAGTATTTATCAAGTATTGTCAGCCCTTTATAACAGATTCTAAAACATATGATAAAAGCAAAAGAAAAAGCCATAAATATCCAGCATTGCATTCTAATGAACACATGCACAATCCATTTCCACAGCTCACTACAGTGAATTAGAGAATTATAGCAAAATCTGTAAAATTGAGGATTCATTCAACAGAAAAATTAATCTTTTTATACAGAAATCAGCAATAGTACTTTCCAGATTATCATGCAAGCAAGTAAAAACGTGAACCAGAATGCAACAATTGCACTACACACATGTTCACAAGACACTGCAATCTTAAACAGGTCACTCAGTACTGATTAAAATACAGTCTTGCATTGCCTTTAATTCATGAGATATATGCAAGGAAAAAAACATTAACCATCTCATTTAGATATGCAGAAGTTAAATGTTTTCTCCAAGCTCAACAACTCCCAAGCTGTTTCATTTCCTCCTGTGTTTTTTTCTTACTTACAAGTATTGCATTCATTCCTGATGCAATGCCATAGACCAAACCTGAGAGGCGTGCTGCATATGTATACTCTTTTAAATCATCCTTCAATAACCTGATAAACAGGTATGTCATGTTGCAATGGAGAGGATCAGCATAAATGTAGCGACTAACAAAAAGAAAAACAAAAGAAATGCTTTGATACCTCAGGCAGTGACAAGGTAATGGATGAAGAAACATGACTGAAGAGTATGTATATGCAGCCTCATGATCATAGTTCTTGAAAAAAGGAAAGCAGAAGTATACTGTTTATTTAATAGCATGAAAAGGGGGTCTTTCACCCCATCAGTCAGAAAATTTGAGTAGATATCTGACCAATAAATATGGAAGCTTGGATTAGGATTGTCTTTTTTGTAATGGAGGAAGAAATCTTACAACTAATTAATTTCACAAATAATATAAAAATTAAGAAGAAAATTTGCTTAATATGAACTGAAAGACTGTTGAAGACTTTTAACAAAATTCAACTTAAAATTCAAATCAAAGAAAGGATGGTTAATAACCAAGATCAAAAGGACTAACAGCCTTTATTTTTTATTTAGAAGTCCTTCCATCAAATCAATATAAAAATGTTGATGAGTGGAAGTAGTTTTAAGGCTCTAAGCTCTTCCTTGATTTGGGTACTTACATACATCCCATAGATGGTATTTTGGAGATCATAGTTCAAGCCAGCTAGCTCTGCTGCATATGCATACTCGTTGAGGGAGTCTTTGAGTAGTTCAAGGTACAAATAGGCCATGTTACAATGCAAGGGATCCACGTAAGCAAATGGGCTGGAAGAAAATGTTGAAAGTAAAATATGCAGTTTAAAATTATTTCTCTGTTTCTTTTGGCCTTTTAAGTTTGATCCGAAGGAAACAGTGACTTTATGCTGATGGATCCCATTATGAAGGTTTCCTATTTTGAAGCCAAATAAGAACATACCTGAAAAGAATTACTTAGCTTGCTTATGGTTTGATGCCTAAATATACTCAAGATCCCAGAGATATTCTACTCATGCTCATAAATCAAGACACGTTTTATTTACTTGGCTGCACAGTCAGAATTCACCAGGAGTAAAAGAAATTAATATACCAACATAATTAACAGACCAAAACAGAATGCCATATACTGAACATTAAATTAATTAAGACTCATACATGATCATTCTCTATGACAAAAATTAGGAGATCAACAATTTGTGGTATGAAAATATGCAGTACATGCCAAGGTACTGTGTGGTGTTCCCCTCATCCCCTTTTCCCCTTTCCTGGCTAAACCCTGGCCACTCCCTCCTCCCATTGGTCTGTGAGGGACCCCAACTCCACCCCTCCCCTAAATCCCAATAAAACCCCAGGCCCTCTGCCGTTCCTTGCCTTCACCCCTGGACATCTGGATAAGCAGCATGTAAATAAATGTCTTCCGTGCTCTCGTTGTGGAGGCCTCTTCTCATCCCCTTTGTTGCTGTGTCGTTGTGGAGAGCACAAAGATGCCTGAGCTAGCCTGAAGGCTTCCCCGGCCGGTGGGAACCCCATAGTCCATGCCTTCAAAAAGAAGGCTTGGGCCACGTGGGACCCACCCGGGCCGGGCAGAGACACTCTGTGGCACTTGTTGCTTCTTGCGGCTTTGCAACGGTAGCCAGCAAAACGCAACAGGTCAGCTCTGAAGAGAAGTCTGGCATACCCATTTTCTTACTACTGCAATTTTTTGTGTTACCTTTTAATGGCAACAACTCTCCAAAACCCAACAAATCTCCAAACCTTCTCTTGCTTTAGAAGCACATGATCACACACAACACTGTCGCAAATTTCTCAAAAAGAGAAATGCAACTCAAAGACTCAAGACATGTTTCAACCGTGCTAATCCTTAAATACCTGCGTTTTAAAGATTTGAGAAGTCAAGACAAACTATTTGTACTATATGTATTTCTAAAGTCTCTGAAGTGCGTGTAAATTCATTATTAACTTCACAGAAATAACCAGCAGTATCTGAAGCATTTTTTCTCAGGATATGACTTGCAATTCAGACCTGTGCTATTGGCATTTCTTTTCCTGATGCAGTCAGATGTTCAGAGACACGCTATTACACTTGTTTACACCTATACAGCAGGGTATTTCACTGTGTATATCAACATTAATGTCATAAAGCAAGGATCACATGACCACAACTCACAAATTGATAACTTTAAAACACATTGCAAAGGTATTTTTAAGAAGGCTCCTCGTAGTTTTTAACTTCTTCCTTTTTGACTAAGAAAAGGAAGCATAGGAAGAGATTTTAACAAACTAAATAAATAATTTTTAAAATACAGATTTGAGAAGCAGAGCCTGCTATAGTCTGAAATCTTAGCCCAGATTAAACAAACATGTCAGTAAAAAAGACAAAAGGACTAATCTTTGCACTTCTCCCTACAATGAGAATTTCCCTGAACTGACCAATTTCAATACGTCCAATGATATAAATCCAATTACTATTGAATTTTTTTAATTAAGACCAAATTCAAAGCAAGATGTAGGTCAATCCTATAAACCTTCCTCCAAACTCATGCTATGATTTACCATTTTGATACTGGAATATAGACTTAATCACTTTGAGTGATTACTATGTCTGTATTAGTTATAAATTCCATATTCTCACTTAGCTGGCAAAGGGCAACTAGAAGTTTTGAAAAAAAAAATCACAGCTACTAGATCATTAATCCTCAAGTGAAAAATAACAGAAAACAATTATTACAACACTGTTCTGAGAGTTGTTTCCTATTACTAACAGTTTTGTAAACAAATGCTTATTTCTAGTTTACCTTTTTTTTACTAGACTCAAAGAAGTAGAACAATTCAATCACTAAAGGTGCATTTAAAAAAACCATGAAGTCATCTTTTCCCCTTTCAAACAGCTCTAAGTGACATAGCTGGAATCAACACTGAAGTGCTGAGTTGCTAACTACCTTTAAAGAATTTTCAAAACATCAGCACATTACATGGTTGCTTTGAGTTCTTAAGTTGCAATTCATACAAATGCAAAAGCTAATTGTCCTCTTGTAGGCTGGGCAGTAAGTCAGGTGTTTTTACTGTGATGTTTCTTTAACACAAGGATGCCTGTAAGGATTTCCAGTTCTGGAACAAGGTGATTTCAAGAGGTTCATATACTCATTCTTCCTGTGGGATTTATATACTTAAGGTAGAAACCAACCTCATCAACCACCTCTCAATTTAGCTACACAGCAATTGCTGCTATAATATCTGGACCAAGAATTCCTTCTATGCTTCATGTTGATCAGGGCTGCAGGCAGAAGAAATCCTCCAAGTTTTTTTTATCATACTGAAGCAGTCTGTAATGTGAACAAACTCCTGTAGTCCACTATGAGGCAGTGCAGGCTTTATATTCCGGTCTAGAACTGAGGCTAAAACTTTTTATGAAAACACATGTCATTAAGATGGCTTTGTTCACCAATTCACTTGGTCTCAAGAGATACGAGCAATTCCATCAATCCAATCCAAGTCTCATGAGTAAACACTCTACATTTCACCATTTCCTTCAATAACCATTAGAGTGACCAAACAGATTCATCAAGAACCTTTTTTAAATATCAAAACTGGACAAACCTGCTTACAACATCTTTTAGAGGTGATGCACCCAATATTGTCAAAATCTCTTCACTCCTGCTCACATACAATTACTATCTCATTTTTAAGGAAAAGGAAAGAACCTGTGCTACAAACCCTAAGAAAAAGCCAGTTCTCCACCTGGAACTGTTCCTAGGAGGAAAGAGGCAAATCATTCCATTACAATGGTCAGCAAAGCTCAAAGTACTTCTGGCCTTTTATAAGGGCTCACTGAGATGAAAGCACAAATCTAACTGGGAAATACCATCTCCACGGGTCTAGATAAGATATCCCTGCTCATTGCAGGAGGGTTGGACTAGACCTTTAAAGGTCTCTTCCAACACAAACGATTCTATGATATTGTGTGTATGTGCAGACACTTATACCTTTGTGTGCTCTACGTAAACCAAATTATTATCTTTTATTCATTCACAAACTATTAGAGACCGGACCACTTACAGTTCACCTGAACTGATTTAAAAAACCACAACTACAAACTCAGTGACCATCAGTAAAATCCTACTTCGGATTTCGGCCAAACATATTACAAGCGAAAGCCACCAAGAATGAACAAAGAAGGCAAAGCACTGCAATTGTTCTCTGAGTAAGAGATGGGGAGTTACTGTTTGGATCCTCCATTTCCTGACACATCAAAGTTGAAACAGTTGTAACATCTGGCCTGTGGTTCCAAAAAGCAAGAAGAGAAAATGCCCAGGCAACCTATTTTCCCCAGCTAGTACCCAAACTAGTGGTACTACCAAGACATTACACACTCTGAAAAAAAACCCTGTATAATACCCTGGAAGAAAAATTTCAAGTGGTCTCTCAAAACAAGAATTCAACAGTGCATCTATGGGAGCCCCCATAATGGCCTTTCCAGCAATATCACCAAATAACTTAATTAGGCAAAAAGAGAGTCCCTGAATTTTTTCTAGCTTTCAGCAGTTCTACACAGAAACAGCTACACTCTTAAAACAGCAGTATTTTTTTAAATTCTAAAGTTGAATTTAAAAAGGAACATTAAGAAGGTCCATCATTGTCACACTTACTTAAAAAAGAAAGAGTATCTTCCTATTATGAAAATCATGCAAGACCAGAATTAACATTACATCATTTTAGCACACATCTTGAGATCAGAATCAAACATTCATTGATAAAACAGACAATGCTCTTGTAAAAAAAAACCAGTTATGGGTGTCAGTTTAGTAAAATCCCCAAATTTTAAGCACTTTTCAAACTGGTTTGCATTGTGCAAATGAAATAGAATTTGAGCCTGAAACCATTATCAGAATAGCATTTCATAAAGAAAACACATCGTAAAATAGCTGTGATTTAGTAATTATTAAAAAATACACTACTATTTCTAAAGAGGGATATTGCAATATGCAGTGGGTTCTATTGGCAGGTATCTTTCAGGTATAGCAAATAAAGTGTAAGAGAACACTTGGCTTAGAGTATTTTTAGATAAACTTTTCCTGCTAATATATAGCAGGAAATATAACAGAAAGAGCACATCCAATTTCTTGCTACTCAATTACTGCATATTTTAGATAGTGCTACTCAGTACTGCATAATCCTACTATCTAAGCCTTATTGCACATTCAAAGTAAGGATGACGATTCTAAAGTGTTGATACACGCAAGAAAGTCTTTGCCACAGAAATGCAGATTCCCAATAAACAAGAAACTTTTGGAGACTACTTTATGTGACATACTTAACATTGCATACCTGAAAAATTCAAAGTTGAGACAAGCTTTTGGCAAAAAAAATTTGTCATCTTGCTTGAACCATAGTTTGCTCATAGCGGTGTCCTGTGTCAAGAAAAGAGGTTTTATTAAGTCATCTGACTTTTAATTGCAAGATATGCCACTATTTAAAAAAAGCCACTTCACCACTTCAAATTGCTGCTTAGAATTATCCCCTTAAATTCATATTGCTTGAATTGCTATATTCAGTATATATAGTGAATATAGATATATTCAATATATTTTGAGGTCATTAAATGACACTCCTCTCCCTTTTCCCATGCAATCACAGCCATTCTCCATACACAGTTACAAAACAATAGCCTTGTCTACACACTCGACTTACTCAACACTGGTCAAAAAAATGTAAGAGAGGCAGTCACCCTTCTGCTGAATAAACAGCTCAACTGCTATTTTTATCAACTGTTGACACACTTCCAAAAGGGCAGAGAGAGTTCAAGCTGTATCTAGATTCACTTTTATAGGAACACAAATTGTCATAACCCCAAGTTCAGCAAGAATGCACTTTCTACTGTCTTTGTACCAATATATTGAAGTTTTGTACTTTTTTGTTTACTATGTTTTGGAATACGAGATGATCTGTATTTTAAAAAACAGAGGAATTAAATTCTAACTTCCCAGAAGGTTAGGCAGCAAACAGAACAAATATAGACAGTTTACCTTGACAAGGGCAGGGTACTGTGTTGCATCTTTTTCCAAAGGCAAAATCTCAAAGTTTGTAGGAATAAACTCGTTCTTCATTGGAAGTTTGAATTTCCCATTCAGGTCAGCATTTTGCCATTTCTGGATCAACAGGAGAAACAATGAGGCTATCCTAATTTCTGCTTAATTAAAGCATGTGCTTATTTATTTTGTGCTGGAACAAAATATTCAAAAATGCATTCCACCACCTTACGTGTAAATACTACTAAGATAATAGGGTGAGAGAGAAATAGCTGGGAAAACAAGTTGGAATAGGCTATCTGCAGGATGAATTGCTCTTAGAAGAAGGATGATAGATAAAAAATAATTTTGAAAAGTTTACAGTAGAGACAAAGGTGAGTTAATATCTTGTATTTTCTGCTACCATGAACTGTTAATGAAGATATTAAACTAAACGCTTAAACAAGGATTCTAATCAAGAACATAAGTATGGCCAAGCTAAAGGAAGTGTTCCTATGCAATGTCTGTTCAGAGCACACTCAGAAGGTTCAATTCAGCCCTAAGGTACATTTTACAGACATCTCTTCTTAGAAGATTAGAACAAAAACAAGTTTCAATAAGGATTTGCCCACCTGCTTTTTTGGAGTTTTGATTTTTACAATCTCATCTAACTGGCAAAACATACTTGCTTTCTATGGTGCAAAAACTAACTTCAGAAACAGTTACACGTAATAGTTTTTTTAAAATCCTTTTTTAAGTACTGATCAGCTCATTAACATGTAATAGTTTTAAGTTTTTAAAAGTTAATGCTTACATTTTTAAGCAGCCACTGCATATTAGGGGTCTTCTACAGAGAAAAGAGTGCAACATTCCCTGCTTAACATGGTTTATAACCATTAAAATACATCCATCCCATGTAATAAAAATTTGAAATCTGAAGACTAGTATAAGATTCTCACTTCCTTAACAATAAACAGACTCATTGTATGATTTTCATGCTATGAAGAGCAGCAGATTTAAGTTACCCCTTCAACTAAATGGAAAATTAGATAAAGGATTTACCACTAACTTTCATTCACAGATATTAGAATGTTACAAATTTTAACATGCCTTAATAACTTCATCAGAAATTGCTTCTTGCTTGTACTGTGTTCCATACCAGTCCTCTGTTCGATCAGTTTTTCCTTCGAAAGACTTGGAAACTATTGCAACTCTGAAAACAAAAGACACAAAGCACTTTGGCATGAATGCGTCTGAGAAAAGACTGAGAAATTACTCCAAGCACAGTTTCTGCTCCATCACCAGAATACCTCTATTTCTGCAAACAGTCCCTAGACAATTACAGGGTACAACAGCAAGTGTAAGTATACAGAACTACAAGCTAAGGCTAATCATGAAATCAGGTTACCACAGTCATTTAATGTCACTGTTTTTCTAAAGTGTTACAACCTGGAGATACACACCAGTAGTGCTGCATGCAATTTCTATTTTTTTAGACTCTGTTGATCCAGAAAACAGAAAGCAGTTCTTGCAGTCTTCTAGAAAATTCATGAAGTGATTACGTTTCACATACCACCTGTATCAACACCCAAATATGTGAAAATACTGATTATAGAAATTTTATTCTAGTCCTAGTGTCACAGAATCATAGATAAACTCAAGTTGAAAGAGACCCCATAAGGATCATCATGTCCAACTCCCTGCATCTTGCAGGACTACCTAAAACTAAACCATGTGACTAAGAGCATCATCCAGGTGGTGCCTAAACTATAGAACACACCTAAAAAAGAGGAAATCCAGAATAAAGAAAATTACAAATTTACCAGTATTTTTTAGTAGTCTACATGATAAGTATCATAAAACCTCCTTTAACTCTAATAAACAATCTACAACACAAAAGGGTATTCAATGGAAGTGACTAGCTACAAGAGTAAACAGATGTTTCTAAGAAATTTGAAATGGTCAAAATGGTAGCACAATTACCTGCTCTCCTGGATATGGCTGA
>VZTN01018903.1:344775-484240 GCA_013400515.1 Erpornis zantholeuca | reverse complement strand
AAAAGCAGTCTTATCAACATATTGCTGCACAAAATTGTGTTGGGGAAGAAACAAACAGATGCCACATACACAGTACCATAAGGGTTTAAGAAACACATGATTCCTTTTAGGTATGTGGCTGAATCAACTCCAAGCATGTGTGGAAGGGTGGGGATGAGTCTGAGTAGTGTAAAATCAGTTGGCCTCTTCCTGAAGCTGAGTTTCCTGTGTAGCTGAGAGGAAAACCTGGCTTTGCTTCATGCCAGTTGAGGTGAAACTGGCCTGGGATGAAGTTGGAAACTGGATAAATGACCCTAGAGTGAGATCCTTGCCAGTTCTATCATCCAGTTTTGACCCTAAGAATCTGCCTAACAGGTCTCAAAATCAAATTTACAATAACAATAGTATTGTTCGTTGCATAATTGTATTGTCACCCAGCCAGAGATGGTGTCCAGGTGCTTTGTGTCCAGGATTCATCAGCCCTCACTGGCTTTCCCTAGTGGTCATTGTAGAGTGTCATGAACAGGAATTTATGCAGGAATTTATGCCAAGGGGAAAACCAAAATGAATTAGCTCAGTGTCTCCTGACAATTTTAATATCTGTGAGGCTAATGTCAAACTTTCTTACTTCGTGTTGACACAAGCAATAGTTTGTTTACTATAGATTCATTTCAATATTCCAAATATTTTTTTTTTAAACTGCTAATCTCCTGAGTAGTTTGCCTAGCATTCAGGAGGTTATTTCAAGTGGGCTTGAAGATTTTATAGGGTGGCTGAGATGCTTTGCATAAAATTCAGTATATTCTAGTTGGAGGATCAAAGGACTGGAAGTAACTGAGTGAAACTTCTCCTATCAGCATCATTGCTGACTTCTGCATGCCTTTCCACCCTTTCCTTGCCTTTTTCATCTCTACCTCTAACCTTTTCTTCATCTATAAATCCAAGGCTTGAGTGGGAAAGGCTGAAAAATGGGGAAGGAGGCAGGGTTCAATAGACACTGTGTCTAGGAAATAGATCTGAAGATAGGCATATCTAGGCATATCCCACTGTTCAGTGTTCTCATGCACAGTGCTCAGCATATGTGAGAGACTCAGCAGCCATTGTTTTGTGGATAATCTGGTGTGGGCTGGCTGTGTCTCCAGGGTCTGTAGTATGTTCTGCAGGCAGCTACACAGCAATGAATTTGCCAGGGTTATTATCCTGCATTGTTCATTGAAGTGTTCTCTGATTGGAAGTCAGGACAGTAAGAATCTTAGCTGAAAGAAACAACGCTGCTCTGAATTGGCCTCAATGGATGTTTCCCTCTATTTCTGATATTTTGAAAGCTGGTGTACTGGGCCTCTGGGAGTTACTGCTGTTAGAGTATATTATTTTGTACTGTTGCATTGTGGTTGTGGTTTGTAAGGTTAAAATCTGTTTATATTAATAGATGGACAGCTGTTTAGTATTTTTATAAATTAAATTAGGTAGGCAGTGAGTATTATTGATGGGCAGGTGTCAGAAATCTGAACAAGAGGTTTAAAGCTCTCTTTTTCAAAAACTTTTTTTGAAGTTTTCAAAGGACACTGGAAACTACTAGGTGTCTCTGCTCTGGATACACCAGGCTCATAAGAAAGGAAACACATACATTTAAAATCTGTGACTTCTATTTCCAGTTCCTTGGTTTTGCTGTCACAAAAAAAAAATTCTTTCCTCTCGCTACTGGCAAGAATAAAAGACTGCCTGAAACTTCAGTGGATTTTTACTTGGAAGAAACAGGACCACACAGATGAAAAGAAGGAAAGCTCAGAAACCCCTGATGAAATCTCTGCAGTGGAATATTTCTCCTTTCAGTTCTCTTGAAATAGATATATTTTTCAAATTCCTACATTTGGTGGCTTTTAAATTTTTTTTTCCTTTATCTGTATCCAAAGTCTCATATCTCAAAAGACTGGAAAACAAAGCCATGCACAACAGACACCTAAATGAAGGTGGTTTTTTGTTTTCTGCCTAGGTTTTCTGCATCAGTAATTTAGAAAGCAATTAAAATTCCAGACCAGAGAAATGAAGCAGGCCAATTCATCACAGCCAGCATGAAACTCCTTCCATCTTAACTTCAAAACTAAAATTAAGAGAGGAAAGACGCAAATCCAAATCACTGCTTTTGACTTATGGCTTAAGTTGTTGAGAAGGATGAACAGGGGACACCCTTGCAAGGACCAAGAAGCCAAGAAATGCAGTTGGGTTCAGAAGGAACCCAAAGTGCACTATTTCTAGTCAGGAATATTGTTCGTTGGGATAGGGATAACAGAATAGCTGCATCTGAGTGCCAGAGTAGCACTGCTGCCTCAGGAATCAGTGAGGGGGAAGGGAATGATTTCTTCCAAGATCAGTGGATAAACAGAACTATGTACAGATGGATGGTAGAAGTAATCTCTGGAGGATACTCTACAGAACTGCAGGGAAGCAGAAATGGTGGGGGTAGGTATGGAGAGTGATTTGTCTCTTGGCAGAGTTGGAAACATGGTAAAGTAAAAAAAAAAAAAAAAATTAAAAATGTTCTTTCCCATCTTTATCTGACAAGCAGGATAAACAAACAGTGCTTCCAAAACGGTACAATTTTTAGGAATGTCTTTTGAAAATAGTCCCAAATAAACAACTAAGTGCTGTGTGTTCAGGTTATTGGTATGGGTGCCATCACATCTAAGCAGTAATTAATGAATTGGAATGTTGACACATACACAACATGGCTGGCAACTGAGATGAACAAACCATGTTGTTTTCTTATCTGTCTTGCCTTATCCTGGCAGCTGTTCTGACTAGAATGACATTTCCTCCTGCTCCTCAGTTCCTCCACTGCACATTAAATTTTTCCATAATGATTTCCCATCTCTGTTTTTAGATGTCTAAAAAAAAGTTGCTCTTCCCTTTCTTCTGGGTTTGGATAATTTCTCACCCTGACATTGCTGGTTGTATAGGGTAAACAGGTAGAAGTGAAAAGTGTGCTCCATTTTATCCATCAGGGTTACTCTTCATTTGGGCTACAGGCTGATGAGTGGATTGAGGTGTTGATAAGGTTACTTAATTTTCTTTACTTTCCTGACCTTCATGTTGTGTTGTAAATTTAAATTAAGTAAAGTAAGTTACTGCTGGTGACACACAGTGTCGAATTTTGTCCTGGGGCCAGTTTAATACAAATGGGATTCTGAGCTTACTCTTCATTTTATTAAATGATTTTGGGCTCATTAATGATGTGGTGGGGAAGTATAATGACACTTTAAAACCTGGCATATCTTTGGATGATGGAGAGCCAGATTATCTACTGGCTTTTTGAGGACTCTAAGACTTGTTGTTTTAACTTCCCCCAACTATCTCAGAAGCAAATGTCCTCCATTACTCCTTTTTCTTGCCTCCAGAGATAAATACTTATTTTTCAGTTTTTCCAAGAATGTGAGTGAAGGAAGTTATATAAAATCCCTATATTGTTAACATGGACCTTGGAATTCTTTTATAGCCTGTGGCATCTCCTTGTTTGGTAGTACACAGAAACAAACCCAATGATGTTGACCCTTTGAGGTAGTTCAAAAGGAATTTCCTAAGTTCATTGCTATTCAAGATTCTCCTACACTTGCCATGTATAGAAGTGTATAGAATAAGAATAAACTGGGCCCTCTTGAAAATGTGCATGATGTACTAACATTATTTTGAACAAGTCAAGATCTGCTTTAGTCTGAAATAATACTTCATGTTGAAAAATACATCACAGTCTTGTTAACACCACAGAAAGTACTGGAAGAAAGGCTGCCACTTAGCAATGCAGAAAAATTTAACACAAAATTGGATTTTTCTCCCCCTTGTGTTAAAAAATGTCTCATAACTGAGAACCAACTCTTGCTAGAAACTGATAAACTGCAGTGGTGATGGTGAGAAGCAATTGCAATAAACCTACACTGTGATGGTTCAGTTTTCTGTCATAATGCCACAGCCTCAGTGGATCCATATCTTGGCCTATCCTGTAACATTAGATTCCTTCTTGATGCTGGAAAATATGTTATTATATGGCGTCCTGTCCCACTGTAACAGGGGAGTTGGGGAGGATTCTTTTTGATAGATTTTTCGGACAAAAATGAAGCACAAACGCGGCAATATTACGTCTGAGAGCTGTTTACTGATAAAGAAGGGCAAGTGTTTATACCAAAAGGGAGTAGAAAAGAGAGCAGAAAGGGAAAAAAGAGAGACGGAGAAAGAAACAGAAAGACGGGGACAGTGCTACCGCTAGAGCCCGTTCTGTCATCGTCAGCCCGGCAGCCGGAGCAAGCCGCAGTGAGTCCGCGTGGCTCCCGCGGCGGGCCGGGCGCGGTTTCCAAACAGCAGCAGGCCGCGTGTCCCTTCTGTTGGCACAGAACTGACTGCCGTGGCCACGGGCACACTTCTGGAGCTCCCGCAGGTCCCCAGGGTCAGGGCGCAGCAGCTTCGGGCGACGGTGGCTGCGGATGCAGGCTGGGTGCAGGGAGCGGCTGCTCCTCCAGGGAAACAGCGGAGCACCAGGGCATGGCTGCTGCGGCGGGCTGGCTGCTGCGGGAATGCGGGAAATACGGGAAACACGGCGGCGGCCGTGGCTGGGGGCCGGCAGCGGCCGCTCCGTCGGAGAAAAGCGGAGCACCAGGGCGTCACGGTGACGAGCTGCCTCGCGGGAGCGGCGAAACAGGGCAGGACATGTGTGGACAGGGAAGACAGCCAGGGAAGAAGAAGGATCGTAGAGAAAAAAAAGGCGAGGGGGAAAGGGGGGCCAGGCTAACCCTCCAGGCCAGCCCCCGCTCCCTCCAAGAAACGCAGAGGAAACGGCCCCCTAGTTCTGTCGCAGTTCACTGCTTTTATGTGGTAAAACTCCTCCCGTAGCCCGATTTCCTGGGCATTTTTCCCCGGGACTGTGCTGGTAAGTGGGAGGTTGTGCTTGCAGCCCGACGGTGGAAGGTTTCTGTCCCAGGCTGGCTCTCAGGCGAGGCCTCCCCGGGGCCAGGGCTGCCAGCACGTGTACAGCTCCTTACAGGAATTCTTTACCTCATGTGTAACATATGTTGAGGCATAAATAAAAAATCAGATTGGTCCCTCTCATATGGCCAGAAAAACATTTTTTTACATGGTGATCTCAGAAAACTCCAGGACATCAAGTTTAAGTGCTGAGGATTTAGGTTGTCCAGTAAGCTGTGAGATGATCTGGATTAGTGCCCTGACTGTCAGCCCCAGGATGACTGAAAATCTGGGACTCAGTATAATCAAAATAATTTTCACTGAATCACTAGGTTGGAAGAGACCTTCAAGATCATCAAGTCCAACCTGTGCCCTAACACCTCAACTAAACTATGGCACCAAGCACCACATCAGTCTTTTTTTAAACACCTCCAGGGATGGTGACTTCACCACCTCCGGGTGTGGGAGACCATCCCAGTACTTTATTGCTCTTCCCATAAAAAACTTTTTCCTAATATCCAGCCTGTATTTTTCTTGTCACAGCTTAAGACTCCGTTCGCTCTGGAGAAAGAGACCAACCCTAACCCCCACCTGACTACAACCACCTTTCAGGAAGTTGTAGAGAGTGATAAGGTCACCTCTGAGTCTCCTTTTCTCCAGGCTAAACAGCCCCAGCTACCTACCTGTTGTTCCTCAGAGGGCTTGTGTGCCAAGTCCTTCACCAGCCTAGTTGCCCTCCTCTGGATGCTCAACCTCCTCAACATTGTGAAAAATGAGTTTACATTTATGAAAAAAAAAATTAAATTGAGGGACAAAGTCGATAAAACAAAAGTTTTACAGCGCTGAGTGTGTAGCATTTTGAATTTGCTGTGTAGTATGAATCTCTTTTCCATATCATGTTCTGGAGTGCAAGTTTCCATGGGCTGTAGACTTCCATGGGATTTGAGGCTGCATTTTCTAGGATCAACCACCTGATATTGATGCCATACCATTATTCTTGAGGTTAATTGGAAGACCTTGATTTGTACCCCTTGAGTCTGCCTAAACAGTGGTGAATACTTAAATTCTGGACACTTCAGCCCCTTCTTGGGAAGACTGACGAAGAAGTAAGTTCTCTTTCCTGAAGTACGAGATTTGGGAAAACAACAAAAAAAATGTCCCTGTGGCAGCTAATAGGACAGCCCCCAACTATTTGTGCCACTCCTGATGAGTAATTTGTGTTTAGGGAGTGTAGAGAGCAGCTGGGGTCAGAAACTCAATGAGACATCGATACCGTGTGTGCTGCTCAAGAAGGAACTTAGTGGTTTCCTTCTAGAGGAAACCTATTAATTTAGCATTAATAATGCATTGAGCTTTAAAGGCTCAAGGATATTGAGGCCATTTCTTTGAAGTTCCTGAGTGTCCCCAAACCACGCTGGAAATGATAATTGATGGGAGTGGAGGGTGTGCAGTGCAATGGAAAGTAAGAGCTGCTCTGAAGCTGATATCACAAGATACCTTGCTGCTTGTTATTGCATTATTTTATAGAGCTTTTCAGACTTTATACATAGACATAATTAAACAACTCAAGGGAGAGGAACTACTCCATCTAACACAACACAGAGTAGGCTGCAGGGTGTGCTGATGCTCCCATCAGATACTTGGGGAAATACCAAGACAGCCAAATTGTATTGATGTGGTTTGGGACCCCTGAAGCCCTGAGTGTGCCATCAGTGACTGAGGTGAAAGGTGCTGAGTCTCCCACTCCTTGCAATATTGTGTTCCAATTGCTGCTATACGGCTATTTTTTCCCCCAGCAATAATTTAATTGTTTTTATTTCTTACAGTACTCCAGGTCTGGTGATATTTTTACTCTTGTGCCAGAGAAGGAAGAGAGCAGTACCTCCTTCAGAAGAAATTTGAACCCCATAGATCTTGTGAGAAATAGAACTCACTCTTTAATTAAAATTCGAAAGATTTAATAAGGGACAAGGTCAACAAGGCAAAAGGGAACAGCGCTGGGTACTTAGCCACAGCCAGAGGCACACCCTTAACAGTAGCAACACCCCCTTATATACCCCTGGGTATCATCAGCTAATTCCATTTTATAAACGATTTTTCATATTAAAAACCTTTTAGTTAAGATAGCTCTTCCCCTGTCCTGCCTTTTTAGAGCATGTGCAGTTGTCTTTGTTCAGGGCAGTTGTTAGTTTAAAATACATTCAAGAGGTTTCGATTCCCTCATTGCCTAGACATTATCCAATTACAACAATCCTCCTATCTCCACACAATGTTCCTGTTAAAAATAGCTCTAAGCCCCAGTGAAAGTCAACATCCAGCCCCCTCCCCTTACAACAAAACCACTCCCAGAAAGCCAACATTACATTGCACAACACATACGCAAAAGCCAACACTATAAAATGTACTTTTCACAATCCCTCCTCTCTTTTTCTCATAAATCATTTGGCTTGAGCAGTAATCCCCATATTTAACCTTGGTAACTTGGGTTGTTTTTTTTTTTTCATAAATCAGTTTAGTTTCATTGAGGGGGTCCTTTGTTTTACTTTGTTCCTTTAACACCGTTATCTTTTGTGCTCTTTTGGATAGAGCCAATTTTGGATCCATAGGCATGGCCAGCACTGACATACCTTGGACCACACTGGTGAACAGCCAAATAAAACAAGGAATCAGGGAAGAAATAATAAAACCGTTTCTGAGCATAACAGGGAGAAGCTTAGCTTTTTCTACCATTCCATTCCCAATTAATTGTCCCACCAGCTAGCTTTCAGCATGGATTCCTATTTCTGGACCAGGACATGGGCTGCTTTTCTGATATCCTGGGCTATATCAGATGTGATAAAATCAGGTCACATCCGCTTTTCTTGTGTTGAATACTGCTTGGAATTCACAGCAGCAGTGAGAGCTTTTACACATGGGGATGGAGGAAGAAGGATTTATGGAATTGGAAAGTATTAACTTAATGAAAGAGCATTTGCATGTTTTCTGAGCAAAACGTTATCCAGAAAAAAAAGAAAAAAGAAAAAAATCTGGCCTAGCTGATGAAAGCATTTTATTTATTGATCCCTTTATAATCCTTTGGTTTTTTTTTTTCCTCCCTCAGCTTTGGTGATGCTCACAATGTAGGCTGTGGGATTTATAAGCAGGCCAACCTTTCTTGTCCTGTAGCTACTCGTCTATAAATGATGCTTTATTTAGTGCCTGAAGTGTCTGTTGGTAGGGTCATCTAATACAAAAAGGCTGCATAAAAACGTCTTAAATACAGCTGCAATTACGTACAGACTTGTTTTGAACAAACTAAATATCAATTAGTATTAATTAATTACAGAGGGCTGAATTTTCAGCTAATTGCATCTGCTTAGTTCCCCTGCTGCCAGGTCCACTTTGTACATGTGTATCCCATTTGCTTTAAGAGGCATTTGTTGGTGTGATCCAAAAGCTGGTACTTGTATGACTGAAAGTGTTGAAACTTATATTTTGGATTGAGTAAGTCTGTCTTCCCTCCAAATTTTAGGTAACCTACCCTTGGGTTTAATAGTGCAGAAAATACACATATAAAATTCGGTAATCAGAACTACTTAAAATAATTACAAAGCAGGTATGTTACATAAGATTGTGGAAATGGAATTCAGCAAAAACGATTAAAATTTTTCTTACAGCTTTTATTTTAATTTTGTTTAAACCGCCCTGAACTGTTCTCTGCTGGACTACAATTCTGTTAGGACTCATGATTTTCTGAAACACTACAGGGAAATTCCTCTAATTTTAATTTCTGCCATTAGGCACAGCTGTCTTGGATTACATGTCAGTGACTGACACCTTGAGAGTGATGAAGTTGCTCAGAGTGAACTGTGTAACTCTGATGGAAAATTGCATAGCATTAAGTAGCTAAGCAATAGGCTTATGCTGTCTGGGAGAGAACCAGGATAAGGTGTCTAAGTGAAGATCCCACCAGCATCTAATACCTTGTAAATATATGTTTCACTTGCAGTATTCACCACTGTAGTCACAGATTTGAGGATTTATTTTTCTTGTAGCAGACCCTCTACCATTTTTCTGTGAGTTTTCTATCAAAGCATTAGGAATGACTTAATGCCTTACACTAAGTTTATTATGAAACTAATGGCTCATGGTTGCAGCTGGTTTTCTTTTTAATCTCGTAACTATGCAGGAGTAACAATGATAAAAGTGTTGTCATATATATATTGCCAGAGCAATATCAGTCAGGTTATCACAAGCAAGACTTCTAGGATGTAAGGTGAGATAAAAATGCAGAGTACTTAATACAGCAATCAGAAGAGCTCAGATCAATAAAATCCACGTGAAGAAAGATATTTTTCCTAACTGCTGTAAGCCTGATTCTCCCCAGTCTAGCATTTTTCATTTGTGTGAAATGGCAGTAAAATGAATGGAGAATTTTGATCTGGCAGGATTTTACTCTTGGCTCAAGCTCAGATGTGAATGACATAAACAATGCCATCAGATACAAGCCTTTCTATGCTTGATTTAAGTACAGAAAGTAAGTAATTGTAGAATGTCTTGTTTATATCTTGCAAATAAGTGTATTTACAGAGGGGCATTTTGTATTTGCTGCAGAATTTTATATTATGTCACTATCAGCATACCAGCAAGATGAAGACTTATTAGCACTGCAGATGCTGTGCAGGTATTCCAGCATCTGCATAGGGGTACCTGGTATCCAATACAATGTTACCTAATCATTTTAAAATAGATTTACTGAACCAGTAATAGCTTTTTTTTTTTTTTTTTTTGAAACATAAGGCTACTCACTTTAGCCACTAAGCTAGAGAGAGCTAACTGCTGACTTTATTGGGCATTGGCATCTTTGCTGTTTGCATTTACTGTACATTTTTAGGATCCTGTATGATGCTGTTTCCCTAAGCATGGAAGCCACTAGGAAACAAGAATGGACAACAACTTGCAGAATTTAGCCTGCAATTTTATGCTCCACAATGAGACACACCTATGACAATCTCACAGAATGAAAGCAACATGTGTCATATCAGCTCCAAATAAATATCTTGTCTCCTCTGCAGCAGCTTCATTGAAAGAGATCTGACATAGTAGTGTTGTATCAGCAGAGCTACTAATCTCAGATACCAGAGATTTCGGTGCTAGGGAAGAGAACACTGCACAAATGGAGGTCATTCAGTATCCTCGAGCACTTGGACAACTGTGGCATTTTGGACTGTCCCTGCTAGTGGCAGAATACAGTGCTGCTGCTAAAAATTGCTGTTGCATAGCTCCTTGTGCAGGTAACCTTCAGTGTCTGTTCAGAGGGGCTTGTTTATTTTCGTGCTTTGCAGAACCAACAATGTTTCTGGGAAGCAACAGCCATATTCTGGGTTTTAGTGGTAAAAGCAGGAGCCTCGGAGGTATCACAAATGGCAGTTGTGTTTTTTAAAGATATTTAACCCTCTTCAGGAATACAGGATTGCTTTCTAGACCTTTTGTCTCCCCCTGCCAACAAGGAGCTGCTGTGGAGGAGCTGCAGTGTTCTGGTAGGACCATAGCAGTGTCAGAGGCCACACAGAGAGCCCACATCTCTTTATATGGTCCTCAAGTGGGAGAATTGCAGGAAGCAGTACAATAGTTTAACTGAAATCAGAAGGATGCTGAGAGAATTTTGCTATTTTCATGTGTCATGAGGTGGCACATACGAAGAACTATTTTCCTTGGCAACAATCCTTGAGCCATAAGGTTGAACCTGTTTACTCAGGCACGGAGCCATTCTGTCAGATGGGCATTAATACAGCAATTGTAGAGAGCCCGTGTTGTATGTGCATCAGGTGTGAGTGTCCCAGATAGGATTCCCAGGAAGCATTGTCCATATGGCTGTTCATTCTAATTTTATATTCCCTTGTACCATTATTAATCCAGGTATGGGTCTGATCATGTTTCAAACAGAGGGAACAGCTTTTTCCTCCTTTTGTAAGTCCTCTTGCCCACTTGCATAACACAGATTGGAATGATGGTTTAGGAGAAGTTTTTGGAAGGCAGTTTTTTTCCTCCCTGGCCTTACCAGACCTTTCTGCATTCAGAGAAATGAGAGCTTTATAAATCTTTTCCCTTTTTAAGTAAAGTCCCTGTAGGCTCCATCCAACTAAGTCTTTGGCACTAAGCTGGATTTCACATGCACTGGAGAGTGGAAATCTGTGTTCAGTCACTCTTCTGTACTACTTTGCAGTATGTTTTGCTTGGACTGCTATAAAACATTGAGGTTTCAGGGTTCAGGAAAGAGCAGAGCACTGGGGATTGTCACCCTAACTGCCCCCTCACAACCCCACCTGCCTTGCCTCATCTCATGGTTTCCTCAGTGGCCTCAGTTCTCTGTACATCAGCAGTGCTGCCAGCACTGCTCTTGTTCTACCTTAGATATGGCTAGGGCACAGCATCTTAGTTTGTTATTGTATTTTCTGTGTTTCATTTTCATGTGAATTGAAGAGATAAGGATCTGATACCTGTGGAATGTGCAGAGTGATGGTAGGTCATGCTACTCTCTGATAGCTGAAGCAAGTGCACTGGCATCCAATTATTTAGTACAGAGCTTTGATAATCTAGTTTTCTTGCTCATCTCATGCAGTCTGTTCCATACTAATGCAGCATATTTGAAAAAATGTCATCAAAATCTTATTTTCCTGCTATTCCTTTTGGAATTAGCTATACTAAGTATTGGGGTAACCTACTGAAGCAGAGCTGCAGAGCCAGCATCTTTTGATTTTGGATTAATTTAAACTCCGAATAATGGATTATACTTTTCTTCTGGACCTGGCATGTATCATTCAGATTGGCCCCAGAGTGGGAAAAAGCAATATATTTTTCAAGTGTATACATTTTGATGAATGCTGACATTAGGCAGCTGCATTTGAAAATAGCCATCCTACCCAAAGTGTTAACTTGTTTATATATATATATATATATACATATATATAATTTTTTCAGACACTTCTAAAATGAGTCTGCTGTTGCAGTGGCCCAGCCTGGAGCTGGGGCCAGAAGAGAGGCTGCGTCCCCTGAATCAGCAAGCTGCTGGTGGGACAGTTCAAAGGCTTAAGGTGGCTTCCCCCCGAGGTTATAGTGAGGAGAAGGCTCTCTTCATAAAGCAGTGTAGTCTCTACATGTACCCCATTCTCGAATGTTCCCACCTTGCCTGGTATCCCGTTTCAGCCATTGTACTCCCACTGGACTCTGTACCCCAGCCTCGCCCTTTACTCCTCCCCTTTGCCCTCTTCCTGGAAAAAACCCCCAGACCCTCCTTTGTTCTGTGGCTCCTTTGTATTCGCACCCCACGGAATAAACCCTGCGGGTTTCCATACAAAGCCCACTTCCCATCTCTTTGCCTGTGGTCGGCGCTGAGCTCCTGAGCTCTCGCGGTGTGAGTGTGTTGGCGTGCCCCTCGCAGCCCGGCCGAGTGCTGCCCGCAGCCCGGGCGGCTGTGCCGGGACAGGACACGGTGCGCGGCTGGCACGACACCGCCCCGCCTCAGTCTGCCTCCCTGAACCAACCTGAGCTGTTCTGTACGACTACAAGATGCGCTTTAATGCACTGTGATTTATTGCTAACCCTGAGAAGATTTCTTTAGGCACTTTTGTGCCTCAGTGGTTCTTGCAGCCTTGAAGTTGTCGGATTGTTTTCAGTTTGATAATATGCAAACATCACAGCTCTCTTTTTCTACATGTTGCATTGTTTTTCTTATATCTCAGATTGTCTTCTTTGGCCAAAGAAGAACACTTCTATTTTGAGATTTGTTTTCATACTTTGTAATTGTACACAGACACTTCTTCTGCTCTGTTCTCACAGACAGAGACGGACAGACAGAGAGAGAGGATCCAAGAAGCCGAGCAGGCTAAAGGAATTCTCCTCTCCTTTTCATATCTCTGTTTCATCTAAATAATCTTATTAAAGCCTTCTGATTTCTAATCACTCAATCTATGGACTTTGTTTGTTCTTGGAGCAGCCCCTGAGAAGCAGGGCTGTTCCATCAGATCAACAGTGATTCCCTGGGAAAATTTAAGTAGAAGAATTACAGCCCTGTTTTGTTGGGACTCCTTAGTATCCTCTCCTGCTGCCATTTTGAAATCTTTAAGAACTTCTGCTGAGGACGTGAAGGCAAGTGTTGAGATCCAAAAAATGGCAGTTCAGACTGGATAGGAACAATTTTCTGCTCATATATTTTGATTGTGAGTTGGGATTTGCCATTTTCCAAATGTTTGTACAGTGCAGTCCAGCACAACCAAGCCATGCACAGTTGGAGTTCTCCAGACAATGTTACACAAACTAAAATATGAGGACAGTTTCATCTGCAGACTGTAAAGGGTGCACAGTGGAACAGTCCATTCAGTTTAACACATCACTACTCAGTTAATGGAACAACAGCAGTCCTGCAAGGAGAAATGTGCATTCACAGGTGCTCCATCCCACTGTTATGGCTGGATTTTGGTAAGGCAGAATGTTGGTCCTTTTGTCAGTACATTTAATTAACTTTAGCTTTACTTTTGTTTCTGCAATTTATAGTCAGTTAAGTCATAAATACTGTTCTGTAACTTGACAGAGCAGTATGTAATGGTCCTCACCTTGCATCTCTTTTAGCCAGAATTTCACATCCTCTTTAGAATTTTTAATGATAGCAACAATTTTTACTGTATTGCTGGAACTTTCCCCAGGGCAGTTGTTTTTTTTTAAATAATATGTGATTTAGAGGTGAAACAGAAGCAAAAAGCTGCTAAATCCAGGATCTTCTGTAGCTGCATATTTATGTAAAAAAAAATCTTTTCCCTAGTGAAAGAGATTGGAAGTGTCTTAAAAAAAAGACAGCCCCAAACTTTAAGTCAAATGATGCATGAGGTAACTGAGCTTTCTGCAGCTCAGGGAGAGTTGCTCTAAATAAGAACATACCAACTAGAAGAGAGGTGAAGGCAGAATGTATTTGTATATCAGCTCTTCTCTCTTATGGAGGTTAGCTGAATATTTGTCTTGCTGTGTGTTTGTGTGCTCTTTGAAAATATTTCCAGTTAATAGAGACTTTACATTTTGACCACAAAATTTGCTCAAATTCCAATTTCAAGACAAAGAGAAGTGATAATAACAAAGAGCAGCAAACTCGACCAATCGAGTTTCTGCTCTTGACTTTTCAGGACTTTAGAGAAGCCACTTAGGCAACAAGTCTTACCAGAGGCAAACCTCATCCAAAGCCTTGGCTTTTCGTTGCTGCAACCTTCAGAATATTGATCAAAGAAACCTTTCCTTGTGTTCCTGCCCTGTGCTTTCACACTGTGAAAGAGTGTCAGAGACACCAGTCACAAGCATGTTTTTGCCAAGCTACTTGGGTGGCTGTGGGGGGAAACAGGAGTGGGTGCTCCATTGCAGTCACAAAAGATGGAAAAATCATATTCCTGCCTCAGCACTGGAGCCTGAGCCAGTGTTGGTTAAGTTGTGGGCTGTGCCTCTCTGGCCTGGTTTAGGAACTCAAAGCTGGTGGGATGAGGTGAAGCAGTGGCAGATACAGATATTATTGGCTGTGGTTCACTCTGCTACTTCTTCCCATGCCAAGTGAGAGATTATTGGGAAACTCGGGAAGGGAAGGGTAGACACTGCTTTTCAGTCAGACAACTTGGACTCAAGTATTGACTACTGAGCACTCATTTTTTCCTTGCATTTTTATCCCATACTGACTTTCTAGGTGGCACAGAATCCACTGGTAGTGCTATAAATCTTCATTTTCTAGCCGAATTGTTAGGTTTGATCACTAGATCAAGTCTTCCAAAACAGAGTGTGTTTTACTGTGTGATGAACAGGGACAAGGTTCTCCAAGATACATATGCATAGCATGATTCTAGAAATTGAATAAAGATCACTTGGGAACTTGAGTGATTCTTCTGTAGAGGATTGTACCCTGTTTAGAGTTCCTAAATTCTAGTTAATTAAGTCCTAGGTTTTGCCCTAATTTTATAGTTTCTTTGATTATTTCTTTCTAGCTCAACAAAATTCACCAAAAATCCATGAAGGCTGGTGGGCTTATAAGGAGGTGGTCCAGGGAAGCTTTGTTCCAGGTAAGTGTAATTTTAAGATAATAGCCTTTCTTAAATATTTTTTTCACTGGAATTGATATGATTGGATTTGGGGAAGATATTTTGCATTGATTTGTTTTTATTGCAAAGGTTTTTAGTTGACAAATACTGGTCAATACATGGTCCAAAGACCATGGCTTTTTTTCAGGGAAGAAATCACTTTGATGACATTCCTGTTTTTACTGTTTCTCTCAGTAAAAACTACATGAATGTGAATTTCAACTTCTTTGTGAATGTGTGTGTTCTGTGTGTAGAAAAGGGAAAGGGACTGAAAAGTATTGCTGTTAACTGCATGAATTTATTTATCTGGTGCAGTGCTTCTAGGTAATTGCATTTCTACAATTTTATGAGTAGAACCCACTGCATGCAATTTTTCACTGATTTTTGTTTAGTAAACAAGAAACTATGAGTGAAAAAATTAAATAACTGGGTTTCATTGAGATTTAGTAAATGATAAATAATCAAGAGGCAGCTAAAAAGATTCTGTGCAGTATCTTTTCAGTGCGATTGAGATTAATATGCATTCATTTATGTATATTAGCTATCTCTTATAAGGTAAAGTAGTGCTATAAGTTTTATCATAAATGCACTAAGAAAACTGCTACATGATCCTTATTTCCTCATAATACTAGAAAATACTGCTTGGCTGTTGTATGAGCTGCTCCTGAGGATCTGTAGATTTGACCTATCATCAGCTACTTTCACTGTTGTGAGAGCTGTTACAAACCTGACAGTCATCTGAAATTCCCAAAATGCTGATTGTCTTGTTACGAATTCTAGTGCAAATGAGATGAAATATTTCAGCCCACACATTTCTGGCACTGAAATAGTTGCGAAAAATCTACAGGCCTGGAGCTTAATTACATATTGATGTAGCATAAAGTAGCTTTTCAGATTTGCTTGAGATTGGTTTAGGCTGTCAGAGACACTCCAGTGTATTGTTGTGCGTGTTTAGTTCCTCATAGTGACAGCAGGGGAAGAAACCTGGAGAATATAATCACCTGCTTTCAAGATATTTCAGCTTTCCTGAGTTGCACGATTCAGGTAGATGCCCAGCAGAAAAGGAATGAAAAAAAAATTCTCTAAACAAGCCTAAACTGAGAAAAATAATATAATCGTCAGGATGTAAAGAAACCTGTGATCAGTTCATGCTTGTGGTGTTCTGGTCTTAATACTGTGAGAAATTTAGGCTTAGGAACATCCTTGGAAGATGAACGAGGAAACAGTGATGACTCAAAAACTTCTAGGAGGGAAGACCTTTTTAAGTGGTGTGGAGGGACACCTCCTTTCTGAGGGAAACCTGAATTACTCATATGTGTTGAATATCTGACTAACCTAGCACATACCCTCGTGACCTGGTCCAGAAAGTCAGTAATGAACAGCTCACTAAAGCAGCCATGAAGAAAGCAAGGAGAATTTGGGGGCAGCTTTCTTTCAAATTCAACTCTGCAACCTGTCAGCCTCAGCAGAAGAGAGAAATCCCATGAGACTTCACACAAATAAGCAGAAAAAACAACTAATTTTTTTTCCAGCAGCACTTAGATTTGGGAGCCTTTGAAAACCATATTTAAAGCATTTCAAGGCTGCATTTGTGGCTGTGCTCTCAGACTAACACATCACAAAGGATCTGTTGGTGCATATTAAGTTTATCCGTGCCGGTGGCAGTCACGTATCAGATCTCACATGAGATGCTAATTAGCACCTGAGAGGTGAGAGCTGCCAGGCAGGCTGAGGAGCTGTTGCTGGAGTTGCTGACTGATGTGCACTGAAGCAAACAGCTACAGCCATCTGCCAGGATGTTTTCTTTCCACAGCTGTTTGTCCTGACCCAGGGCTGGAAGTGAACACCCCCAAAGATATTAGAAAGGAGTGTTTATCCAAGAGCCTGTCACTGCAGTTCAGAACTAGCATCTCAGCTAATATAATTGACATGAATCCAGCTCTGGAGCTGCTTAGGGGAGCAGCCACAAATGCAGAGATGATTAATTAGGGGCAATATCATTGTAAAACACTCCAGGAGGAGCTGCCAGAGCTTGTCTATCACAGCTTTAGCTGGGTGAATACTTTCCACCTACTTCAAAGCAAAGTCACTGTCTCTCTTTGAACTCTTACTTCTTTCATGGAGAGCTGTGTAAGAATGCAGTTAGAAGTGTATCACAATATGACTGGGTTAGAATATGCCTTTCATAAGTTTTTCTGCATAATCTGTTTTTGGAAGCATTTAAGTCAAGTCCTAAAAACATGCTGGATCCTGTGCAGATTTGCCATTGAGCAGTTCGTAAAATCAAGCCATACTTCACTACGTTCACCAAGTCCCAGACTCCCCATATTCTAGGGATAGATTTTAGAAAAAAAGTATTTTAAATCCCTTTCTAATGTTCATCTGGACACAGGTTTATTCCTGCTGTAACACACTGAGCTGCAGTCAGTGATGTTGCATCTCACAGGAGGGAAAGATTTAGGCAGAGATGAGGTATTAGACTCTTTACAGTGTCTTTCCCAAATTCTCTTCCTGCAGTGCTCCAAGAGAAGTTAGTGTTGGGAACTGGCAGGTTCTCTCAGCACAGGAACTGTGGTTCAGGTCTGTCCCAGTGCCCAGTCTTGAAAGAGAGGTGCAGAGTTCTCAAGTGCAGGAGGAAAAGTTCATCAAGGCTGGATTTGTGCATCTGCTACTGGTGCAGAAACCACTCTCCATCTCTCACCTATTCTACAAGCAAAGAATTGCTCTTATGATTTAAGTCATGTAGGCAAACAAAGTAGAAAGTAAGTTAAAATGTTAATTGAATGCAAATTAGGTTCCAAATTAAACTTCAGGGAATGTTGAAGGATGAAGAAGGAATACTTTTCTTTATGCATGGTGATTTGCATAATAATAAAATAATTTAAATTATTAAAAACTTTTACTACATAGACTTTTTCTGGTGTGGAATATCAAAGTAGTTCTTGATGGGTTAAAACACCTTTAAATAACCTTTCTCATCTTTTTTCTTTGGCTGTGTCAATGAACATGTTGTGTCACTGAAGTGGTGCAAGCAATTTCCAGGTGTCCAGGACAATCATATTCCAAATTAACTGGTTGTTACTTCAAATGGATGTGCATAACCTTTGATAATCTTTGTGATTGTTTTGATTCTTTTCATACTGATCCTGTTTTTTCATAGCATTATGAAAGTGAGCTTTGGTAAGCATAAAATATAAAGGTGGTTAAATCTAATTTGTGATCAGAGAATGCACTTGCCAAACCTCCATCCTGTTGTGGAAACTCTGGACTATGTGATTGTTCAAGCTGTCATGTTTCTATCCCAGGGAGGATACTGTCTTTGGCCCCCCCTACTGAATTATACCAAATCTGAAGTTACTTTACAGGGTACTAGTGCCAACCTCAGCTAACAGGAGGAAATCCATCAAATAATGAGTGAACATTGCTGAAGGAGCAGATGATGTTCTCCTTCCTTGTAATAAAAGTTGTAAATGTGCTCTAATTCCAGATGGAGGTCTGCATCCACTAGGATTCATTATTGGCCATAGATCACCAGTGAAAGCCTGCCTGTTTGCCCAAGGTTCTGAGATGAGAAATCCCCTGTTCATCGTTCCTTCACAGCTTGTTTTACCCTAAAAGGGAAAAGACTGCTGGAGTTCTGTAATGCTGTTCCTGCCTTTTGCAAGCATCCTGTTGGTGGGATTATGCCCTAACCTTGACTAGCTGGCAATGCTGCACTGACTCAAAACATGGGCAGTGGTTGTGAAGCAGGTTTACCTCCAAGGAGGAGATGCATGAATTTCATAATGATTTACAAGGGAAAAGAAGTCTGAAACAATTTACAAGCGTGATCATGAGTTCCAAAACTTCATTTTAAACTTCCTGCTATCTCCATGGGCTTTTATTATGGCCCATGGAGGTAGTTCAAGTGTCCCTAGTTTCTCCTTTCTGGGCTTCAAGATTTCTTTTGTTACAGCTTTGAGCTTTTTTTTAAGTTAGAAATTTCTTTATGTACACATTCAAAAATAACCTTTGATGGGGAAGTCACTAAGAACCATGAACTGTTTGTCCACGGCTTTAAACTGAGAGATGCAAAACTTCAAACCTACAGACTTGTTAAGCTTTCAGCTCTCAGTTTGTGCCACCCTGCAGTCACAGAGGGGTCTGTGTCATACACTGAGATAGTGATCACTTAGTGTGTCTGCCTGAACAGCAAAACCAAACCTGCTGATTACAACTCCTGAACTGCTCCATTTTCTAACCATAACATCTCTCTTGGCCTTATTTTGGAACTTCAGGAGGCTGCAGCATCACTCACCATCTGGTGCATTTTGCTTATCAGTGAAAACAGTGATGCTGTCTGAGCTACAGCAGTGCTTTAAACTGTCTGCACCCTTCAAAATCATGCAGTCTGCTGCTGCCTCTAAGGAATTAAGCAGCCATATATAATTATTCATTGGAACAATAATAGCAGTTTTTCATTTAGAAAGCAATATATTGGAACAGTTCATTTCTTCAGAGTGATAGAGTATAGGTTTTGGAAATCATTCACTTACTGATTTGAACTTAGGTTAGTATATATGATATTTCAGCTTTGGTTGTCAGTTAAAGATAACTTGAATGAAATATATTTAATACCAGCTGTTTTATTGGTTTCTCACTTCCTTTGGTGATTCCGCAAAAATTAACTCTACAAATCACGTAGAAAGGAAACTAGATTTTTTAAAAAAAAAATTATGTGAGAGTTAAATATAGTACAACATTGACTTTTTCCCTGTCACAACACCTGGTGGCACCATGATTTGATTCCCACATCCCCCTTTCTCACTTGACCAAGGAGCTCAGGACTGGGGATCACCCTTTACAGGTGCTTTTGTTACTGCCATGAAACTCCAAAAGTTGCTGTCTTCAGGTCCTTCCACTCCTTTGAACACCCATCTATGCAGTCCTTTTAAAAAGGGCCTTTTCAGTAAAGTTACTGTTTTACATATGGCCTGTAACCGTAGCCATTTTGCAAACAGATCTCTAAATGCTGTTTTCCCTTCTAATTCAGTTCTTCCATGAAAGAAAAAAATAAGTTTTAGGGAGCCAGCAGTATGAACTAACCACAGTAAAGCACTCTGAAGACCTAAAATTTTAAACTTTGACAAACTTTTGACAGAAACACAGTTCTTTGCTAATGTGGTCTCAGATCCTTTTTCTTTTAACAGCTTAATTATCTTTCTTAGCTGTGGCTTTTCCTCCTCAGTTATGATTGGTATCCATGAAAGAAAAACTGCATGTAGGAGATGTATCCTGGCCTTTGCTTTGTTATCCTGACGTGACTGAATGATTCAAGTTGTCTTCCTGCCTGTTCCTAGTACCACCAGGCACTGTAAAGGTCAAGCTTTCTCTTTTTATAACCAGCACATGAGGTGGCAGGTTGGGACTTGCTGTGCCACCAGCTGTCCGGGGCCTGTCCTGCTGCACCCGCAGGTTCCCCTGCCATGGCACGAGCAGTGTCCCTCTTCTGCTTCAGGGACGTGCAAAGAAAGTAGATCTTGAAGGCAGTGATCTGGACATCCTTGTCAATTGTTGTCCCTCACACTTTGCTGCTAGGTTAGATAACATTTTTGGGATAGGAGTACTGCAGATACTTTCTGATGAAATTGAAAATCCTCTTTCTCACTATCCTGAAGCGGATGCTGTTTATCTTGCTGTGACACTAAATATAAGCACAAAGAACAATTAAGTACCCGGAATTTTTGGTACAACTGCAGCTACCAAAACCTGCATGGATGATGGCTTCTATCTGGGAGGAAGTTCAAGAGGTTTGATACAATTTGGACAGTCATATCCTCAGAGAGCAGAATCCAAAACATCTGCTGTCCTACACACTGTGTGTTTACAGTCACTACAGAACCTTGAAGACCTGTACTGTTGGGAAAGTAACTGCCCTTTCTGCAAATGTAATGCAATTTAATTTTTTAATATTATCCAAGTCCACTTTAAACCAGTTAAAAGTGGAAAGCCAGCAAGCCACCTCTGTGTTCTTACAAGGGTTCTCCATTGCATGATGAGCACATCCTCTTAACCTTTTGCTTAAAAAAAGAAAGATCATCCCTGTGCACTGCCTTAGCTGGACCATCAAAAATTGGGGTTTGGGTTAAAAAGGGTGAGACTAGTATTAGGAATCTTTCTTAGGATCTTCGCTGTGACCTAAAAGCAAAGAAAGGAATTCCAAGGATCAATACTGGTGTATACAGGAAAGGATTTAGGGGGATGTAACTGCATGATCTTTAAGGTCACTTCCAACCCAAAGCACTTTGTGATATTCTGAGTATAAAGCAGTTGAAACAGTGGCCTGTGACTGTGTCATTAATAACTGAAACCACATAACTCCTTACTTGAAAGGATTATTCAGGAAAGTTCCAAGGGCCATAAAGGCTCCTGTACCTTGCAGTATAGGATTTCTGCTGTACCAGTGCTGGATATATGTTTCTTGAATATATCAATACATACATCTTATCTTATCTTACACCTTGACAGGCTAATCTTCACAGGGTATCTAAGGAGTTCTTGACACCCTTTGGCACAGGACATTTTGGTGATATCGTGCCTTAGAGGCATAGAGTTGAAGCACAAAGAAATCTGATACAAGAATTAGTTGCTGCTCAGAGTCTCAAGGACCTTTTTTAAGCTAATAATCCAAGCTGAAAGTGAGAATGACATCTGTTCCTTATGTAAGGAGGGGATTTGGAGCTCTGGCTATTAATTACCTTGCAGTAGTAGTTTTGTTGTGGGTGTGGATTTGTTTTTGTACAAAACAGTAGCCATCATTACTTCCTGCATCAAAAACAGTTTTTATAGTTTTTCATGTAAAATTAGTTAGTGTTTTTCAGAGAAAGAAGTCACTGAGAATAATAAGGAATAGTATTTTTCTGTGCTAATAACATTCTTCCCCAGTGGAATGTAATTGGACTTAATCAGAGAAGGGTTACAGTGCTACAGCTTATGTTTGCTTAGGTACTTCTGCCATGAATCTGTGTGGGATGAAATAGAACTGGTAGGGATTGCAATATAACATGGAAATAGAGATAATGAGTGGCACTAAGATGTTGCCTTGCTGCTACTCCTGTCATTATTCCAGTTACAAAAATTACTCTTGTAAAATACCTTGATGAAGAATTACATGATGAGGAGTACTACAATTACAGTTGTGATTGTCAGGTAGGAATTTCCTGAGGAATTCATTGAGACTGTTCATATGAGGGTATTAAAGTGACTTCAGGAAGATGATTCCTGTTACCCTGGTGATGGACCCAGCACCAATGAGAACTTTATATAAACACAATGTGCAGCTTTTAATTTGCACATCTCATTAGTGCAATTTAGTGTAGAATTTGCTATGACATACATAGGAAAATATAGTCACTACAACTACACCCTCATCTATGGTTAAAATAAACTCCTGTGAAATAAGGTCACACCACTGCTCCGTGCATGGTTACACAGAGTAACTCTGCTTGTTGGTTGTTGTCACTGAAGGCTTCCCTGGTACTAACAAAAAACCTCCCTGTCAGATCCTGTCCCCTGCCTAATAAAGAGATTAAAAAGTAAAGGAAATGAGACTGTTACCTAAAGGTAGATACATCCTATGGTGTGCAAGTACTTTCCTAGTAGACAGCTACGATTTAACTTGTAAATATGGATTCAGGGGGTTGTTTGATCCTAGCATTTATTCAGTAACCTGCTAAGCTGACTTTATTTCTGAAAGTCCATGTTTGTGTATGTGTAGTATTCCTCAGACTCCTCAATTAGAGGATTGCTGGAGACTTGATAGTCTGAAACCACTCATTTGTACTTAGTGAAAATTTCCTCCTGTCATAACCATCTCTCTAAAAAGGTCACTTGTGAATTGAACATGCTCAGGAGCAAAATCCATGTTCACCATTTACATCTGCCTGCCTACGAGGACGTGGAATTTGGAGAACTTTTACTGTTGTTTCTTACACAGATTAAAATACAGCTATCCTATACCATCACCCCATGATGGCATTTCTGGGCACATGCTCTTTGTGGTCAGTGAAAGATTTATCCTCTCAGACCTCACCATAAAATACAGTCACTTACTTAATGCATTTCTGGGTACCTGCTGCCCCCACGAGCTGTAAATCACGTTATTATGGTTAACGACTCTGCCCAAAAAAGGAAACTTCCTGAATCTTATTGATTGTTTTTTTTCTAGCACTGAAAATATTACTTGAAATTGTCACCTTTTACTTTTCTGAATAGAGACTGATTTTATGTTAGGGCACTTTTTCATTTTATATTTATAAAACGTACAAAAAAAAAATGCATTAATGTTTCCAGACCAAGCAGTCACCAACTTTATAGTCAGGACATAAACCCTGAAAATAACAGCATAACATCATAATGGGAAACCTGACAGGTCATTAACTACAGTGGTACAAATGGCAGTACTGTAATTCATAAGTGCTTGTAGACTACAGCCCAGCCTGCAGCCTTTCAGAGCCTGCACGACAGAGAAAAATACTCAGGAATGGAGCACAAAATAACCAGGTCACACTGGAAGTTCTTCACTTGACACCAGAGCACATAGCTGACAGATGTTCCAGCACAACACAGAGGTGGTTCTTTAGGACCCTTTTATGACCTCCTCTAATTTATTCTTCCTTATATCTTTAATATCTATGAGTTTGTTGTGAGGGTTTTGGTGAAAAATGAAGGTGTTTATTCAGAGAGGTAATTTTACAAATATTAAATGAGACGTATGTGTGGGAAAAAGGATAAGCTGAGATCAAGGCAGCAGTTGGAAGCTGGGAGAGAATCAAGCAGCCAGTTCAGATGGCTGTGCCATCAGGCTAGTCTGGCTGGCATCCCTGTGCTGTTGATTAAAGAAGAGAAGGGTGTTCCTGCAGATCCTTTGGATCAGCCCTGTGCTTTGGCTGACTGACATGAAGCAGTGCAGCTGCCCCAGCAGAGAAGCAGCAGGATGGGCACTGAAGGTTTGGCAGCCCTTGCACAGATCACCAGAGCTGCCACTGCAGAGCCTTGGATTAACAGAGTTGAGGAATGTTGCAAATGATTATCTGCAGTGACATTTTGACACTATCTCATACTATAATTTAACAGGCAAGGCAGGAAGGAGGGTGGATGTGTCCAGGCCAAGGAACAGCCCCATTCCACAGCCATTTGTTCCAGTTCAAAATCAAACCCAAAGGTTGAAAGCACTTGCAGCAAAACAGTGACATTTCAGTTGACAGATGAAGACATGGGATTTTTCCTCCTTCCTTATAATATTGGTCAAGTTGGGTTTAGTTGTGTCTCTGAAATCAGGCATTGTGTGGTTCCTACACTAGAATAATTAGGATGAAAGTCTGACTGAAGTAGTCTCTACAAAAACAAGAGCTGCTGCCAGTCTGGAAAATCCTAGTTTATTACTTTCATCTGAAAATAGGTCACACCGGAAACAGTGGGATTTGTTTGCTGAGACAAATGCTACATATCTTGAATAAAGGCCATCAGAAGCTGATTCTTGAAAAAAATTAAAAATCAATATTTACAAGATTGTATTCCCTTTACAATGGTTTTATTTAAAACAATCTCTTTCCAAGTTCTTTAAGTGCAGTGAAATTTATTTCCACAGCTGTGCAGTGTAGCCTCCATCTCCTGTTCTAGAATGTTCACACTGCATTTACATTAATAATGTGCTTTTTGAGGAAATCACGTTTTAATACTGTATCCTTTGCTTCTCATGGAGTGTCGGAGTCGAGGGAAGCCTGAAAGCTTCTCCTGCTCCTCTGGTGGTTTCTTTATATCCCCAGAGCTCCTCAAAAGTGTCCTAGCCAGCGACCTAGGCTTTTGGAGAAGCTCCCTCCACTTTTGGGAGAACCTGAATGCACCAGAGAGGTGAAGAGATTTTTGTTTAGTGAACCACAGAGAGTTTAGTTGTAGTTTTTAGGATCTTGCTCTGTGTATTACATAGGGACAAGATGGAGATTTTTTGGGTGTGGTTTTTCCTTCTTTCTTCTTCTCTCTCCTCATTCTCTTCCTCTCTTCTCTGACACCAGTTCCTGTGGTGTGTTGGTTGGTGGATAAAAGTTAGTATTGAAAAGACATATCAATAAGATGAGGGTTTACTGGTGTTGAAAAGAAAATAAGATACATATTGTTTCTTGAATGGTTGTTAGTAAGATATAAAAGTAGCTGCTGATCTGCAGCCATTGCCTTTTTGCCCTGGTGCTCTCGGGGGATGCTGTCTCTCCCTCCGAGGTTTTGATAAGACAAATAAACAACTCTGAAACAGCAGAAGAAGATCTCTTGCTGCATTTTTTCCAACGTGAGGAACCAAAGGAAGAAAAGCCCCAGGGCAGAGGACAGGGGGCCCAGACCTTCGACAGTGGAGGAGAGGGGTGAATGGGAGGATTAAACCTATGCACAAGGATCATGCTGGTGTTACCACGGCACTAACAAGTACAGAATGAACAGGATGCAGAGCTTTGAGAGGAGCTGCTCCTCCAAATCTCAGTCAGGTGCAGTTAAAGCCATACCAGGTTGCAGCTGGGAGTGATAGTTAATTTCCAGCTTTAGTCCTAATTTAGAACTGCAGGATTTAGCTGTTCTCCATGACTCAAAATACAGCATATGACATAGGAGAGAACATCTTAGATTATGGAGTCAACCTTTCTGTATTTTGAAACTGGGCTACGTAGGTCATGGCTACAGAATTCCCTTCCACAAGTGCATGTCAGGGCATTTCCCAGGAGGGAGTTCAGATTCCATTTTGCTTTTCCTATCCTGCAGCTGAGTATCTTCAAATGGCTTTTCTTCCTTCAGATCAGGCTTTCTTAAAATAAAGAATAAATGACTGAAGTCTAATAGGATATTGCTGAAACACTTACATTGCATGGCCTTGGTGGGCTCTATTGTGCACACGCTGACATCTTCAGAATTACTTGGTATTTTAATGTGCATTTAAAATTGGTTAACAGGAGTATAAATTAAAGCAATAGTGAAAGTAGTCTCTCAAGGTTTTATTGTTCATTGTAATGTTCTGTTTATAGGCTTGCTGCTTTGTGGCAGGACTTGTGTTGGTTTAGTTTTAGCGAGTGCAGTAGGGAGAAGGTGGCGTTCCACCCAGAGCCTGGTGAAACCAATGGAAGTCCTTCCATTTAACTCTCTTGGGGCTATGGTCACATCATTCTCACTGCCAAACACTGGGATTTACTTTCCCAGTTAAGAACACTGTCCAGGGAAAATTCATATTTACATAGAATTCTAAATGCTTTATCCCAACTCCTTTTACATTATTCTTCATGCAACCCCTATCCCTGGTTTAGTAAAAAAAAAGTAACTAAGAGGGAAAAAAGATGAAAATTATGTATTTGTTGAGCTGTGACATAAGACTTGTGTGTAGAAGCAGCTGCTCCTGTTGACCTTAACAAGAACCTTCTTCCCATGAGAAAGTGCATATCAAAGATCATCAGCAGCCATTAATACCTATGCGAGAATGTTTCAATTAAGCAGCCCAGAACACTGGGTTGCTAAGGCTCTGTGGGATGTGTGAGAGTGTCTGAGATAGAAGAGCAAGAAACATCTGCTCTGCCATTTATTTGTGTGATTGGTTAGTCTCATAATCACTGGCTGCATAGTTTGATCCTAAACTTGTACACCAAAAAGCCATATAAATACTGGTGTGTGCTTAACAAAGTGATGCTATCGACTTCGAACAGGGTCCATGTTGTTTCCAATCGGTGCATTGTGTGTAGGGATATGACTCAATTCCTACACCTCTCAGGCAACCACAGTGCAATTCGGGAAAGGGCCAGAAGAAACGTACTGGTTAAAGTAGCAAAAATTTCTTTGAATTAAAAGACATGAAGGTCTTCTCCTATGCTCAGGTTTCTGTCAGCCTTACCATTATTTGTCCTTTCTTGCTGATTCCGTAACTACTCTTTTCACAGCCATCTCTCCGTTAATACATTCATTAATTACATTTGGGCAGGCACAGATACTTGCTTAAGGAATGAAACAGAGCTCCAAGTAATCGCTGTAGAAGACGACAGAAACTCTCCCAGCTTGTTACATCAAGTCATGGATATTTATGGTTATTAGTATTCATTTCTCATAACAAACACTTTACATTTGCATAGTTTTTGCATTAAACCTCCACCTAAAATACCATTAGATTGTAAACATAAAGATATGAAGGAGCTCCAGAATGTGAATCTTATGAAATATAGAAGAAAAAGAAACTTTCTTGGTTTCACAGACAACACTTCTTGATTTAGAAAGTGCAGATGGAAACAGAATATTTTTTCTAAGTTTTCACTTTCAGATCTGGTTTAGCAGTCTAAGTCCCAGTGGCTTTTTAAGATTAATGGTCACATCTGCAAACTTTATTTAAGTGCTTTAAAATGCAAAGTACTGGCCAAGGAAAAGAAGGTAAATACTTCAGATACACAGCTTCCCCAAAAGACTCTGGGAGTTAGGCATCAAACTTGCTTAGGCAAGAAGATAGGAAGATCCCAGGAGGCACCTACTGTATCATTTAGTGCCTGAAGACCCTCATAATTGTCTGTAAAGTTCCAAAGGACTTAAATCATCTTTAGGTAAGAACTTTAGTGCCTGGAAGAGTACCCTCTGTTCTCTTAGGGGTTGAAAGTGAGGTAAAAAACTGAAGAATCAGTTAATGCCCGGCCACCTCAACCCTGCTACAAATGGAAATCCAGAGGAAGTTAAATGACTTGAAAGAACTATTGGCAGCAGAAATGGGTTCAATTGAAAGATGTTCTTGTTTCTTGCCTGCTTCTGGAAAGATTTCTGGTAAACTGTTTCTAATGTGCTCTTCAGGAAGCTATTACTGAGATACTGGCGTTTAATTTTCAATTTCCTGGTTGACCTTGTTCTGCAACATGGGTTTGCAATGGTTTTCATACTCAATAGTGTTGCTGGGCCCTATATTTACAGTGAGGATTTTGTGGAGTGTGTTGATCCTAATTGGAGGAGAGAGGATTCTGAGGTGAAGGCTCTTAAATACAAAATTCTTGGAATAACGTCAGCTGGCTTTGGCAGGAAAACGTTTTCACAAGTGTTTTAAACATGTGTTTTTGCTTACCAATCACACAACTACAGTTTCCTAAACTGCATTAAACTGCAGTAACATCTGCATCTGAGAGGAACAGGACATGACCTGTCTGCAGACACGACCTCTGTGGGACTGAGGAGAGGGGTGCACTGGGTTCTTCGTTGAATTCCATACACTTTAATATATACTAAAGAGTTGTCAGCAGCTCTTTTACCATCCCTGGGCAGAGAGAGGGGCTATGAATGTTTCTGTCATGCTTTCTGTACTAAAGGGAAAAGGACTGGCACAAAAGCTTCTGTCTTGTGTCAGTAAAGCAAAGCTCCACGTTCCCTCCAGATGTCCCACTCTGTGGCTTGACATACTTGATTTTATAGGCGGAATCTGCAGTCAAAAACAGTGCACTGGGCACCCCAGCCCATTACATGCTCTTCTGTGATTATGCCAAAGCTCTTACTGATGTGACTTCTAAAACTGTCTTGAACTGCTCAAGAGTCTTCCTCCATATTGTAGTGTTAAATATGCAAGAAATTCGTGTTGGAGGGAAGTACTTTCCTTCTACAGCAGGAGTTTAACAAATAGAACCAGATTCAAGTGTCCTTATTCAGAGGCTCTCTAAATTTGGTGACTGTTTTCACTCCCTAACTTGCCTCTTTTCACTTCGTGACATATTTTAAGAGAAGCCAAGATGATACTGTGCCTCACCTCCATATGGCTGTGGGTAATCTTGTCACAGAACAACTTGATTTTCTGTTCTCTCCCTGCCATACTTTGCATGAAAGTAACTTGAATATATAGAGAGAATTTTATACTATGAACGGACAGAATTGCAGATATATAGAGAATTTCACATTATGGATGGACATAATCCCAACTATATTTACCTTTTCTCACTGGCTGTCTGAGCTAATGCCCGAATTTGCTAATTGTCAGAGTCTGAATTCACTAGAAGCTTAAAAGAAATGATCAAACTTTAGCCTTTTCATGAGGTCAGTCAGATGGTTCATCCCTTGGGTTTAAACCCCACTGCTTCAGCAGAGACATTCAGCCACCAGGGGAGCTACATAAAACCGGCTGCTCCAAAGAACAAACAGAAATTCCTGTATCTTTAGCCATTGCACTAATAAATGATCAAATTCTGTTTCCTGTATTTGCAACCAAAACCTCCAAACAGACCCAGCCACTGTGCAGTGCAAACCAAAACATCAAAGGCCAGAGAAGAAGATCCCAATATTACATTTCACCAGCCTCAAACACCTTAAGGTCATTGCTGTATTAATGCTGATACTGGGTTTTTGGGTTTTTCAAGCATCTTTTTTAGAACCATCTTCCTTCCTATGTGGCTCTCCAGTTGAAATTCATTCAGACACATTTGTATCTCTATGTACACCTACAACTATAGAGATTTTTCACTTTTAAGATTCAAATGTTTGATATACAAAATGTTTATCTATAGCATTCCTTCTGTAATACCAGGAAGCAATACTTGTGTAGTAAAAGAATTAATCTAGTGGTTGAAGAACAGCAAATATAAATTATTTTACAAGACAGAACTTAATTAGTATAATTTTATGATGTGTGGAGATGGATAAAGTGCTCCTTGAATGCCAAGGTCTTTGCATGAAGATGCACGCATAATTTCAGGCTGGATTTTTTTTTTTAAATTGCTTTTAAGAATTGAAACAACCATTGGGATGTAAAACGTTTTTTCCCCAGCCTTGTCTTTTCAAGAGTCCATCCCCTTATTTTTTCATTTTTTAATAGTGTTTAATATTGAACATTTTATGTGAATATTTTGCTGATAGAATTTGGGCTTTTAAAAATCAGTTTTCCAGAAATAAGCCATAGGAAATCAGGATATATTATATCTAATTCTGAATTAGTATCGGCCAGCCAATATTGGGAAAAGCCTATTGTCTTATTTGTAGGTACAGAAGGTGGATCATCTTGGTAGTTTCTAATGTCTCTTTGGCATTTTTACCCTGTTTCTTATTATTCCTAAAGAATTTCTAAGCTGTTCTTTTTTTTTTTTGTAATTTCGCCACCCCAGGTACTACACTCTACACAGTGCTCAGGACTAGTTTCTTCATACACCTTCAGAATACTCTTAATATTATTTTAAATAGCTTGTACCTTTACATTTGCAAATAATGTATTTTATCCAAACCAATGTTTTCAGTGATAGTTGAGTTGGGGATTTGAACTTACTTTAAATTTCAAATACAACATGAATCATTGAACTCTCAAACCAGCCTGATTCTACTTCCACCTACAAAAATACATCCCAATTTTACACATGAGAAATTTTGTGCACATTTCTAGTATGGAATCTACTGCAGGCAATAAATTTGATAAAAGATCACAGGAGTTTGGGTATTTCATTCCCTCGTTTATGTCCTGGTGAATGTGCAGTGTTCTGTGCAGACACAAGAAGCTGCTGGGGCCAATCGGCAAAGGAAGAGGATGTTCAGGATAGAGGAACAACATTTCCATATTGTGCCAAGGATAGCAGCAGAAAGGAAGAGTTACCACTTTTACTCTGCTTTAGCAATGCCAGTTAGCATGCATATTAGCAATCCTTTCCAGTTGCTGTGTCTAAAGTTAGGAATGTATTTGGAGGAAGAGCAGCAACCCATAACCAAGCATAAGAATGTCAACAGCAGACTTAGCTCTCATTGCAAGGTCCATGAGCAATGGCTTTACACAGAAATGGTTTTTGCTTTGACCAAAATAAATGCAAAACTTTATTTAGTAAAAACAGTGAGCCCAGAATTCTTTAACTTTTCACAAAACTGGCAGCTAAATCCAAGAACATACGTCCAATTTACTGTGTGGGCAAGGCATTTCTACAGAACTCTAAAAATAAGTTGTTGTGTATATTTTTTGAAGGTGGGAGTGACATTCTGGAGATACTTGAGCTTTTAGGAATCATCTTCAACAGGAAATGAATCAGCTACTGTGTTCACCGTGTTCTGTAGGTATTTCTTGTTCTAAATTTAGAGTCTGTGGGACTGAGCCTCTTCTCACCTTTTTTACCTCACATTTGCCCCAGTATAAAGTGTTTGGGGAATTGCTTCTGGATTCTACCACAACCAAAATGATAGTAATGAGGTACAAAGTTAAAATTTGATCCAGGAAGAATTACAATGGATGTGTTTGTAGGTACACATTATTTATAATTATGTAAGACTGGTATGGAGCTCCTGTTCTAATCTCCATTTTTAAGCTGATTATAATTAACTGAATAAAATGAAGTAAGATTTCCTTGTTATATAACATCCCAAAGCATGTCAATCTTAAAGCAATAACCAGCATCCTGCATGTTTGAGGTTTTTGTTCCTCAGCTCTGCACAGCATTGCCATTCAGAGTGTTAAATATGACTCCAAACAATTGATAGGGAGGCTCAAGGTTCAGTTCTTGCTTCAAGAAAGAAAAGGGTTCCATTTCTCTCTACTGGATAAAGTCCTGCTTTACTGAGAGAACAGAAAGGTAACATGAGAGAAACCATCACCTGTCCTCAAGAAACTGAAGAGATACAAGACTATGGAAAATTATGTAAATCAGGTATTCTTCAGCCATGGCCTGTGGAATAGGTCATGGGAAGTGTTCGTATGGGCAAGCCAAAAAGATTGGAGAAAAGACAAAATTCTTAAGTAAACACTTCCAGTTCTGCTGTCAGCAACTCTCCTGAGATTCACACAGCCGTGCCCCCACCACAACCAGTGAGGAGAAGCTCTGGAAGTCTGAGCTTTGGAAAGAAAATTTGCTGCTCATCAGCTTTCATAGTGAAGAAATACCAAGTGATTCTTGTTTGGAATATGTGCTGTGATTCCATGGGCAGACTTCCCAGAGACTGTTCGGTGGCATGGAGAAGCCTTGTGGCAGCAGGCCAGCTGGCACCCTCAGCAGCACTCCATGATCTCTGGAACCCCTGAGAAACAAGCAGAGCTTCCTCCACAGATGGCTATCAGCCTCCTTCTCATCTGCTCCACAGCCTGTGCCTCCCAAATCAATATTTTCATAGGCCGCTCAAAATTCCAGCTGGACCTTCTATGGATGCGTGCTCCACCAGCCTCTGCTTGTAACCATTTTCTTCCATTTTCACATAGCTTTAGCCAGTTGTTTTGGTTTTGAGTCTTTACCCCCAATCACCAGGGATTGCACTTTCTGAAGGAAGTTAGGGCATCATGCAGTTTGTCTTCAGGGAGCCCTGCTCTCCTCTAAAGATCTACCAAAGTGAAAGAAAGTAACTGCAATGGCAACTGGATCACATTCTAACTTGAAGAACAAATAACTTTCTAGCTCTGGTTTCTGTGTTTGCCCTTGGCCCTTGTTCTGAGTTCTTTGAACTCATCCTTCAACATCCAGAGAAATCAGTGATTTCAGAGAGGGACCTCCTGTTTTCTGTTAATGAACATCCTTGGTCTTTCACAGGATTTTAGTTTGGCACCATCATATTTGAGTAGAAGAAAAATCAAGACTAATCCTATCTTGAAATTTGTATCGTGAAGCAGGGTTTCAGATTACAGTATTTTAACACTTAAAATTTTGTTTTAAAACATCATAATTAAAAGAATACCAAGGGAAAATTAATGTGAAAGCAATACTAGAGGCCTTGCTATACCCTCAGATCCTAAGTAAGGTATTCTTGCAGTTCAAGTTAAGAAGTACTTACTAAAACATTAATCATCAAACATTTTTTTATAAGCATTTCCTTCATTGATTCATGTTACTCCTTGACTTAATTTTTTTTAGTACTTTATATTTTTTTTTCCTGGGGACACAGAAGTGTTAGCAATGAAAATAAGAAGTCCCAAAACATCTATAAAAAGGCACTTGCCTTTGTGTTGTCCAAAGACATTTTAAACTGATTGTTTCTCAGTTGTCTTTATGAAATAAATGGTTTACAAAGTAACATGGAATAGTGGATGTGCAACATTTCTGTGTTTTTCTAGGTATTAAAACTTACCATCCATGACATCTGCTACTATTTAAATAAATCTTCTGTATTCTGTCACTTGTACACTACAGGGTTACATTTCATGTCACTGAAAACCTCTTACATGTGGCCAGGAATAGGACCATCACCAGAAAGCTTATTTTTAGAGTATTTCAGTGCTGATCTGAAAGGGCTCTGTGTTCAAAATAACAGAGTAGCTCTTTGTCAGACCTCCAACATGGCATCATTTTAAGATGCTCCTCATTATGTTTAACAGTAGAAGGTTGTGCCTTTGTACACTTCACACATTCCGTACTTTTTAATATAAATGTTAGTACCAAATTTCACTGTGTTTTGCCAACTCCTAACACATCGCAGCAAAGGATGAAAGAGCACAGACCTGGCTTTGTGTGGATGGGGTCCAGCAGCAAACCTTGTGTCTGCAGAATGTCGAGGCTTTTGTTGTACTTGTTACTAAACCACTGCCACTGTCCTAATTAGCTTTTGTTATGTTTGTCTTTGAACAGCTAAATAACAGGTCTCTTTCAGCTGTCTTGTCTTTGGGATTAATTGTAAACATCTGCCAGCTGGTGAGGACAGTAATTCTTGTAGTTGATCAGTAGAGTTCCTGAAAGGACACTGGTTTATTTATTTCGTAAAGCCCTGCTTTACAATTTCTTTGTAACTTGAGATTATGTGTCTGGTTTTCCCTTTTTCTTCCTTGTTAACAGAGGTTTTATGTACAATTTTTTTAAATGCTGTAAAAATTGGAAGTAGAAATCAGCATCAAAGCAAAATGAAAATTGCCCATTAATGCTGCATTTCATTCTTGAGATGGCATAAATCAAGTCTTTGTTTATATAATCTATAGAATCCTATTCTATTGACAATGAGAAAAATTAATTTAAAAGTTTCACTGAAACCTGTTCTGTAAGGAAACAAAACCTTTACACTATCACACAATCATTTGGGAGAAGCAAAAATTCATCTTTCAAAGGCCAATCCAAGCAGGAATAGATGTGTATACAGATAAGCAACCTGAGCAGATGGTTAGAAAAAATGAAAGTGGACGGCTGAGAAGAGGTCTGTCTGACATTCACTATTAGAGACAACAGTGGCTGTTAATAAAGCAGAGTTAATTCTATAGCAAGGAGTGAAATATTTAATCAGCAGTACTTCATACATAATTCAATTAACTGCCTTCACTCATCAGTATTAACGAGAGTTGGAGATTGGATTAATGTGCTTGAGCTTCATCACAGCACTCCCAGTCTGCTTAAATGCTGCCAAAACTTTAATAAAGTCCTGCCAGTCAAATTACACTATCTGAGCGCAGAGCATCAATGTGCTGATATTACAAATTATACACAACAATGTTTGCTAATTCCATATTTATGCTGATCTCTGCACTAAACAGTTTAATTAGTGTACAGTGGTAGAACAAGTTACATTTCTTACCCCTTCCTTGATGACGTCTTTAGTATCATCCAAGTTACTGAGCAATAACTATAAAGGGTGTATCCATGTGTTTTCAACCCCCCAATGTTTTAAATAATGACTTTAATCAGCTACATGGATTGCCAGATGTAGAATTTCTACAGTCTGAAAAGTAGCAGAATTTCTACTAGTCTGAAAAGAATAAACACTAAATTAATTTCTCTTTTGGTTCTAAATTCTAATTCCTATTGTGGTCTCTGTTTTTCTGTGTGTAACACAGACCTCACCCTCAGTTCCCATGAATAGCCCTGATCATGCCACTTCCTGTGGCTCATATTCTTTGTGCTTTCTCTCCCTTCTAGGAAGAGAGAAGGGACAACCAAGGATTCCTAAGTATTTTCCTTTCTTCCATTAAGGAATTTGATTCTCAGAAGCTGATAAACCTTCCTCAGCAGAAGCTGAGAGAATGGTGCTTTGGCATTATATCCCATCCTGTCCTGCCTGTGGCCAGCCTCACCCAGGAGGCTTTAGAAGCACTACACCCAACCTTAAGAAGGGGGAGGGATGCAGCTGGACACTGCTTATTTCACCTTTAACACTGAAATAAATCTCTGCTACTCCTCAAAACCCTTGGCTACTTTTCAGCTGGGTGAATTGAGGCCAGACCCTAGCATCCAAAAGGAGATTTGAAAAGTGCTTTGAAATGCAAGTTCTGGAAGCATTACAAGCTGTCATAAGAATCACAGCAAGATAAATGACATAACAGAGAAAAGGCAGAAGAGCACGCTTTTTTATATATTTCTTTCTTATCTGACCAGAAGAGAAATGAAGATGTCAGTTAGAGGTTTTGGGTACAGCCAAGTGCCTAAGAGTTCAGGAGTCCACAACAGGAGTTTGAGGGTAATTTTGCTGGAAAGTAATTTAGAATTGTAGAGCATTCAGAAACCTATTTTGGGGGGACAGAAAGGCATGTGAAAATCACACTTGACTGTATTCAACCTGAATAGATTACCCCTTTTACCTTGGCTTTTTGATACCATTCCTATCACCTGGAGTATGTGACATCAAAGGTGTGTCATAACCATCCAGTTCCTCACTCCACAAGGTGAAAGCACTGCAAGCTGAATTGGAAGTGGTGACATTCTTTTGGGAGCTGCAGCCCTGTATTTGGAATCAAGTCTCTCGAGGACAAGTGAGGATTAGAGAATGCAGCACAATACATGAAAGCAAGAGACAGCAGCCAGAATTTCTCAGAAGAACAGAGAAACTGGGTCAGTCAAGAACTACATAAGGAGAAATGCTATTTATGCTATATGTTCGGCAAGTAGTGCCATCTGAGGATTTAGCAATTCATCCAAAAAATATTAGAGGTTAAGGCTAAGTTGGCTATATTTTAGAAACGGAAAATAGTGGAGAATCAAACCCTTACCTCTTAATAAAGTCAACATAACTTCATTAATTTGACGAGAGCCTCACCAGTTCAGAAGCTGTTCCTTGCTGTTAATATTTATCCATTACCATGTTTTGGTAGGAGTGTCAGCAGCAGCAGATGAAATGCTAAGTTGACAAGTATTCCTGACCCCATTTCTTCATCAGAACCTGCACAAGGGTTGCAGATTTTCAGGGGTTCAGGGGTACAAACGCCTTGCAGGTGGTAAAAGTTTCTGTCTTAAAGGAGAATAAAATGAGCTATGTCCACATTGGAGAAACAGTTTGAATCTGCTGATAAAGCTGAAATCCTACTTTATCCTTTTGCTTTCTATTCAAAATAGAAAATATAAAGGCCATCTAAAGGGAAAAGTACAGGGTCTGCCCAAAATCTGGTTTAGACTAATAAAGAGGCACTCAAGCATCCAGCCATTTAACAGAAGAAGGAGAACCACTTTCTAAATCAGTTTCTAAGTTTCAGGCACTTTCGGTGACATTGAAAATAAAAAATTGATCTAGAAAATCAGCAGACAACCCATGATGTAAAAGTGCTGGTGCAAGGAGTGTTGCAAAATGGAAATGGAAGAGTTGGTTACAAATGGACTGCACCAGGATGTTTCCGTGCAGTGGCTGCATTTGTCAATGAGATAAAAACATGGCAGCAAATACAGCACTATTGACTTATGAATGATTGGGACAGACTCAGTTTAAAAATAACAGAATAAGGAGCTCATGCAATTCACTGTAGCAAAAGAAAATATGGTGCTTGCACTGAGTGGACATTAGAAAATTGTCTTCTTCCCCCATGTGTAGTCCTGCTAATAATTGTCAAGAAAAAAAAAACGTCATAAGTTCTAATAGTAAAAAAATTTTAAAAAATTAATAGATCCTCCTGACAACCTTTTCTGCTTGTGAGTTTTCTGCCCTGCACATGGGCAGTGACACAGGCTTCATGCTGAATGTCACTGTTGGCCAGAGCTCCAGCTGTAAATTCATAGCTCTCACGGTGAGAAGACATTGCCAGATAATGGGTAAGGATTTTCTGTACATTATGACTGTGTGTCATCCAGCTACCACCTGTACTGAACTAATAATTTGTCTGAATAAAGCAGTACTCCATAAACTTTCCTGCTGAGCAAACAGCACACTGTTGGCAACATCATACTCTGTTCTCCCTTTCAGCCCATCAAAAGACGGCTCAATTACCATTTAAAAATTTATACTGCCTATGAACTCAAGAACTGGAGAATTAGTAGTCAGCTTGAAGATCTTTTGAAAAGAGCAAATGTGTCTTAATGTGAGGAAGTGACAGGTTTGCAGGTTAGTGTTAAAAGGACAAGCCAGTGTTGATGCTAATTTTAACACGCAGGATGTGCACAGTGAAGAACAGGCAGATGAAAATGATGGATTCTGTCAGCATCTAAGAGGGGATGATCACCCTTCAGAGATGCCCAGATTCAGGGAGTAGAAACAGAAGAACTAGAAATGACAATTTCTTTTCCTTCTGGAAAAGTCAAGGCTAATGGTAAGATTGATAATTAGAAATAGGCTTGTGAAGTTTGACATATTTTGCTTTCTTAAAAGCTATGGTAGGTGTTTGGCTCTAAGGTGCTTTTATCTCATAGCAGAATTTCAGGGAAGCTGTCTTAAATTTATGTCTTATTTAAGGTTGAGCCTAATTCCAAAATATGGGTATCATTTAAGAATGGAAAGAAGCTTAGTTAATTTTAAAGTGTTTATTGTGCCCACTGCCACATGGTCCTGTACGGTCAGGGGCCAGAACAAGCACTGCCAATTTTGGGAATTCATTTTCTAATGCAAAATTTTGTAAGATTTCTATACAATTTAGAAATGCTAATATACAGGGGATAACAAGAACTAGAAAAAAGAAGGAAGAATTAAAAAACTTTGATAAACTCAGGAGTTTCCATGTATTTATTTAAACCTCATTCATGACAAAATATGAGGATACATGTGTGCAGATTACGAAGCTAAATGTATTTCTGAGTTTCCACACTTGTGTATTGTGAGGGATTTTTAACTTATGAGTTATTAAATGTGAACCATGGAGCATCCTGTCAGATACCGCTTCACACAACTGAGTTAGGAAAGAGATGAGTATGGAAATAAGAGAGCAGACAGAACAAGACAAGGTGACATCTGACGTCAGGGTAATGCACCAAAACTCATGGAATAGATGGTTTGCTACAAGCAAATTTTCTTGCACCTCAGACTACAAAAATAAGTTAAATACAGAATACTCAGTTTAAAAATAAACCAAATAAGAATATGCTGCATATCTCAAATTAAGGAGGGTTTGGTATTCATGCTAGCAAGTTGCAGTAATCATCCTAAGTCTTAACTACTACCTAAAAGCACTTTGTGGCAGAGATCTGGTGGGACATGAGAATTACCTTCTCCTAAGTTTGGTTGTCTTCATTAAGCGATTTTCTTATTGGTCGGATGTCCAGAGGGTTTGTAGTACCCAGGTAAGTTTTCAGGGATCCCAAGGTCTAGGATTTACCATCCAGGTGGTTTTACCTGGGGGTGAACAAAACTTACAGCAAAAGATTTGAGGAGAAGCCCCTTCTCCTGCTTGTAGAAGGACCGACCATGATGTTACCACAAGTGCAGCTCCTGAGCAGGTAGAAGTGGATCAGTTGTGCACGGGGAAGAGCCACCTCTAACATCCACATCAGGAGTAATTCCCAGGAGAAGACTGAACCCACCAAACTGTTAACACCTGCTGTGATTGTGAGCCTAATGCAGCCTCAGCCTGAGGAGAGCAGTGGTTAGGTTGGAAGTTGATCTGTTTGTTTTGAGTGCAGAAAATGAAGCTCATCTGCTTAATGAGTTACAGAGCATTTTCAGACTTAAGGAGTTACAAGTGTTACCTCAGGGAAAAAGAGACCTTAAAGAAACTTCACTAGGCTGAAAAAAACTGTGCTTCCTACTTTTTCAAAAGAGTTTCTAGAACTGTAGGCTTACTAGTGCTGGGGACTGGAGCATAAGTCAGTCCATATGAACTGCTCTATCCAGATAACATTTTGTAAGAACTTTTGATTTAAAATGCATCGCAAAAATCCTTCTACCAGAAGAAGCAGCTTCAGATGGTATCAGAGAAGAAATTTCTCAGAGGTTACAGTTTATGGAGTTTTATTTCTCACAGATTGGGAGTGTATTTTTTGAAGGAAGAGAAATTGAAAACAGGCCATGTCAATTGTGTGAACAAAACCAGAGTTCTTCCTCAAACACCTGAAATTATTCCCTCTGTTTAAAACATTGTGGCCACTTTGATTTTATTATATGCTACACAGCAAAACCAGAACATGGATGAAACATGTGGAAGTTAAAGGGGGAATTTCAGGGATTGTAAGAGATATCGGGCATAAATTGGAAATTAGATGCAGATAGCTTATTTAGTATCTTTTGGCAAGTGCTGTGGATTCAGAATGTATCCGTGCTTCAGAGAAGCATTTAGCTGTAAGCATTAAAATTGTATTGTTTCCTTCAAAAGCTTTTAAGATTTTCAAACTAAGGATGTGCTGAGGCTGAAGGTTTCAAAGGAGTGATTATTATTAAAAATCACAATTGTAGCAAATCAGTGGTGTAACAAGAACACCAGGCCTTGTGAAGTTTCAGAAATGACTTGCACGCAAATACAGCAAAAAGTATTATTTCACATCATAAGACTGATGAGGAAATCACCAGGCCAAAACCCGAGAGATGTATAAAGACCATTTTTTCTATTAAATTGGCCACAGTTAATGCTAGAGAAACTAAATTGATACTTCTCTTGTAGCAGGCTGGTTGTAAGTGGTCCAGGAATTGTCATTCTATTGCTCTGCTGGTTTCCTCTGGCAGCATAATAGATATATCTGTTACACCAGCTGACAACAGCAAATAGTGCAGAACAAAGAAAAGGCATCACTATTGATGGAGGTGAAGCCTCCAATGACAATTGACTGCCTGAGAGACTTGGACTTTGCCCTGTTCCTCTTGCACAAAAGTTAAATTGCCAAGGAAACTTTAGGTAGTACAGTCCAGACTTTGGGAAAAGAGTGCAGCTAATACCAGCCATGAGAGTATTTGTTTCATTTGGTAAGGTAAGGATTTTTGATTCACATTCAACTTTTACTTTGAAAATATTTCTGAAATGAGCACATTCAATTTTCTTCATGTTCATTCTTTTCTGTTAAAGAAGAAAAGCAGAGTGGAGCAAGTTTAGTCACTACATGTAGTTTATAGTTGCTAAACTCCTGCTGCTCTTCTGCTAAGATGACTTCAGGCCAAGAGGGATTTTATTTCCATGTATACCACTCCAGTCCAGCTGTTTGAAAAGCAGGGTAGGAACTTCTTGAAATACCTTTCTTAAAGCTCAGATGAAAATGTTATTGTATGTATTGTTACAGACCAAGATGGAAAGCATTTCTTAAAAAGTTCTCTTTGTCCCAAAAATCTCAAAAATTCATTCCATTTCCTCTCTGGCTGGGGCAGTGCTGAAGTTTGACTAAATAAATCAGAAAATACAGTTTTGTGTGGCAAGACTGGTGTTCATTTTCTTTGGACAGCTCATACTGAAAAAGCTTCTTGATAGTAAGCACCTTCAGTGAATTTGCATATGGCAATTTTAATGGGATTTATGATTACTGACTTTGGTAGCTTTGTGTTAGAAGTGTAAACAGAAGAACACTAAACAGAGCTAATCTGTACTTACTGAGCTTTCTGGATATTACTTCTACTAGAAATATATAAATAATAAAAATAAATCACATTGCCAAAAACCTGAAACACACCAGGTTCTTAGAGAAAAATAAAGATTGTGGCCATGAGTAAGAGTCTGTGTTCTCTTTTTCACTGACAGCACAAACTGAAATCATGTCAACTAACAACAAATGTATTTGGGTCCATTAATATAATTTGTGTTTAAAAATGAGCACTTTATTTTTTGCATGTGTTAAAACCAGACTGGTGCACTGATGGAAGGTATTGGTCAGTGTATGGGACTGGTTTGTTCTGAATAGCCCTTTGGCAAGTGCAGAGAAACTGTAGGTTTATTCCGCTAATTCAAATTAAAACTAAAAAATATCAAGTGGAAACTTAAGTCAGAAGAATTTTTTTCTTAATAAAAAACTATGTAGGAACAGTTAAGAGTTGGTAGTTCCAAATTCTAAGGAATTACCATGAACTAGTTCTGTTAGTTCTGTTTTCAGGATCATTCTGCTCATATTTTTATTTCTAAAAATACTAGCCTGTGACACTGAGGTCACCTAAAATTTATACTTTCAGTGATTATGAAGCTACAGATTTTGCCTCTAGGCATTTTGTTTATTACCTGGTATATATGATATTCTAATAAATTTCAGAGTTTATTTATAAGCTTAGGTCCATAAGGTTCCTGACATCTTTGCAGTCTTTTCTGTGTACATAGTTATAAATTTTCCAATCAATCTGGATGTAACCATTTAACACTTTTCTTCCTAAACCTCTTTTCATACAGCAGGTGTGATTTTATTCTTCTACTGCTGGAATGACCATCAAGTGCTGTAATCACAAAATAAGATTTATTCAGTTCTGTGTGAAGGTCACAAGTAATAAAGCCTCCAAGGAACTATCTTACGGTGAATCTTGGCTGCCAAAAAGGCAACATCCATTATCTTTTACATATCTCCCTTGGAAGCAATTCCTTCTGAGCTGACGCAGTCTCTGGCAGGAATGGGCTGAGTATTGAGTCAGGAGTATTCCAGAGCTACAGGCCCTCTGTGACACACACAGAGAGTACATTCTGCTCTTTGTGCCTCCAAGAGATTCTAGGATTCCACATCCTGACATTGCCCCTCTGACCAGTGTCCCATTGCACTGCTGGAGGATGTTGGGTGCTACTGAGATGTTCTTTGAGGTGGAGCAGTTACCTTGAAGCTCAAAAGATGCTCATGCACTGCTGTATTTCTCACATAAACAGTGTGCTGGCTACTGGCACTTTTCACAAGCTGAAGTAAGTCCTTACAAGCCACAGAAAGAAAATCTCACATGGTTATTGCCTTACAAACTTAGGCCCCCTGTCAGCACTGGTCAGATGAGCAGCATTTTTTTGTGATGCTGTGTGATTGACACTGAGCTGTCCAGGTGGCTCAATCCACAGGTTAGGGAAACAACTGGATAAGGAGGGCCCTGGAAAGATCACTGCTGTGCTAAACAGCTTTTCAGTCAAGAGTTTGTGCAGTTGCTAGTTGGAAATAATAGAGGGTTCTGCTTGCAGTGCTGTTTGAGCTAACCTTGAGCACACACCTGACATCCATAGCTCAGTTACTCCTGTGTCAGGGGTTTTTCATGCACTGAGGGCAGCACAGCAGCACATTCCCAAACCCTGTCTTACATCCAAGAGGGAGCATCCACTCCTTGACTGTTTCCTGCATCCATTCCTGTTGCTGCACTCAGAGCAGAGTTGATCTTGTGACTCGGTTGCTGCTGTGAGTTATGCTGTTCTAGCTCTTTGGCTCACACCTACAGCCTCCTTGAGCTGTGTTCAAGCCATCCCCTGAGCAGCCTGTTCTGGGAGTCTGCTCTCTGCCCTGATGCTCAACCCTGCTCTAGGGTACAGCCCCCACCATTGTCCTGCTCTTACTCCTTTGTGTCACCTCTGACACAAGGATGTTCTCCCCCATCCACCCCACAAGCTGTTTCCAGGGAGACTGCAGACCCTGCACTCGGGGGAAGCACAAAACAGGTCCTGCCCATTTCAGAGCCCTGGCACAACACACAACCCCTTTAAGGGCACATGATCCTCCCTCTCCTGGCTAATTTTTGGTGGAATAGTTAAGGCAATACCTTGGTGTGGTTTAACTCAACATTTCTTATTAAATAAGAGAACTTGAAAAGGCCTTTTCTTAAATTCAAGCATGAAAAATAAAAAATCATTCATGTTCTGGTCTTACCTACTACAATTTTTGAGCTCTCAAGATCTAGTCACTGTAATGGAACTAGAGGTAGGTAGAGACATGAACACTTTTACCTGGTTTTTGCATAGAGTGAGTTTAAAATTTAGACAAAAAACAGATGTGAGAGTAGAAATCAAAATCTGTAATCTGTGCTAAGTTAAATAAATATCAGCTCTACAGTCTGAATCTTGCTGTTGAAATTTGCAGGTGATCATTTTTTCCGAAGGGCGTGGGACAGCAGTGAGTCAGTCATGCCCTCCTCACCTCAATGCCCTGCTTGCAGTGTCCCATCACATCCAGCACTCTCCACTCCCAAATGATGCCTAAAGTATTTATTTGCTTCCTTCCCAACCTCCATTCTGTTTTCTTTGGGGGTGGTGGGGGTGGTGGAGGGACTTTAGAAGGGTTCGGTTGGTTTGTTTTTAGACAAAACCAGCTAGAGAACCTTCCCATTTCTCCTGTCTGATGGGAGAGCTACAAACCTTTCCTTTGTGTTCAACTGCCAAGACAGAAATTTCAAAGTGAGAGCATTCCTTCTACTGTCAATAAATACACATTTAGGTGAGTATTTAAGAACCGTCATAGCCTTGTGAAAACAAATACATTTTCAGAATGTTTCCTCACTGACAGCAGAAAGCAGCATTTGCTGTATCTCTGTCCAAAAGCAGCCACAGCAATATCAGCAAGTTTGTTTGGAAATTCAGACTTAGAGCACAATTCAAAACTGAATGCATTAAGGGACCTAAAAGTTTGAAATGTGACCTTGTCAATAAAAAAACATGCAGTATACTTGAGCATCACATATGGCAATTAATCCAATGGTAGAGGATTTTCTGATGTTGGCAAGTTCATAAAGGATTAAAAGCAGAAAACTTATTTAAATAGCATGTAAAACATGAGTAAGCATGTAGTATTTGCCTTGCATTTTCTAGGAAAGCCAAGAGAGCCATGGACAGACTCAGCCGAACAGCTCTAACAAGCAGAAGCAGGTTTGGAACTCAAAGAGTAGGTTTATGTGTAATGTGAGATGTCTTCCCATCTATGTGTCACATTTTAGCTATTTGGTGAAGGTGAATAATTTCATTTCTTCTCTAGTTTGTGGGGGATTTACAGATAGCTTTGCAGCAGTGCAGTTTCTTTCCTCTTTAAGAAGTTATTCAGTATTTATGTTGTTTATAAACAGTTTTTCTGAACTAGTCACCACACTGACAGACTTTTTAGATTATGTAATAGGCCCATTTTTTCAAGAAAAAGTTCATCCTTTCCTATCTTCCCTTATTTTCACCTGATTTCGGAAAATACAGACAACATATTTCAGCCAAGGAGAAAATTAGATAAACAGTGACCAGCCTTACACCCATCATAGTAGGGACCATCTGACACTGAGCTGATTGGTGATGCAAGAACTTCTTGGGTAAGAAATAGTTCTATTTCCTAGGCAGTATATTAGTCCAGAATACAGAAATCAGATAATGTGGCATGAAGCAAGAAATACCCTTGCACTCAGCTATCTCATTACATCCCAGAGAGTAATTCCTGTGCAGAGTTGGTCAGATGCAAGATACAAACATTGCTCAGGAGGAAGAAGTGATACTTCCCTACAGGCTCCTTAGTTACTGGAACTCCCATAAAATCAGGTTCATCCCTAGTGAGAGGGACCACAAAGCCTTTTGTGCTTCTGCCTGTTGCACACAGAGAAACACAGAAAAGTGTTTCAATTTCATTTCAAATGAATTGTACAAGAGATCTAGATTTTCCATGAACATGGAGGTTTCCTTAGATAAGGGTTAAGCTTGTTGCTGTGCTCAGCAGCCTGTCTGCAGGGGCTGGGTGCCACATACTGTGTGTACAACAGGTTGTCAGGGAAACAGGGGATGGATTCTGCCCCAGCAGAAATACCAGATCTTCACAGTCTTCACCACACAAAGGAAAATGGATCACTCAGTGAATGATCAATCACTGGACGGCAATTAGCTGAATACTTTGATGCAGTCATTGAGAGGAAGCCAAGGTTTCTTTCTGTCCCAAAATATTTCGTAGTAATGGCTCTGTTTAGAGTTGTGGCTTGGCAGTACCAGGATTGGTCTTCTAGGAGATCAGAATTGCCCAGACAACATTTTTCCCAGCCTGTGAGTGCATCAAGTCAGCTGTGCTCACTTCTGGCCATCCCAAGAATTATTGAAGTTACAGAGTTTTGGTAATCTCACTACAGAAACAGCATCCCCAGGCTGAGCCAGAGCCCTGTGGAATGGGGTCAGAGAAATCTGATTAAACACCAGAGCAGAGAACATCACTGTTCCTGTCTTGAACTGTCATTACAGATACAAACTACAGCATTCAGTGGTGAACTCTGTGCTGGCTCCTCACTTGTCTTTGCAAGTCAGCAGACTCTGGACATTTCTGCCTCCCTGGCTGTCATTAACTGCAGGAGTCTTTTGGGAAGCCAAAATAGTGCAGAGCTACAAGCAGTTCTTGAGGGGTTGCTATCACACATACAAATGCGTTGGAGAATGGGACTGGTTAACCCCTCCTGGGTGCTCCTTACACCTTCTCCAAACTGAATCCCCTAATGCCCTGCAGTTCCAGAGTGAGATGCTCATTAAACCCATCGTAATAAAGAAAGAGGCATGCCCTTGATTTGGCAATAAATAGTTAAATTCAACTTACTACCTGAGAGTTATGGTTGTAACACTATACTGTTAGGCACTGGGATACCCAGAAAAAGTACTTTTGGTAGAATAAATATGCTGTCTTTTGGCATTTTTTTATGTTCCTACTTTCACTTCTATTTTTCAGCAGAAGGATCAATAGTATCCCAGAGACATTAAAATAAAGCTGAATCTACAGAATAGAGCTCAAGGTATCTGCTGGATAAGCAGTCTTTTCCCTTAAAACAATAAGTTCCAAATTACCTTTCTCTGAACAACTTTTCCTATTCGATTTCATCTATTTGAGGCTTTCTTCACCTTTCTTCTGGATCTTCTTTAAAGTCTTACATCTCACTCATCCTGCCTCAGAACAGTCACATTTTAACAAGCACAGCCATAGTCCCCAGTTTTACAGCATGAGCCCAGAAAACCCAAAGATGAAGAACATGAAGAGGAAAGATTAGAGATCACAGGATAGCTCAAAATCTGTTTCCCGCATTTTAATGCAAAGCCTCATTTCAAGTTCAGACCGACAATCACAGTTTTGGGTTTTTTTTGCATTTCATCTTTTCCCTTTCAGTCTACGCTTCAACCCCAGGCCAAACTCTCCCTCCTTTTCACCCCCCAAATTACAATGAGTGCCAGGCAAATGCTCTCAGTTGTGATTGTGCCTGGTTCAAGGGAAATCTGTTGGACTCTGGCAGTGATTGATGGCTGAGGGACTGACCAGACCTGGTCAGAAATTACTAGCTGAGTGGCAGTAATTGATGGCAGCTCATTAGTCATACCCACAGCCTGGGCACTGGCAAGCAGAAGAAGGGAGTCACACTCAAAGGCAGGCAGGGCACAGACCCAGCCCAGAGGGACTGGGGATGGAAAAGAGGGAGAGGATGCTGTCTTCCTCCCCTTTCTCATTTTTAGCTCATTTGCCAAGAAGGAATTTCCTTACCCAAGACTGACACTTTAATGAGCAATCTGTGCCAGCTCCACTAAACATCCCAGCTGCTTCTTAACCTTGAAACCAAACCATTCTTTAATCTGTTTCCATTTTCTTTTTTTGCCTTAGTTGTGCTAAATCTTTCAGCAGCAGGAACTCCACTCACATAACATTGGAAAACCCATTTCCCCCAAGACTGTAGTATCTTGTTGACTAGAATAAGAGAGAAACACATTCTCTTTCCAGAACTTTAGTAACCCTGGCCCTAGAAGATTGTTAGCTGCTTAGTTTTGGACCCAGATATACCTCTCCCTATGGGTGCCCCTTCCTACTCCTGCCATATGAATAATGCAAAAGAGAAAAGACAATATGAAAACCATCTGTAAACACCTTTATAAGAAGCTGACCTATATTTTTCAGAAGCATTAGTGTTTGATTGTATAGCTTTAGTGTGTGTAAACTCACCAGAGTGAGGCAGAGAAAAATGTAATTACTTACTGTTGTCTAACTACTCTTTACCCCAAGATTAGCACAATTTGTAGAAGTGAATTAGTCTGGTTTAATCACTGTAATGAAAGGAGTGGTATTATGTCCTATACTTGTATCCCAAATGTGTAGATAAAAATAAGCAAAAGCTTTGCAGGGCCAGAGGTCGCTAATTGTGATTGCTAAATACTTTTTTCCAGGTAATACTCTTAATTTAAGAAAATGCTTAATTAGGGATAAAGAAGCAGCTATAATTTAAAAGGTAAATTGAAGAGGGCATTGCATGATGTCTCTATTAAAGGCATAGCAGAAAATCACGACTTTTAAAAAGACAATATCTTTCCAGAATCTTAAAACCTCATTTTTCCCTTGCAGTTTTCTGTTATCTCTCATTTAACCAGTGCAGTGGTTGAACTTTTCTTGTCATTGAGAATCCTTCATACAGAAGGAAGATGACATTTGAACAGACCAGTATGGAATTACAAGTATGGAATTAGTAGTACGTAACATGATGCTGCTGGAGTTCTTCAAAATCTTAATTTTTAATATGTTTCAAGATGTAGCGATGAAAATCTTTAAATTTTTTACTATCTTTTGAATAATGGCAATGCTGTCTTACTCTGGAGGATATATTTTCAGCTATCAACCCTTTGCTGCTTAAAAAGAAATCAGAATACTTTCAGTTCTCAAATTTGAAGCCATTGTTATGCTGTCTAATATTACTGCGGTCTGAATATTTCTGTGACCAATTACTGAGATGAATGCCATTCTATACTCTGTCATTCCTTTGGTGTCCCTGATTTATCTCTCAATGCCTTTATGACTTTACATTCGGCTTTCATGTAGAGGCAGAGCAGGTCATGTGGTTATCCAGAGGCATTAGTATGATAATTTTCTTCAAACTGGGTAGGTGGAAATAATTAATGGACTGCTTTATTGATGTACTTAGATTACTGATTCTGTGGTTCCAATTCACAGCCTCAATACAGTAGCTTGAGATTTTATCTGAGGGACCAGTAATTACACAGGGCAAGAATAATCGCTGCAGGAATACAATCTGATGGTGTTTTATGCCATTGCCAGGGCCAGAACTAAAGCTTAAAAATATAAACAAAGATGTGCTGCATGGATAAGTTGACACCTTTCATTTAAATTCATGAATGCTGGAGAAACTTAAATTCAGAGAATCTGTGCTCTTGGAAGTTGAGCAGACTTCAAAGAGGAAGTTAGAGGCTTAGTGCAGTAAACCAAAAATAACCTGATGGTCTTGCCCAGACTCCACCTCGTGTCATTGACAGGGATCAGTAGCAGATACCTTAGGAAAAACAAGCACCTATAAAAATCAACACTATAAAAATTGGATCACATTTGCAACCTTTTGTCTCTCCAAGCCTGGTACAGATTTTAAGCAAGGATTTCAGCAGTTCACATTACAGTGGCATTCGTCCTAGAGTTCTGTTTGACCTGAATTAATTTATTCATTTTATCTGTTTCTACTAGAAGTTACTTTGCTGATGCTTGATTCTGAGACAGTTTTCAGATTCATTCCCCATAAAGAAGCTCCTGTGTGGGAACATCCCTTGGCACCTTTTTGTGAGCAGTAAGGAAAAGAACTGATACAGCTTTACTGCCACATAATGTTCCCTGTGCTACTCTTACAACCTGATCACCAGCTGGTCCTACACACTCAGCCGTGTCCTTGCTTCTCATACTCTTAAAACAGTGGCTTTTAAGACCTTAGAAAATTGTTCTTTGATATCTTCTTCTGGCATGTCTTATTTTAGTTTTATATTTAACTGGTCAGAGTTTATCACCTTTTCCATTTTTCTTATTTGGACAGCATTTTTTGAAAGATGCTCCCTTACTTCCAGCCACCTCCTTTATTTCCTGTATTTGATGTTTTCTGGCTTCTTTTCCCTGTTTAAACAAAGAATCAGAACAACCCAGAACACCTTAATTCTGGTGTCCATTTAAATAAGATTCTTCATTTCTGTCTAGTTTTTCACTGGGTTACACAAACATAACTACACAAGGCTTTTCCTTCCTACAGAGAGCTGAATTCAGTGCAGTGGGATACCTATTACACAATCATAGAATCACTAAGGTTGGAAAAGACCTCTGAGGTCATAGAGTTCAGCCCTTAACCCAACACCCCAGGCCCACCACTAAACCATGGCCCCAAGCATCAAAATCTACATGTTTTTTGGATGCAAGAAGTATTGATTCTATAGTTGCTGCTAAAGCAGAGTCCTTGCCTTGCTCACACCCAGTCAGTTCACACTGGGTACTTGTCCACAGCCCTTCCAGGACCCAGACCTTTGAGTCCAGCATAATTTTTTATTACAATCAAGCAGTTCAGATGTCATACACAGCATGACCTGGTTCCCATCCTGGGAAAACTGCTGGCTCCTCTCAGCACAAATGCAAACTGTTCCCTGCAGGCAATACCATTCTGCTTATCTGCAAGTTTGCTGTCCCTATGGAAGGACATGCTTCTGGGACACCATTCCCTCATTGTTTGCCTCTGGAGAGGGTAGGCTCATATTTATTTCAGCAAATCCTTGGTACTCATCACCAGAATAGGTCTCAATCCTTGCTTTATAGTTCTAGCTGCTTTTATTTCACTGCTGTTATGCATAGGTTTGGTAAAAGCCATCAGAATCTCTCATCCTGTTGTGTCATGCTGATACTCAACCATTTTCATCTATCTCAATATAAATTGTTCCCAGTAAATTGAAAAGAGCACAGCTGCAATAAGATACAGACTGAATAAAGATGTCAAAGATTCCTGCACAAGTCCAAAATATAAGTAATCCACCTCACCATATAGCACACACACAAAAATCTGTTGTCAACAGTGTGCCAGCATACAGAGGAAATAAACTCTGAATTTTCTGCTAGGAGAAGGCATTGATCAGACACAGACTTATGACCTGATGTCTGTGTAATGTGTTTGCAACAACTCAGCTCCCAAGCAGTGCAAGTGTAAGGGAATTTAGAGAGGAAGCAGAGATGACACAATCGCTATATTCAGGCTTTGGGTACAATAACCAGGAGCTGGGGCACCTTGTTAAATGAGATTTTGAGCTGGTATGTGGCCTGCATGCAAACTAGAGTCACAGTAGTTCCTCTACAGCACGGGAACTGTCTAAAATGCTTTAGAGGTCCACACACAAAAATGCAGCATGTTCCCCACATTAGCAGAGTTTTGTGGAAATACAACGTAATTGTGGGAAAGGAGACACTGTTTCATTAATGACTCAATCCCAGGTAGAACCTTGTCTGCTAGTTAAGATGGAATAAAAAATAATGAATAATTTTACATGTTTTTCTGCATTCATACACCTAATTTCTTCAGACTAAACAGTTAATTCAGTACCTGTGTTTAATTTAAGCCTTGGTTTCCTACACGAACCTTCTTAGATTTTTCTATTACAGTTCTGAATACTTTTAGATCACTTTAGGCATCTAAGCAGAAGCACTAATTACTTTAATTAAATGTAATCAGACATTAATATTGCTTAATATCCCCATCCTCTAGTTAACTTAGCTGTGTGGTGTGAAGTCAGTCATCCTTAATTAACCCTGGGCTGAAGCACAGTCACTCTGATCAGTGGGGAGAGTGCAGCAGTGGGGAACATCAGTCTCTGTGTGCCCAGAAACAGCAGCAGGACAGGAGAGGTCCTGGAGCTCGAGTCTGGGGTGTTTAGAGAGGAATCGAAGATTTCAGCTCAGACTCACATGTCTGGTGAAGGCTGTGACCTCTGCAGGGCAATGCCACAGCTCTGCAGCTCCCTCTCCTCAAGTTCCAGGCTGTTCTGGCAGGCACAGCACAGAATGCAGGGTTCCCTGTCAGAAACAGGAGTAACATTATTAAACATCCCCTCCTAGCAGCTCTTTTCCTGTGCACCTTTTCTAGGTCAATCCCAGTTACATCATAAATTGTTTATTTATTATCAACTCAAAGATAATGGGCTGACCTGTTTGGTTTGCTGTTTTATTGCACTTACCATTGTCTAGGTTTTTTATTTATTTTAAAAACTTGCTAAAGACTTGTTTTTTACCAGTTCCAGGAATATTTCTGACCAGAGTGGGGTTTTTTAGTAATACTAGAAACCACTGAAGCAACAGATTCCCCTTATAATATTTTTCCCCTTGATTCTACAGCTCTACAGTCTCATTAATTCATTTTTTTAAATAACACCAATAACACCACAGAGGGATTTATCATGGGAAACCAGGCTCTCTCAATTAACCTAAACTTTTATTTTAGGCATCTCTATAAAAGAGATTTTCTCTCTTACAAAAGCTGAAGTGAGCTGCTATGGTATTTCTCTTCAGAAAAAAGCACAAATAATTTTGAGATGGTTTGGTTTTAATTACACTACACTTATTTTATTCAATTTCAGCGCATTAGCACTATTTTTTAGTATAGTCTATGAACTTCTCTAAGCTTCTCAGTCCAGAGTGGAAGTGGGAATTGACTGGGAGGGCAAACAGAGGAGCCAAAAAACTTTTTAAGACCCCACTGCCAATTTATTTTTCAGATCACACAAATGACTTATTTTAAGGGCCTTCCATCTGACCTTCTTTAGGGTGGTGGCACACAGGGTTTGTTATTAAACGAAAAGACTGTTAACACAATTTTATATGGGCACCTGCAATTCCACCCATTTTGGGTGCTATTCCCTGATCATTGCTTTCCCATGGTTGTTAAGCATTCTATTATCATCCCTCCCCTGAGATTTTCATGCAGTACATCCTAAGAGGAGTTGCTGACTTGATTGTCTGTCTCAAGTGTTAAAAAAAGATAAGTCACCAGCAAATTTAAGGTATTAGTAGCACATAGTCGCACAAAATATGTGTGTTTAGGCTCTGCAGGCTGCACCACATCAATTATGGTTGTGAGAGTTCACCTGCAGCTGTAGCACCTGTGGCTGTACAGACAGGCTGGCACCAAGAAAGAAAAAGTTTAAGCTGAAAATTGAGTTGTCAGATATTCTGTAATAAGAGTTAACATCTGTAGATGATAACGCCTGAACTACTGGAGCAGGCAGATACTCAACAGCTGCAGAACACTTTCCATGACTCCTGCACAGACACTCACAGAGACGTTTTGCTGTGCAAGCAGCAACCTAAGAATTCCCCAGAAAGTTTATCTAATTTTGTAGAAAAGTGACATGAAATATAGATTAACCCAAGCAAAGTTTTATACCTTCATACACTCAAACATTGAAGGCAAAAAGAACTGAGTTCTATAAAACACATTAGGAAAACACTTGCCAAGATCACTCTTTTCCTAGGGCTACACTACTCAGACATATTTTTCACCTTTCTCCCTTCCAAGGAATATTCTTTTAATGTATTAAGCCCAATGTAAATGTGAGCTTCAAATCCAAAATTCTATGTGGCTCCCACTAGAAGAGCTGAAAACTGCAGTCAGGCGCAAACATTCATTCTACAAAGTCCTGCATCCAAGTAACCACAGCAATAAAAAAGCTTTTTATAGCCCAGGTGTGTTGTTTTCAGCTCCACCCACCAGGCAAAGCACCTGTCCTGCCCTAGGCCCCAGCCTTCCCCAGTCTGGATTTGGAGGCTTTGTCACACAGTTTGGACATCAGAAGAATGCTTTGAGGCTTAAAGGCTCAAAGCCTTTATTTAGCAGCACGCAAAAAGAAAAACTAAAGCCAGAAGGACTTGCAACAAGATTGCAAAATTTCCAGCTGCTACGCAAAACTGCAGAACAGTTCTGATAAGGTTGAAGTTGCAGGCAGAAATCTAAATGTGTCCTTTGTGTATCTTGTAGCTGCACTCCACTCATTTACAGAAATGTTTTCAGCACCCAAAGAGAAGTCCAGGTTGATCCTGTTTGTAAATTGCAGATGAGATGCAATGGGACCCTCAGCTGCAGTTCCCTGATAAGCAGCAATATGTAGTTACATCTTTTTTTTTTTCCAGTTAGGAAAAGCAGGAAGTAACTCAGTTTATCAACAGTCAGGGTTTCCTCCTTGTTCCAGGCTGTTGCATGCACAGGGAAGGAACTTATCTTTCCTCACCACCGCAGTGTGACTTCTCCAACAATTTTTAAATCACAACTTTATCTAAAGAAAGATTTGGATGAACAGAACAGAAATAGGTAGAACCTCTATAGAGCAGTCCTGTTCTCCAGTACCACAGTGTGTGTTTCTCTTAAAACATTCCTGTGGATTTTAAATGAATTTTTCTAAATATTTTAATTATTTTTAAAATAGCTGAGTAGAGTGGAAGAGTTTCAGTCCAAGGACACATGGAATATAGGCAAAGTTAGCATAAGGACTAGTGAGTCACGTTCCTATTGCTCAGTTAATATTCTGTAATAGCAAAGGAGCTGTTTACTATTGAATCTGGGATTATATCTTAGAGGAAAAGAACCAAAGCACCTTCTTTCCTGATACAAAACTATATGAAACCATATGTTTTGGTCTCTGTGTATGAAGTTTTAGATTTCAAATGCAAGATGAATTTGCTTGTTTTCAGTTTCAAAGTGTGTGTGCAGACAATCAGATAAGTTTAATTACCTGGTCACCTGCCTGGCATGTACTGCTCCAGTCTTTTCAGACTTTCCTTAAACTTTAACTTTCTTATATTTTGCAGTGCCCTCCTTTTGGGGTTTGGTGAACTCAGCTTGGAATCTTTGCTCTGTTGGGAAAAGACAGTCACCTGTCAATATTGAAACCAGCCATATGATTTTTGATCCCTTCCTAACTCCTCTTCGCCTCAACACAGGGGGAAGAAAGGTAGGTGGTCTGTCCTCTTCTGGTGTACAAAATAAATGGAGTTAGTAGATTTAAATAAACCTTTGCTATATTTTATATTTCTAAAGCATTTACTTCTGTCTGGCAGCTCCAATGCAGAATAACAATGTAGTACATTTTAAAGATACTCCTCTAATAACTGAATGAATCAATTCTGTTTATGCAGCTGAAGGGTTGATATTTCAATTCTGAAATTATTCTATAAATAAAACATCTTGAACCTGTTAGCAGCCTTGGCAATAGTCATTAGTTTGTAATGGTTTTGTCTTGCTTATCTTACGTTGGGGTGCTTAAAAGGGTATTTTAAAGTATTTGTTGCTTGTTCCATGCAGGCAGTTGTCTCTTACCCAGTCTGTGGTACAGACCAGTGCAGGTGAAAAGGCACCATGAGTTGAAATATCAGAGCAAGCAGAGACTCCAACAAAAGGTTATTTAAAAATTATTTATCTTCCCTTGTTGTCATGACAAACGAGATCTGCTGGAAACAGTGTGACATTTTAGGAATTTGGTTTGGACTTCCCATGGAGTGGCACATGTGCAAATATATCAGAATTGATGTGGGCTTCCTCATAGAAATGATGAAATGGTGGTGTTGTTATTACAGAAAGGCAGTAATGCTTCCAACTCTGGCCCACATTTCAGGGTAGTATATACATTTTGCTTTTTAAACAGAAATGTGTGGAGGTTTTTACTTTTGATACAAAAAAACACCCAAAAAATGAAACTCAGAGTTTTAATGACTCTGCTATTTACATAAAAGGCCTACACATTTCACGTTATATATATAAATTACAGAATAACAAAACATGAAATTCAAGAATGTGGAAGTTGTCAGTGAGTCAAATGCAGGAGGTTCAGAATATTCAGTGTCTTCAGCAATTCTAAGCATTCAGCTGGGTTTTTGTACCAGCTCAGAGTGAAGCAAATGCCTGATTATTGATAAAAATTGGAGGCACTGACAAGGTAGGAGATGTTGTATCAATAATGAGATTCTTACCATGCTGACAAACACTGCCACTGATGACCTTCTATCATGTTACAAGAACAGGATTTGTTCTTGTTGTGACTTGTTTTAGAGAGGTTTCCAAAACGGTTAAATCAAAATTCTCCTTTGAGAAAAAAGACTGAAATTGTGATGCCTTAATAAAAATTCTTCGTTCATAGTTAAGATTTCAGTGAGGATTTGATTTGGCAGGTAGTGTATTTGTGTTCACTTCCTTGGTAATGTATTCTGTATGTTAAAAATAGAGGTGTGTTTCATATGGGCTGAAGCACTTCAGCTCTCAGCGCTCTGAACCAATTGCTATGGCAGCAGCCAGGGAATTTCTTAGACAAGACTTAACTGTGATTATCCTATACATGAAAGGATTTTATGGAACTGGTCCTAAGAAAAATTATAAATAAATAAAAAAGGGATTTGATGTGGTTTCAAATCAAAGTTATAATAAGCTAGCTTACGTGCACAGTGAACAAGAGAGACAGCTACTTGCACACAGAGTCACAATTATAAACCTCTTTTGGAAAAGGGACTGGGAGGAGACTGAAGCTCTAAGAGAGAGCAAGATGGGAGGAAATAGTACAGTTGTTTATGGAACAGTAACTTCAAATTCTTAACAAATTTTTTTGCTATTAATTTAGAAGGATGGTTTTATCTGAGTTTGAAAAATATTTATTTAATTTTGAAAGCAACATTTCTACTTTGTGTGCTTCACTTTGGAAATTAACTTACGAGGACCAGAAGTGGCTCACTCACAGGAACAGAATCTAAGACCAATCTATGATCGCTGACTTAATACTTCCTCTTACCCCTTTCACTCCTTGCCACTCATTTTCCTGGGCTTTATTTTTAGTGGGGAGCATTTGCTTAATTTCTGTAAACCAGTAACCTGTTTAGTTCTCCCTTCTCACCTTGGCAGACCAAGACAGTTCCATTCCACTATAGAATTTGAGTCTAAAGTTTCCACTTAAGCACATCCCTTTCTAGTTCCTTTAGATAGTTTATTTTATTTCAGTGTTAGTAGTGGAAGCCTTTTAGTAAACCAGATTGAGACTTTCCTACAATTTTTTAGATTGCTTGGAAATAAAGCAATGATTTTCTTTTTCCTAAAGAGAAGAAATGGTCTGACAGGAGGGTATGAAGGACAACATCACTGTTTTCCTACCCTGCAGCCTACAAGGGGAGGAAAGCCCAGTCTGTGGCCTGTCACATAGCAGGTGACTTAATGGTTACTTCTGGTCTGAGGGTGAGAAGAAAATTCTTCCCATTCCATTCAGGAGTAAAAGGGATGGCAGTGCTATCTGCCAAATATTTATACCTCTTTGATCCTTTTTTTTTTTGCAATAAGGTTGCAGTGAGCAGTGATATATTGCTTTTTGTGCTGCCCAGTGATTGCAGGGCAGTATCAGTTCCCCCACTTACAATTCAAGCACCATCAGGTATTATTCAGAGTTGTGCTGTTATTCTGTATGTGTGATTCTCCATTTCCTGAGAAAGTGGCTTTTCAGGTCCTGAAGTCTTGAGTGTCATTGATACAGTTAATTGGATTTGAAGATCCAGAATCCCAGCACAAGATATATAATGTGTTCACATGAAGATAAATTCCCTAGATGAAATGCTGCTTTTGAGGAAACTCCCCAGGTTCCAGTTCTCTCTCAGGCCCAGCTTTGTCTCTTGGTTATCCATTTTTGTGAATTTAGCAAGCAGCACATTTCAGATAAACAGCCCCTTCTGATAAACAATGCCAACCCTTATTCATTTGCAAATCACATTCCTCCATGTAACAAAGTCCCTTTTACTTCCTCTGCTGTTTTCGCCTTGGATTCATTTAAGCACCAAATCAGTCAGCACAACAGAATATCTTACATTTAGGCAGGAAGCACATGGGTTTCAGTCTCCAAAGCAGAGATTTCCAGCCTATCATGCATGATTGTGGTGGATGAACAAACCACCTCACTTCCCACTGACCTTGTCCTTTGCTGGAATTCCTTCCTCAGTTCACCACTGCAAGAACTCTGCCTTTGGTCCCCCAAATTTTGTCCCTTGCCTGTCTGTAGCCCATCTGTCTTTGGTCTCCTGGTTCTCTGTGGATTTAATTTCAAAAGCTCCATTTCTAAAATTTTTTAAGAAAGAACTACAGTTCTTTGCCATACCTTTTTTTTTCTTTTTCTCCTGAAAACATGTTGAGCAGCAGCATTTGCTTTAGACACCAAGTGCATCCCTGCCAATTAATTAAACCTTGCCACATCAGTGACCTTATGTCTTATGAGTCATTTTAGGTCACGCTCAAGGACCAAAATTGTTGCTTAAAGCAGGTAAAGTTCTATTTAAAATCACTTTATTTTTAAGGCAGGCAAGGACATTATACCTGATGTTGACCTCTGGGGAAATAAAAGGAATTGATGTCTGCTGGCCAAGGACTGTTATTCTGTAGCTCAGTGTGCATAAATGGAAGTTACTCAGCAAGATCCACATGTCTGCCTGCTCATATGGAGCATTAATGAATGCAATCACGTATTATTTAAATTAATATCTTTATAAATAATTGGTTCATTCTATGCATCACAAGATAATGGCAACATTTAGCAGCTTCTAAACTAAAACAGGATAGGAGAAAAGAGATTTATGGATTGAAATCAGTTAAATGTTTTCTGTGCCAGCTAGTTCTGATTCCATGCTGTTCAATCAATTCAGAGCATTACTAGCATTTTTCTCAAGAGTGCAATATATGACAACTGCCAAGCTTTGCTTTGGTGATTACTGAAAGGACAGATACTGGTATAAACCATATTTCAGCACTGCAGGAGTATAAAAAATGAATTGTTAGAAATGGTCCAGGAGGAATGCATAGCAATAAGACATCAATGCCATCTTTAAACTGATTTGTGATAAATTCTTAGAGGTCTTAATATGATTTTTGATTTAGAGTGGCTTTGGAAAGTCAAAAGTCTGATGCAAACATTAAAAACTTTAATGAATAAAAAATGAAACATAGTATTGCCACTTAAATATTTGTTTAACATTTCTAATGCTTCCACAGTTCTGCATGTTCTGGAATGTGTTAGTGAGTGACCTGATAGTGGAACCAGCAGGTTAAAGTAACTTGTTTATTCTCCCTCATCATGGAATTTAGAACAGGAAAAAAATGCTGAGTTTTATTTCAGAGGTACCTGCAGATTTTGCTGTTAGTAGATTGTGCATAGGGAAAAACACGTTCAGGGTCTGCATCTTGCCCTATATTGGGACCTCTCTTTCCTTACTGCTTCAGTTGTCCTTGAGATTGCATCCGTTTCAAATGTGAGGTCTCAGATGGGCATCTTGGTGTGTTCTCAGTTTCTCGTTGTCTTTGACACAGATCACCCATTAAATGAGTCCTGAACAGGCACAAAAATATACTTCTACAGCTTCTTCATAGCATAAAGGGGTTTTTTGCTCCAGTATAACTACTCTGCTTGACATTTAATCTTGTCTGGTGCCATAAAACAAGCTCACTTGTCTGCCATGGGAAATTTCCTGGGAGATCCTAGACCTGGAGAGTGATTCAGTCCACAAATAGTACTGTAGCCTGGTGTTGAGCTCTGGATATTATCTCAATTTGGCAGCAGGACCTTTCAAATGACATGTTACTGTCTCTCAGCTGCAGTTGTGCAGTGATTCAAAGCAGCCCATGGTGTCCTTGCAAAGGTGGGTTTGCTGTCCCTGGAAATGCACTCAGTGGATGTAATCAGAAACATCAACAGGGTCAGCTATTCTGGACATTGGGCAGCAGCTCCATTAGAAGGTTAAAGATGTTATTGAAGCTGGGCTAACAGATCCCAGCCAAAGGTCTTACCCATCCTTTCTCCTTTGTTTATTTCAATACGTTGCTTTCCACTTTTCAGTCCCCAATGATGAGACTTAGAAAAAAAGATTGGAGCAGCTGCTGGCCTCTAGCTAAAGTTTGATATATTCAAAGTAATTTTCAAATTTGCCAAGATTGTTCTTAATGCCCTTTCCTGTTTACTAATAGACCCTGTGCACTGCATTGATAGTATCTTACTTGGATTTATTTCATCCTGTATTTAGGTCTATTTATAAACCTAGATATTTCAAGCCTTGCAGAAGCAGAAGTAACATATATCTTGTCTGTGTACATGATTCTCTATTTGGGGCTGTATTAACTGGTATGAAAAAGGCTGAAGATTTTTTTCTCTCACACTGATCCTGCTGTTATAGTAAAGGTGTGCAAGTCTCCTCACACCATATGCTTTAAATGAAATACAATATTGTATTTTAGCACTGCTAAAACACATTTCCTGGACTCAAAATGATGAATCTTTGCTTTTTTTTCTTGTTACAAATATTAATAAATGTATGACATATTGAAATGTAGTAATATATAACATGTAATTTAAAGTGGGTATTTTTGACACAATATCAATGAAATGTTGTTAACTGAGAGCCCACTGTAATCGATGGGCATGTTCTATGTAATTTTGTACACAAATTATGATTTGAATCATATTATCAAGGTCAGGATATCTGGGGAAGGTGCAGGCATGTCCAGGGTTGTTGTTCAGCTGACACCAGTTCATAAGGCAAAACTCTTGCCATGCCAAACAGAATTAATAAGAATCCACATCCCTCTCCTCCTGTTAAATCCTGACCTCGGCATTTACAACTTTGTGTTTGCAGTTCAACGGCAAAAGGCTGCAATTTCTGTATATTGGAGATTTCTTTCTCTTCTCAGAAAGCTTGGGTTACCTGTTATGGTCAGTCCATCCTTTAGGACGGTGCCATTCAGGACTTTAAGTAGCTGCATTGCTATGTGGCTGCCATCCCCTGTGTCTGAAATGGCTCTGGAATTCTGTAAGTGTGGATTAGGACATGAGAGGGGACTTGATCATGTGTGTAAGGTGTCAGCTGCCCATCTGGGCAGGTGCTGCACTTTGGCTGAGGCTGTTTGTGGCAGCAAGGTGCTGATCCAGCTTTCCAAAGAGCTCTGCAAACAGCAGGCACAGGGATTGCTGTTGGCAGCTCTGAAGTGGAAGCTGTGAGGGCCTCAGTTCCTAACATATGGATGTAGCCATTAAGGATGTGAGGGAAAAGGTTCTTGTTGCTAACCGTGAGAAGATTTCTTTAGGCACTTTTGTGCCTCACTGGTTCTTGCAGTCTTGAAGTGGTCAGATTGTTTTCAGTTTGATAAGATACACATATTGCAGCTGCTCTTCTTCTACATGTTGCACTGTTTTCTTCATATATCTCAGATTGTTTTTTCTTTGGCCAAAGAAATCACTTCTATTTTAGGATTTGTTTTCATACTTTGTAATTGTACACTGACACTGCTTCAGCTCCGTTCACACAGACACAGACAGACAGACAGAGAGAGGATCCCAGAAGGCTGAAGGGATTCTTCTCCTTTTCCTCTCTTTGTTTTCGTTGTAAATATCTCATCTAAATATCTATTCATATTAAAAACCTTCTGATTTCTGATCACGCAGTTAATAAACTTCGTTTGTTCTTGGAGCAGCCCTGAGAAGCAGGACTGTCTCTGAAAAACAGGTTGGTTTTTTTTTCCTCACTTTCATCCAAAATGGTTAAATCAAGAAATCACTAGATATTCAGCAGGGATTTCTGCCTTGCAGCTGGAGCAGGTACTGTGTGACAGACACATCGGTTCTGCTATGAGATAAATGACACTGCTGCCAGGGTAAAAAAAAGGTGCCATTCCCAATTCTGAGTAGCAGTTTGGTGTTGGATAGAAGTGCGAATTCATTGTTTCTCCTCCCAGAACTGTTAATCTGTGATGGTTGAAAATTGAAACAGGTGCAGTTTGCTTATAGATGGAAGAATTAAACTACGTATTTTAGGATTAGATGCTAGAAAGGAGCTTAAGGAGAAAAACTGAAAAACTGTCGTCAATGAACTGTATCTAATGATCAAAAACAAATCTGTGGATCAGCAGCTTCTCATCTAATTGGGATCTGGAGGGTGGAGCAGTGGGAACATTTAAGCTGCGTGTCATTCAGCAGGCTGAGGGAAACCATCAGTAGATGATTCTGCAGCAGAGGAGGAAAATGTACATAAATTGGGGGTAAGAAACTGTTCTTACTATAACAGTGTGTGTTCCAGGGGCTTATAGGCCTTATAAGAAAACTGGAAAGATGAAATAATCCTTTTGCATGTACCCTTTTTTATTTGGGATGTGTTGTTCCTGTACAGAAAGTGACAGACTCAGAGCTCATAGTGGTGCTGTTGGTGTGTGGTAGCCCTGTGTCACTTAGGTAAGTGTTTGAATCAGTAACTCTTTGTCTGTGTTATGCAATTTCCAACTGAATCAATCAGAACTGAGCATTTTTACCTCCAGCTTTTTTATCAAGTCATGGCTTATGTCTCTGAGCAGCAAACAGACCCAAACTACCAGGGTAGGTCTGACAATGGAAATTTTAGCTTTTAAGCTGGGAAAATAAGAGAAAAAAGTTTAACTTGACTGCCAAAAATCATTGGGCAGCTTGTTTTAACTGGAAAATGTGAAGAAGGTGATGAAAATAAACATTTTCTCTTGTAAGCTTGCGTAGAAGAAGAGTGTGTACTGCATTCTTATTCACTGTAACAACTCGGTGCCACCTGTCTGAGGGAGGCTGTTCAGTAGGAGACTCTTTCACAGAACACAGGAATATGTCATGCTGCCACATAGGTACATTTGGGATACACACTGGGATGAGGAGGAAGGGGAAGGAGAAGAATGGGCAAGGGCTAATAAGGACAAATTGTGTATCTTCGCACTCTGTGGACATTTAAAAAAGAATGCTTAAGAAGAAAAAAGAAATGGCTTTAGCCTTTATTCCTTTATCCTTTCTCCTGTGCCCCAGCCAGCAGTTGGAGGCAGCACATCAACATTGTAATTTGCTGCTGATGGTTTTAAACCTGTGCACTCACATTTCTGCAGTCGCCTTTTCCTGCCACTCTGCAAAGAGTGCAGAGAAACCTAACACAGATATGACTGTAAATCACAGCACCTTCCAGGGCTCTGCCAATGGCAGCAGAGCTGTGCTGAGGAGGCACTTAAAGGCTCCTTTGAAGATCCTTTGCCTTCACTAAGTATTTAGCCTAAACTATGCGTGTCATCTAGTTCCTGTATCAGGTAGGACTATTTAAGACCTCTAGCCAAAACAGCGTTCAAATGTACTGAGCAAAGAAGCCTTTGAGGGGAAAAAAGAGAGGATTACAATGTGAATTATTTTTAGTCATACAGATGTACTTATGATGTTGTCACAGCCCTTCCAAATAACTGTATTTGTGTGTTTAGTTTGGTAAAGAATATTATTTATGTGATGGACATTAATAACTACTTTTGAGTGACTCAAATGATGCAGATAAACATTTGTGATCTCTTCTTTCAGTGTGGTACTAAAAACCTCTGCTGTGGTTTCCGTAGCCTTAAGATAGTTTGGGATGTAAATCCCTGTTGGACAGATATGGGGCTACTTACTGAGTATTGCTCAATTAGAAGCACAGGAACACTGTTAAAGAGCCCTCCTGGTTTGATGTTGCCCAGAGACATATTGAATGCTGGAGACAGAAACTCTGCCCTCAGAAACTCCTGCCAAGATGGATTTGGCATGGACAGAAGGCAGTGATATTGGAGATCCTTGGATTCATCAGCCACAACAAGCAATCCTTGCCTCTAAATCTCAACTCCAGGCTTAAAACTTGGGCACTTTGTCTTGTCTATTAAAAACCTTCTCAGTGCAAGTAAACCACTGCCTACCCATGACCAGATGGATGTTGCATCCTCATTTTTCACAGTGCTTACACTCCATTTCTTTTATTGATGTATATTTACAGAATAATATTGTTTGGAATCACAGGGATGTATTCCAGTTTTAGACAGAATATTCCTCTTACCATGCAAAGTTTTGTGCTGTCTACTTACCCATTTGTCTCAACCTAATCTCCCAAGTCTTTGAACTAGCTACATGGGATTTTTGTATCTTGTTTGATTTTTCGAGAGGCCTTTTTGTGACAAGTCTTCTTGTGTTCCATAAGCAGAAGAAATAATGCAGTGTGGTTTTCTACAGAATCTCATTATAGCTTCTTTCATTTTCGCCTCTGTCTCCCATTATCACTTCTCCACAACTCCACAGATCCCTTCATTAAAAGACAAAGGCAGAAGATGCTGTGGCTATTTCCAAGTTCTTTGTGCCAGTGGATGCTCCTGCTGACTGCCCAGTTGACTGCTGCTAACAGGAGCTCTATAATACTCTGTATTATGGAGTTTTACCTGCCTAGTCCTCAGCACAAAGTTGGTTTCCTCTTTTCTTCTAGCCAATTTTCACAAAATACTGAGATTTCTTCTTTGTCAGAGCTGGATGAAACTGGCCAGGAGATAATGGAGTTAGTGTGGGAAAAATAGGAAACTCTTTCCAAAACAGTTTGTTACTATGATAATGAATTATTTTCAGTATATTTAATCATAGGCACTTACTAAAAGCAGTGTCTGTGGAGAGAGGAGCTAAGGAGTTAAGTGACAAACAGGAAATGTCACAGGTAGATGTATATTAAAGGAAGAAATTGCACATCCTGCAGATTGCTGCTGATCACATCACCACAACAGTGCTTGGCTGCTTTCTCCAGCAGAAATGCATCATTTTCATTATCTTTCAGGGAGCACAGCACTGAGGACTCGTTATCATAAGCAAAATGAAGTTAATCAATTAATAAAAATGTAGCATTGCTTGGATAAAAATCTTAAGTAGTCTCTCACCCTAGGGAGTTTTCCTTCTTGCTTTAGAAGAGCCTGCAACATTTGCTCATTAATGATTTGCTATTTCCTTACAGTTGTAAGGAAAGGGTTTCCTTACAGTTGCAAGGGAGGTAAAGCAGCAGAAAGCCTTCTGAGCGCCAATGCAAACCGCAGTGCAAAGACACTGTAAGGACTGTGGGACTTACCCTGAGCAAGAGCACAGCCAAAATCCCCCCTGGCCCCATAGTCAAGGCTCACAGGCCAAAGGGGCACAAGGGAATCTGCTAGAAATACCAAAGGCAGCTCAGAGAACCAGTAAAGGAATCAGTTAAGTTATGAAGATGGGGTGTCTGAGCTGGCACTGCACAGCTGCTCTGGAGCTCAGCCAGCCACAGTGGCCATATCTGCATTCATGTCCATGGCTCGGAGGAAACCTCTGCCCAAACAGCAGCATATTTGTATGGACTGGTATTTTTCCAAATGTCATGTTCTTTAAATGCTGTTTGAAGTTGAAGGTTTTCTCAGTTCCCCTTAGAATATCAGTGCAAATATCGCCAAGTTGTTTATATGTGTCCAGCTGCTTCATCACCTCCTTTTCCCACTCTCCCAAAAGAGTGCAAGGAAGGAAGAGAAATTATTTAGCAGGGAGAAGTCTGAAACCATTTTCATGATGAATGCTCACCTCTGCAAGGGGAGGCATAATATCCTCATGAAAGGACCAGTCCTTCATTCTCAGTGACTGTTGTGTGTATGGCTGCCTGGACTGCTGTTGGTTACCCCTCATCCCACACAAAATAAGCCAAAAATATAAAATCTGAAACACATTTATGAATGTCTTCCTCACCACAAACTCCAGAATATGTTTGTTCATTGAAGACTGTGCTAGTGAAAACCTCTACAAGGTTTTCTTGGTTTGAAAGACGGGTGCCTGCCAAGAAAGGCAGGAACCTCCTTTGGAACGGAAAATGTAACCCCCTTCCCTCCAAATTATAACTCCTAAATTACAGGGCTTTCAGGCAAGGATATGTGAAAAGGAATAACAGTTCTTTCCTAACATATATATGTGTGTATAGCGAGGTAAACAAACAGCAACAACGTCACCAACAACAAAGGGAACCAGAGCCCAGTGCAGCCTCTGGGCTGCCGGCGCTTTCCCCGCTGGTGCAGTTCCGCTCACGGCCAGCAGGGGCGCTGGTGGCTCCCGGCCGGGCAGGGCGGGTGCAGTGATTCCCCCGGGCAGGGCAGGGCAGGGTGGGTGCAGTGATTCCCCTGGGCAGGGCAGGGCCGGGTGGGGGCAGTGATTCCCCTGGGCAGGGCAGGGCAGGGTGGGCGTGATGATTCCCCCGAGCAGAGCAGGTGCAATGAATCCCCTGGGCAGGGCAGGGTGCTGTGGCACGAATTCAGTTGCTTCCCCCTCAAGTGGTAATGGTGGGCAGGTTGGACGGTGAATGAATGGTGCAGCAGGAACCTCGGAGCGGAGGCTGGGACTGCAGAGGCAGGCACATCTCCCAGAGTGGCCAACAAAAGGCAACAGAAAACTCCGCAGCCCCAGCAGGAGCCCTGGGGATCGGGTGGACACTGGGTGCTGGGTTATAGTGTAGCAAAAATCCCTGAGGCAGTGGCAGAAATCAGCGGAGCGAGGTAGTGGCAGCCAGGCCTCTCTGCTGCAGCTGCTGCACACAGCCAGGGAGATGCGCCTGCCAGGAAGGGAACGAGGTTGGGGTCCCGGTCCCAGATTTCTCCCCTGAGGCACCTGAGCAGGTGGTGAAGGTCCTTTTCAGTCAGATCAGGTGTCAAAAGGGTCTCAGGAGCAAAGGCTCATCCACAGGAAGGAAGAAGCAGTACAGGGCTGGGCTTCGGCGGCGGCAGTGAATTCTCCCTGCAGTAATCAACAGCTTGACCTCTGATGTGGAGAGCAAGAGAACGAGAGGAGCTGAGCCCAGCCCCTCACCCTCCAGCCAAAATCTCTGCCCTTCCCAAGACAATGCCCCTCTGCTATGATAGTGCAGCCAAGCGCACTCCTCCCTCTCCCTCTTGGCTACATCTTTTGTCTCTCTTAAGTACCGATCATTATTGTCTCTTAGCAACAGATGAGACAAAAATTTCATGAGAGAAAGAAACAAAAGGAAAAATCCTAACCCCCAGCAAAGGTACTAGGTCAGAACCCGGAAATCATCCCAAGTCAGAAGGTGTTTCACTTGCATCTCCTTGGGTGAAAACCTGTTTCATTCCCAGATGTCTGATAATGCAGTTAATAATGAGGTATTTTACAGTATCTTTTTTTCTGCTAGTTCTGGGCTCTCTGATTATCTTATTTAAAGGATTATGTATTCTTTTGACCGATGGATTTTACTTGTATCCTCTCCTCCACTTAGACTGGTCTTTTCCTGAAAGCCCTTTAGCTATAAAACCATGTATTGTTTCAACATCTAAAATCTTTTGTCTAGTCATGTTGGTCCTTATTTAATGCCCCACTGTTCCCTGCAGAACTAATCACAACCAAAGGGATGTGCAGCAAACTGAAGAGATTCATAAAAAGAGAAACTACTGGGAGGAGTGAAAGACTTGAACTTTTCTCTCTGCCTCCCTGAGATACCATCTGTTACCTTCAGATGGTTTGCTACTCCTGTAGAGGTGATTGCTGGAGAGGGAGAGCTGTGCTCGTGTGGGAACATGCAGCATCCTTTAACAGAACACTCCACGCAGAAATTAAGAACAATATTACAGCATCTGGTGGATGTAATGGGAGAATAAACCAGCTGTACTGGATGAAATATTGAGTGCGTCAAATTATTGCAACAAACTTTATAAATATTACTGTTAGTCTGACTGCAATCATTTTTTAATAGCATGAGAAGACAGATAGAGCGGGGAGGTCTGCACATCAAATGCTATGAAAAAGAATGATGCTGCTGTAGAGAGCAGAAGAACAGGCTCCCAATTAGAGCAGACAGAAACTGGCTGCAGACAAGAAGGGAACTGGAACAGCAGTTGCAGAATAAGAAAGATGAGAACTATCTCAGGATCTGCCAGGGTAGCAAGAGTCCACAAAGTATTAAAGAGATATATTTTGCAATTTTTTGCAAAATGAAAGTTAAATTTCTTTTGAGCCCAATCAATAAGCTTTACAACCTTCATCCTCATTGGCTCATTGAAGCTGATTGGGCTATCAGCTTTCTGTCCTGGTGCACTATAGATGACCAATCACACACATTTAATGACTCAGATGGACACTTTTGGTGATACTGGATTCTTCAATGAGATATGTAATTGTTCCCAGCTTATGTGGCTTTTATTGAATTATTATTGAAAACATAATTTCATGCTTAGTTAAATTGTAAATTTAATTCATTCTCTAGCAAGATTTAGGAACAAATATGACACTACCAGTGCTACTCCAAGGACAGGGAGAGGCAGTTGTAGCTACAGAAAGTCTGAACTGGCTGAGCACTCACTGGTTGCTTTTCAGCGCTTCCTGCTCATGGATTTAAAAGTGCAGGAGAAACTTCTCCATCTAAAGTAGGTGACTGAAAATTGTCACTTAATTGTAATACATAGGTCAAGGCTTGTGGGTACATTGCAGTCCCAGTTACTTGGATAAAATGGAATTGTCACTGGGCTTTTTGGTGGCTTCAGGACACAGATGAGTCTTTGAGTGGGCAAAGGACTTGTGGCTGCTCAGGGCTTTTCATTAACCAACAATTCAACATCTTGGTTATGTGTGCATCAATTGGGCACTTCCACAAGAACTGCCCAGTCAGAATTGTCTGAACGCAGACTGTGTGCAATGGACACCCTCTTTCTCCTTTTCATCACAAAGTCCATGAGAGCCTGAGCTGGATGAAGCCATGGATTGCTTTGTGCAGGACTGAGAGGAAGCTGTCAGCCAGCACTGCCTTGAGTCTGTCTGTTGAACAGAACCTGTCTGCTTTAATCCTAATTTCTCTCCAGAAACAGGAACTTGTATTCATTTGCTTAACACAGGCATCTACGAATAGCCTGAGGAAATGCCTGCTTTTCTTGGTAAGAAAAACCTAGCTTTTAGATACCTGCAGTTTAATGAAATTAGTTTTCCCCCTTGGTTCTTGAATATAAAGTTCAGACTGTCTTTGACAACTCAGAGTAAATGCATCATAAATTAAAGGTGCAAGAAAAATTTTCAGTGAATTTGGTGAGATGAAAGGGTAAAGCATTCACTAGAAATATATTTTTCCATAATAGATTGGAATTTATGGAAACCCTTACTGATTTCATTTTTAAATCAGTTATTTAGCATCTTCAATATTTCTTGCTTCAGAGGTCCTCATTTTTATTTTACTAATTCAACTGATCATTTTAGAAGCACAGTGAAATACTGTTAATATAATTTTTTCTTTAACAATCACGATTATTTAATTACTTTTTCAACTGTTTGCAACATAAACATGTATCACAAGCATTATTTCTTTGACTCTTACTGGCTCAGCTGGCAGTATTTAATTATAAAGCCTGCATCATTCTATGCAGATGAAGAGCCAGAACCAGACACTGATGTGTATGCTGCTTTCCTGGAAGTCAGTAACACATTGAAATTATTAGGTCTTTTATGCCACAACTGCCCAAATTAAAATTTTTTCAAGGAGCCCTGCCTACTTACAGAATGTCTCATCATCTTTCTACAAAGAATCTGTGGTAGTATTTTTACTTGAAACAGCAAGATTTAGTCCTTTTCCTTTTGCCCTGCTTGAATTTCTGCATTTCTGCACTGACTCTACAGAGAACAGTGAGAATTTTTTTTCTGGCCTGTTGGTGTTTGCAATTAACTTCTAATTCAGAACTTTTGAAGACTCTTTTGTATGGATTTGAGTTTCTCCACAACCTTTTGAAGCTGAGGATGCAGCACATCTCACTGGATCAATTTTTCATTAACAACATTTTGCTTATTACTTTAACACAGAATCTCATTGCAAAGTCAGTGGAGCAGCTTTTGGCAATCAAAGGAAAGTATTTGGGAGTGGATAGCAAAGAATCTTTGTTCAGTTGAGGAACTGGTGGATATGTGTCTTGGGGATGGCTTTTATTCCATGTCTGTTTTTTTGGTTTTGTTTCTGATTTTGTGTCTGGAATGGTCACATCCCCTTCCCCCCCAAACCACCCTGGCTCCGGGTGTATTGCAAAGGATTTGCTGCGAGGGTTGGGGGCAGGGGGCCCTGCCTCCTTCTGGCGAAGCGATCCTCTCAGCAGCCACTCAGCACGGTGCCTCTTACAAGAGATACTGTTGCCGTGTGGGTTTTGCCCATTCCTTTCTTTTCATTTCCCTTCGGCACTGTTAAAATGAACAGGGCTAAAGCCTTTATTAATGTTCAGCACTTTATTAAATAAATCAGCTGGGCAGGGGGGCCCAACAGGATGCACTCCTGCTGTCGTAGCTCCCCTGGCGACCCAGAGGAGGAGGAGGAGGATGTGTAGATCTGTCGCTAGGATGCACTGCAGCAGATGTCAGGATCCTGTGCTCATGGAAGCACTGGAAGATTCCCTTTCTCGGCTCGAAGTCCAGGGTACACACTAGCGCAGTTCCTTGTAGGTCAGGGTGACAGGGCAAAAAAAGCCCAAATCAGGATAGGAGATGTGTCTGCCCTTTCTCCAGCCTGGGGTGTCTTTCAGGTCCTCTGATTGTGTGTCGGCTCATTGTCCAAGGGGCTTTTATTCCACAAAACGATCCCGTGATGCTGAAGGTCTCTCTTACTTGCATACACCTGACTCTTCTCAGTGTCGGACACCATTTCAGGGAGCACTGGAGATGAGATCCGAGGAAAAAGGGAGTATAATTGGCAACGGTTAGGGAGATAAGTACAGGACCGGTGAAAGAGTCAACCGGTGATTGACTCTTTTAACATTCTAATTCCGCAATGAAGGGGCTTACTAGGAACTTGTTTCTTACACTGTGACTGGAGCTTACTGGCTTGCATCTCTGCTCCTTTGCTTGCTTGGGATCCCAGAGCCAGTGCGTGCTGCGCCAGGAGCACGCTGTCCCCTGCCAGGGCCGTCCCCTCTGCGCAGCCTGACCCTAGGACCAGACATCGCTGCTAAGTTACCCAGGGGAGTGATGCCCAGCCCCACTGTTCTCTGCTGCTGCTTCAAGGATTCTTGCTACATTTTAACCCAACACCTGGACGCCCTGCAGGCTTCCTGCTATGGTGGCGGAGTTTCTGCTGTATTTGTTTGCTACCCAGGCTGTGCCCTCCTCTGCCATTTCTGCCGCTGCTCTGAGGGTCCTGCTACACTCCATTTCACCATCCGGAGGGGCACCGGGCCCAGCTGCCCAGGGGGATAGCAAAGGAAGCCGATTCTCTCTCTCTCCCGCCGGCTCACCTGCCCTTACCGCATGGAGAGGCGGGTGAGCTCCTGCCACAGCGCCCCTGCTGGCCGTGAGCGGAACTGCACCCGCCCTGCCCGGCCGGGAGCCACCAGCGCCCCTGCTGGCCGTGAGCGGAACTGCACCAGCGGGGAAAGCGCCGGCAGCCCAGAGGCTGCACTGGGCTCTGGTTCCCTTTGTTGTTGGTGATGTTGTTGCTGTTTGTTTACCTCGTTACACACACATATATATGTTAGGAAAGAACTGTTGTTCCTTTTCCCATATCCTTGCCTGAAAGCCCTGTAACTTCAAAGCTATAATAATTTACAGGGAAGGGGGTTACATTTTCCATTCCAAGGGAGTTTTCTACCTTCCTTGGCGGACACCCATCCTTTAAACCAGGACTGTCTGTTAAATAGTATAAGTACTGCTAGTGAGTAAAAAACCCCTGATTTTTGCCTGATGTACTTGAAACAGAAAATAGTTTAATGCATAAAAACTGCCGTAACATAGTGAAGCTATAATTATTTTAATATTATTTTAATTGTCAAATTTATGTTCCTATAGTAAAACATGCTGAGTGTGGGCTTGACAAATCACTGGAAGTTAAAAAATGATTACTGAGCCAAATACCACGATTTAGTGAATTAGCCTGATTGAAAAATAAGATAGTCGCTAGAATTTTCCTGGCATAGAAAAGCCACTTAAGAGCCAAAGTTCTTAATAAAAGGAAATTATTTTTAAAAACCCCAAAACAAACAACACAAGGGAGTAGTAAATTCATAATTTCTGCTGAGTAAGAATTGGCAAACTTCTTGTCAATAGTTCTAAAATTCCTTATATGCAGAAATATTTCAGGACATTAAAGACAAGGCAAGGTATCTGGCCCTATGCTTTTGCATTCAATACACAATTTATGTCAGCTTTACTCTTCTATTTTCCAGTAAGCCTTTCTTCTCCATCTTCTCTGTAACACAGAGCTATACAGAAGTCAGGAATTCTAGTGACACTGGAGTTTTTGTGCAGTAGTGAGGTGTGTCTGTCACTGCTTTGTTTGATGTTATGCTGGACTCCACTTTGAGTCTTTGTTCTCAAACCCAGCTCCTGCACACCTTGGTATTGTGATGTATTGACTGAAGTAAAAATACCTGCAAAATAAAGATATTTGCGTTGATTACACCATCTTTCTATCTGTGCCTGTTGCAGGAAGTAAAACTACTCTTTTATCCTATAAAGCCTTGATTATCTTCTCCTGGTCTTGATATCCTTTTAGAAGGGGTTCTTTCCAAGTGCAGGTAGTATTCCTCTGTTGCCAAAGGATGTGCTCTCTTTAACAGCATATTTTCTCCTTTAAATACTTTCTCAGTGTTCTGCTCTTTTATGTTTGCAGCTGTTTTAAAGCACCTTAGTTGAAGCCTTTTGTAGTAAAATACACACAAATGCTCTTTATGAGCCTTTCTGGCTTTGCCTCTCACCATCCTTAATAATTTTCTTGGAATGCATACATCTTCCTTTGGCAGTTGCAGGTGGGGTTGCCAGAGTGGCTCTCAGCAAACAAGAGTGCATTTTAAAGGATCAGCAGAGTGCCTGTGAAATCATTGCACTGCATTATTATAGCTTATATTTCTACTTTCATGGTCTGTAGTCCTCATATGGGTTTATTTCATCCGTGCTTGCACACAGCTTTGATGGTGCCTTGTGCCCTGCCCTGCTTAGACTTGCCATAAAGCCTCATACTTAAAGGATAATGCTCATGATGGGGGAAGTATACAAGGCAATAAACAGCTTTTGCAGGTGATTAAACACACTGAAGCAAAGCTGAGGCATTTGAAAACCCCAAAAGCTGGTCATTGTAAGCACAGCAACACGTCAGTTGTGTTCAACAAGCCACAACATTAAATAAAAGCTTCTGCCTTGTCTTCAAGGGCTGGGAGGTTTTGTCCACCAAATAGATCTTTCCTTCTCATTTCCAATGGTATCGGTGGCTTTCTATGTGTCACATATGGTTTAACAGGAGATGGTTCCTGAGTAATTGCTTGGGATAAAAGCAGCAACATGTCTTTCTTCAAATCACTGTGGAGGTTCTTGATGACAGTACTTTCCTCCTCTCTCACCCCACAAGAATCCCCCTTTGTTCTTTTATTTTTCCCCTCTTGCTACTGCTTCCATTGTCCATTTCATAATTTAATTTTTTGGTTTGGTTTTTATTTTGTTTTGGTTTTTTTCTTATTCAATGGTGTCTTTACCTCCACTTTCTCCAGCATTTTACAGAATTTTCCTAACAACAATGCCTAAGGCTAGAACATTCAGCCACTTCAAGGAAGAGGTTAGAGCTGGAGTATTATGAGTCACAACATTTGTAGTGTCAGGGAATCTCTGTTCCACAAATAGCACTGGTAACGATGAGCTATCTAAAAGCACGCAGCCTTTTTTTAGCAATTATAATTTACCAAACCATGTGATCTTCAGGAATATTTTCTTTAAAACAGGATGAGACTTTTTATTCCAATGGAGGGACATTTGATATATTCATGCATATTTCTGTGGGTCTTCCTATCAAATGCAGCAAAAAAACCTGCATTTACTATTTTCCAGCCCCAATTTACTGGCAATTATAATAGTAGATACCACTATGGCTATTTGTGCAAGTCAGATTTCAGTTAACTGCTGGCACAAATTGCCTGTGATAAATATGTCATAGGCCAATAACCCTCATAGAAGACTGTAATTTCCTATGGATATCAATGGAAGGGAACTTACAGTCTATTGAAAGAGTATTTTATATTTTGCAGTGGTTAACAAAGACAACATTTTTGCTGTTTATTGCTTAGAATTACAGCACAGTCTTTCTTATTTATAAATTAGACCTTGAGGCAGTATCTTCAATGAAAGCAAAATATGAAAGGAGTAATAGAGTTTTGGTAACCAGCTGAGACTGAAGCCGTATGCTGTGAAACAGAATTCATAGATAAAGTGATCAGGAAAAAATCTGATTGATAATTCCAGGTAGGAGTTGACTGAGGTTTTTGTTTTCTTTCATCCTGTTCTTTAATAATTTCTACAAGAGCAATGTTATAGGGAAACTGATATTTACTAATTTATACATGGAAAAACATCACAGTAGCATTGTGTAAACCCTGTGTACGTTACATTCTTGTCTCAGATAAACACAAATCCAGCATAATTCTGGATTTGCACCAGTATTACTGAAGCGCAAATCTATCCTTGAATGTCTTTATCCATTGTGCCCTGTTAGGTTTATCTAGGGCAAATCCTGAACCACTAAAACCTCAGCAGGGAGAGGGGCATTCCTTACCATCATGGAGAGGCAACCAGGGTGCTGCTGGCACAGCAGCTCTGTGGGGAATTGCAAGATCTGCCTGCAGATATGAGCAGGGCTTGTGCTGACTCCTTGGGATGGCAAACCTGGAGCAAGTACTGGTATGATAAGTAAAAACACACCCAGGAAAAATATGCTGCATCTGCAGTCACTGGGATACATCCAGGATAACTGCTCTGCTCATTGTGGATTGTGCTGTGCCTTCCCAGGGAGTGCAGAGATGTCACATCCTGAACAAGGAAGAGAACAACTGACTGCTTCATGGGAAGGCAGAAAATCCTCAGGTGTTACTTGAAAACATGCCAAGGATTTCAGCTGTCACATTCAGAATGGGAGTTAAAGCTAATGATAGAAAACATATGTTAGGAATTTCATTTTTCTCTAAAAGGGATATGAGCTGTTTGTTCCCATTTCAGGTTGGGAAAGAAGCTCTCAGAGACTGATTTGAATTGTTTCTCACAAAGGTTAATCCTCAAACTCTGTTCTGCATTTACTCTTCTCTTGTCAGGCTCTGTAATGACTATGAAATAAACAACATCCTCAGGTAGCTTTTGATATTTATTGTGTACTTTCAAATATAGTCAGAATAATACAGAGAACAGATTTGGATAAATAGAATAGGATATTTATTCTTCCAATTTTTCAGTAATTGTGAGTTAAGCAAGACTGGTTTTGTAAATAGATTTTCTCTTTTTTTTTTTTTGCCAAATATGTTACATTTTTCATTCATTAATTTCACCTGTGTATTATATATAAATAAAAAAATGTTTTCTGATAAGCAGTCAGTAAACCTAGATGCTTTTAGTGGGAGTTCTTGGATTGAAATAGATTTGGTGGGACATTTTCCCCTGTTGTACTTTCCATTAAAATGTTTGCTGCTCATTGTAATTAAAAACACAAATTCTGTTGTTTTCTGCGCTCTAGGGATAAATGTCACAGTAAAGACTAATTGAAGAGAAACAAAGCTATTCCTTTTTTTTTAAATCTGAAGCATAAAGCCATTTCCATTGCAAAATTTTCAGAGGAAAATTTGCAAGATTCCTGGAACCATATTTTCAACATACTTAATGAAGATTTGAGAATGTTCTGAATCCCATTTTCATCAACAGAACTTAGTGCCAGAATATGTCTTTGCCTCTCAAAATCACTTCAAGTGTTTATTTGCATCTCAAGGACTGAATTAGTTTTAAAACTCTGACTCTTCAACTTCTGTGAAGTAAATGATCACTTAGGGCAGTGTTGTCCTCCACTAGATTAAATAGACTTCTAATATTGTATCTTCATCTGAATAGATTTTCTTTTGATCCAGAGTTAATATGAAATACACTGTATTTTGTATTTGCCACATGAAAGGAAGATTGATTTATTTCAGGTACTTTATAGGCTATTTTATTATTCGCATCACAATCTCATCTATTCCCTCTGCATTCATATTTTATAGTCCTTTAACTGATTGATTTGACCCAACACTTTGATGGCACCTTTGCCACGGAGGCTGCACAGACATAACACAAATAATTTCCTTGATTCTTTTCAAAACTATTTACCTTACCCTTTGGTTATTTTGTGACTTCTGGCCTTCTGGTTCTGACCAGATTAACCAGTAGACAGAGGCCAGTAAAACATAAATCCCCAGTCCCCAGGAGTAAAATCCTTACTTACTTATATCATCATATTTGCAGTGCTGTACAATACAATTGTTTTCATTCTAATACAGCAAAGACTTCAGAATTTAGCCCTGAATTTGTCTCATTTGCAAAGCACCTCCTTGTCCTTCTTGTTTTCTATCTGGACTGCCAGGTTTCATCTGCAGTCATATGAACAATACTGACTCTCTCCCCGTCTGAATTTGCCTGTTTTGTGACATAGGAAGGCAAGATAAGTTTTTATTCCCAAAACCTTGATTTTCCTGCAGTATCTGAGGTTAATGTGATGGTGAGGCAGAAGCAGGGGCTGAATCTCTGCTCCCACAAACAGGCATTCTGCATTATCCTTCCTCAGTTTGAAACAGTTTAGAACTCTGCTGCACTGATCAGTAAGAAGCCCTTAATAAACTACTTGGAAATGGGGCTTAGATATCAATTCAAAAAAAAAAGAAAGAAAATTCCAAGTATTTTTAGAGAAAATTGCAAAGTAAGTTTGGGTATATTTTAAGATTTCTTTCCCTTTATGTGTTTTGTGTTCTGTTCTTCTTGTTCCTGCATCCCAATGCACAAAAAAACAATGAAGAGAGTTTTGTTTTACCTGGGGATTATCACAGGATTTGGTCCTTCTGGCAGTGAACTTCCTACTGCTTTCACAGTTTTGAATGTGTTTCTGATTGGGAGTATGGCTCATTCAGAATCTTCTCTAAATTTACACTAAATTTACATTTGTGGTTGTTCACATATGTCCACTTTGTGGTTCCAATACAAATGCAAAACTCTGTTTTAAATATATTCCAATAGTAGGTCATAGTCCTGCAAACCCTGAAGCAAAACTTGCTTAATGGCAGAATTGCAGAGAAAAACACAACAGAAAGGCAAATCCATCATCTTTCATTAGGAAGAGAAGCACCTGTCCTGCACATGTGTGTAAAGTCTTGCTCAGTGAATCTGATTAATTGCACTGTAATTCTAATGTCCTATAAAAAGGAGTACCAGAGGAATTCTCTAATAGAAATTACTGCTATTCTCAAATTTCTAATAAAGAAATCACATTATTAACCTAAATTTCAGGGTAAAATTTATATCTCTCTATTTTTATGATTTTCAAACTGTTAATTCACATACTTTGTTGTAGGTTGACTTGGTATTGGCAAGGAACTCTACTCCAAACTGCTGCTTTATGATTCTTTCTCTAGTTCAGGTTTCCTTTTTCTGCTTGTTTCTGTGTTTTGTTATGTTCTTTTTATCCAAAAGCCTAAGTGCTGGCATACATTCTTCAGCCAAAATCTTTACATCACAAGGATGAAAAACTGCTGGTGACTGTGAGGCTTTTAAGTGTCACCTTTCTTTACAAATCCTATTTTATGTTTCATCGTCTGGCTTCACTTCAGTTTACAAACATGGTAAGGCTGTTTTAAATCTCAGAAAAAGGTAAAATAAAGTGTCCAAATAACAGGTTGTAAGTGGAGAGCTTATTTCTCTTTGACTGGAAAGCTTTCAAAGTCAGGCTTTGGCAAACAAAGGCCGTTTTGAAATGGTATTTGGGCAGTGACTGAACTCACATGGAGGATGTATTTACAGCACAGGAGATGTCAAATAACAGTCAAAGTAATTTGGGCATCACAGGAAATAATAGGAGTGATTCTCGTGCTTTCTGTGAAAACCTTCAAATTCCCATTTCATTAAAAAATCCACTCTGCAGCTGGTAGCAGAGATTATTGGGTTTCACCATCTGTGCAGATTAATGTTTCCTAAAGGAGAATGAATGCAACAGATGAGATGGTTGGCTTTTCAGATCAAACAGAACCTCAAAGTAGAATCTCTTTGCTGACTCTTGCATCTTACACCTGTTTCCTTTTAATCACATGACTGAATTGTTTAGGAGAAACAATTCCAGTTTTCCTTAAAGCTCATTAATTTGAAGATTGCAGATCACCAAGATTCTTGTGGGCTGGTAGCTGTGGAGAATTGGTGATTTTATTAAGTAGATTTTATTACAGATTGGTTGAACAGCTTCTTTAGATGTTATTGGTTTCGTATCCAAAAAAAATGTCTTCACCCAACATGCACAGTAATTTAAAAGCATCCCAGTGTGTGCTCCAGGCTGGATTAGCAGTGACAACCAATATGGAGAAGCTCAACTGCCTCCAATCCACACCCCTTGTTATCAGCCTCATCTCTATCTTTTTGACTGGCCATAACTAATCTTTCCAGGGGACCAAGCATGTGATTCATTTAAATTGTGTTTTTAAATCAATCCTATGTCACTACATATCTTACAGTGTTACAATTTTCAAATTACATTAGCTTCACCACACATCAAACACTGAAATAAATTCTTGGCAGTGATCACTGTGTTAGGATTCATCAGTAAAATTAGTAGAGTTTCTGGGTTTGCCAGGAGATGGGGTCATTAATTCGACTGTTTCTTGAGGGCAAGAAAGGAAAGCATGGTACCTTCTTACCAACCCAGGTATCAATCCCTCCCTGGGTTTCCTGATAAATATTCTCATTATTTCCCTGAAATACAGGATGTTTTACTCTGTTCTGATGGCCAACATCAGACACTGCTGCTGAGGGAATGCAGATCCATGGCACAGTGGGCACAGCAGCCTCCTGGAGAGGAGAGGCAACAAGGGTTGGGAGCAGGAGTGGGGCAGCTGCCCCATCCAGGGCAGGTACTGCCAGAGCCACCTCTTCCTGAGAAAGACACTTGGCCCTGCATAAGAAACATCAACAGCACAGGCTGTTACCATCCCCATGGATTAAACACTAAAAAAGCCCAGCACCCCAGAAACCACTTGTTAATACAAACATGAAAGCAGGTAATTAAACTCACTAGCAACATTGGTCCTTGCTCTGCCTTGCATTTTCCTTGTATTGAAACCCAGCTGTTCTCTGACTGTTGCCAGGGGTAACCAGGAGTGACATTCAAGGTCATTGATGTGCCCTGGATATTTTCCACTTTATTGGAAACTTGCATCCTAGAATAAATTCCTTTAAAACAATGTATTTTGGTCAGTGTAGCTCTTGGGTTTGTTGTTTTTTTAAAGTTCCATTCTCTGCATTTCTTTGGTCAGTCCATTATTGCTCCTCCATGTTAATTTTAAGGAGCAATATCCCAAAGAGCTTCTGGTTCAAGGAATGTCTCAGAAATCTGTCACAATGTCACCAAGGCTGCTCTGTCCTCCTATAGGACAGACTGGTGACACCAGACTGTACATGCAGAGCACCAGAGTGCTGTGGAAGCAGCAACACTCTTCTATCTGTGTGTATGCTACCTGAGCAGCTGCAAGTCTGTTCATTCTGCTATTTTGAACATGTTTAAAATTGTCCTTTCCCCTTTCTGTAGCATGGGTGACTCATTTAGAGAGTTTTCTGCCCAGGAAATAGTTTACAGAATTCATTAAAGCATTTTCAGAGGTAAAAAGTCAGAGTTTCATGGGAAGATAGGGGAAAAGTCCATTCTTCTAAATGGGAATTTTGTGGTGATTCATCCTGCAGTTCTACTTTATATGATTTTCAAGTGGTTAGCAATGTTCTGTATTGTTTAAATTGGGGTTTATTTTAGTTTTTTGTTTAACCTGTATTTGTCCATTGTTTGGTTTACCCTGTTAATATAAATAAGCTTCCTGATTGTGAATTAGAGAGAAATTAATATTTTCAAATACGTTTGATGTTGTCTGTGAGCTCCCCTTGCATTTTTATTATTTTGTCAGCTTTCCAAGGCAATCTTTTTCTCTAGAAAGATGCTACTTAAGAAATGAGTATCTGGGAACAGAGGAACCAAATCACAGCTTTGCTTAGGTGAACATAACTGCTTTTGATGCAAGTGGGAGTTTCCCTTCTTTGTCTGGTGTGCAATTTGGAAAAGTGCATTTTACATCTAACTTGACCCAGATTTTCCTACACCGTATTTGTGAGATAGAGGGAACAAGCACAGCAGACATCAAAGTGTTTATTTGATACCTACCCTGGCCTGAGAGTATAAATTTTGAAGTATTTTGCAGCCAGAGAGCTGGAAGGGAAGAGACCCATCAGCTCTACCTCAGAGGGAATTCTCTGTCCCAGACTCAGCCCAACTTTTCCAGAGGTGCCCAGCTGGCATCTAAAGGCACTGAAGTGTTTTAGGCTGGGTTATGGAAGGTGCAAATGACAGTATTTACCTATTTTACAAGCAGATTATGATGATGAAGTATTAATTGCTTACAGTGTAGTGGATATATTTAAAAACTCACCAAGAGGGCTTTGAAGCTTCCCAGTGGAAATCCCCTTGATTGATAAATGTCAGCCCTATCTCAGCAGAACAGTTGTCACCCTCAGAGTGTTCCAAGGGCTGTGTGACAGCTGACAGTGGAGGCAGCTGGACTGGAGCTGGGGCTGGAGCTGGGATGTAATTGTAGGTTTGGAAGCGCTGGAATGGGGTGAGGAAGGATGGAACCTGCACACAGGTGGAGCAGGAGCTAAGAACAATACACAAAACCAGGCATCCCACAGCAAAAGCACAAGATGGATGGGGTTTCATCCTTTGTAGGATAAACACTTTCATTTTATTTGTTCTATGTGCATATTCATGGCAGGCTCTCAGTGCTGAGGATGGGAAGGTGCCTGTGTGGCTCCCAGTCTGTCACAAACATTCCTGTGAAGGACAGAGCAGCTTCATGGACTGGTACAGAAATTCAGAGTGTAGAGCTTAATTGGAGCAGTGTTTGTGCTTCACTTCAGGAGTCAAGGCTGATCCTCTCTTTTGTTTCATCTCCCCTCCTTTCTTCCCTTCACAGCCCAAACACTTGCAGAGGATTTTGAGTTAGTTTACATCCTGTAGAGAATAAATGGCAGAAACTGTTTCTTACAGTTCTGCATTAGGACTGACTTTTGAAAGTTTTGCAAGGAAATCTTGTCACTTCTTATTCCATCAGGAGAGACATATTCCTTTGGAATGCAGGTACTCTTTGTTACCTGTGAGGCAGCATTTCTCTGATGGGCCTCATCTTCCACTCCCACCTGGGTGAGGTGGACGTTTGCACTTGTCAAAATGCACTTGGTTCATGCTGTGAAAAATAATTGGTTGGACAATGGAGCTGCTTTGAATTTACATGTGTGAATCATCCCACAACCCTTCCTGTGTTTGTGGGATTGGGCCCTGGATTTGGGAAATGACTGATAAAATTCTTCTAAACACCTATGTTTTCAGAACAATGGATGTTGAAGAAATGTCAGTACTTCTGAAAATGGCAGTTTTACTAAGAAATTAAAAGAATGAGCAGCTTTTGATGGTCAGGGCAGCAATGTCTGTGTTCTCCTGAAATTTCTGGAAAATATATTCATATTCTGTTCTGCTTTACCTGTGGTTCCCCCACACACTTGGCGTCTCTGGTAATATCTGTTAGGAAAATTACTCCTGCTTAGATTTTGAAAGGGCGAAAATATCCATAATCCACTGCATATTTTTATTTGCAGAAGATTAATGGTGTATATAGGACCCAAAGCACCATTTTTCCTCCCTTATACAGATTATTGCATTTATTTCAATGCATTTTTCAAATTAATAATGAAATACCAGGACACAACCCAGAAAGATCTTATGATTATCTATGAATAAAGTGCTTTGCTCAGCATTACAGACTTTGAGTAGAACTGAAACGTTCCTATAATGTATCCACACATAATCTGACAAAAACTAAACATCTTTGGTGACTTGTGAAACAAGACATTTCCACAGACCATGCCTTTTATGCCACTAACCTCTTGTTAACAGGATTAAGAAATCAATAGTTGTGCTGTCAAGAGAATGTAAATGTTTCCAAAGATGTTGTGGTATATTTCTGCCCAGTACTGTATTCAGAAGTGAAAGGTGTGCTGACTGTACTGGATGTTCATAGTGACTTGGAACCATTTCACATCTCTGAAATTCAGGGAAGAACTGTTAAAATACAGGTTGTACATGCCTAATTAGGGAAAAAAAATAAACCAACCCATAATATGAGTTAAGCCTATTTGAAATCCCTGAAGACAAACATGTACTGATATAAATCCATGGATACATAGCTACAGTTTTACTCTCACACTACAAGTTTACATTGTTCATTGAATTAATAGAATGCTAAGAAAACCCTGCTGCAGATCTGTTTAGAAGTATTTGGGTTAAACATGTCACATTACTGAGCTGACAGACTTCAGTTTTGTTGAACATTCATAAACCAAACCTAGTTTCTCACAGCTGTCTGGAATGCCAGAAATCTGTGTTTTTAGAGGATTCTCATAAGATCCTGTTCTACTTCTCTGTTCGTCCTGCCATTGAATGCATTGTTTTATGCTCAGCTTCTCTTTTGTAGACAACTGACTGATTTGCTGATCAGAGAGGCACTTGCAAACATGCCTTCTTGAAAATACAGGCATTTTTACAGAAGCATATTCTGCCCATTTTATACTTTTTCCTAATATTTCCATCTAAAATTGGCAAACCTGATGTACATTCCCACCAACCCACTTTATCCCATTTAAAAATAGCCATGCTAATTCTGTGAGCTCAAACAGGACAGATTTGCAGTTTTCTGTATTAAATATGGTGAAAGCTGTGTCAGCAATAAATATGTTGTTCTAGAAGAGACATGTTCCAGACTAGAGAAAGTGGGACCATCAAAGAGAGGGGAGAATGTCAATGCAGTGTTTATATTTCACACTCCTCATGTTTATATTTCATATGAGAAGGCTGTAAAGAAATCTGAAGAACAGATGTAGTTCAGGAAGAGGCAGACAAACAGGAAAGAAAGTATGGGTTTTCAGTAACTACAGACAAAGCTATTTTAGGTGGCCAGACAGGCTGACAGAAGAAGTGCCCATGAAAATGTTCTGCTGGTTGTATGGAGAACTGCACTGAACACCTGGAATTGTTTCTCAAGGCAGAAGCTTGACTAGCAGAGTAGTCCTGTATAAAACTTCTATATCAAGTGTCCTGCTGCACTTATGCTTGTGTGCAGCCTTGGCAGAGCCCTGTTAGTGGGGAATCCTAGCTCCCTCCAGCTCCTGTGCCAGGCGCACGTTGAGCACTCACTGCAGGGGCTCACTGCCTGGCATTGTCTCGGAGCAAGGTTAAAGACACAATGCAGATCTGCAAAAGGCAAACTAGGCCTTAATCAGCAATTCAGCTTTTAGAACTCTGGCCTTGAAAGCAGAATATAAAGGAGGTCTTATGAAAAACAGAGGGGAAATTAAGGAAGAGCAGTAATAGACAGATTTGGGAAAACAGAGCTGTTACCCACCCCTTACCCATCGTTCAGGTTTCGTTTAGGCTGCATCTTTATCTGCTGGGAGAAGAAACATCGGGAGAAGCTCAATAGAAAACCCCTCTGTGGGATAATTGTCCATTTTTTCCTTCATTTCACCTATTTTCAGTGAAGCGTAGAGACTGAGCACCAACAGTTCATGAGTAAGAGGCTTCCCCTTATCTCCAGACCTTCTGACAGCTGGAAGACAACTTCTGCTCTCTCTAATCATGCTCAGCCACCTAAGGACAATACCATTTCTCACTGCCAGAGCACAGCACGACAGGTACAAGTACATAACTGGGCAAGTAAAACCCCCTTGTTAACCTCATATCCAGTTCCCAGTCCCTGTGTCCACCCAGGGGCTCACCAGGTCTCACAGCTGAGAATGTTCAGTGTTAATAACACACTCCCCACCTGCAAAGATGGTGTGTTTTTTATTGTGATGATGTGGTGACATTCAAGGTGCGTTTTTTATTGTGTTCTCAAGTGCTTCCTCAGACCTCTCTCCATAGCAGATGAGTGCCTCACAATTTAGAATTATCCTGATAAAGGATCCCTTTTCACCTGCATGATCAGCTCCTTATAATCCAACCAAGCCAAAAGAATTTCTCATATTTATAAGGGAAAAGGGAATAGTTTCTCACTGTAGTGACTCCAAAGCCAAGGCCATGCCCCGAGATGCCAGTGGCAAATCAGTGCCTTCCTGAGCATGTTTGCCTTGACAAATCTGTGTGAAAATCAGAAAAAAATAAAGAGTTTACACAGCTGCCACAGTACATGCGATGATGGCAGATTAAAAAAAAAAAGCAAAGAGAAAGAAAGGGGAGAAATTAAGATTGCTGAGAACTTTTCAGAGCTGAATTGGAAAAATAAAAACCACCACTATATAAAATCAGCAGTGTAAAACTTTCCAGGTAGTTGTGGAAAGTCTTAGAATGGTGAAATGCTGTTGAGATGAAGCTGTGGGTCTGTCCCCTTGGTGCTTGCCATGCTCATGACACATAGGCATCAGCTGAATATTCTTATTTTTGTCCATTTTAAAAACAAGTATTTCCTCCATAAAGAGCAAAACTAATTGGAATTCTGCACATAAAAATGTCAACAGTGATTCATCCAGTGGCATCCTGTAGAAATACTGTTTTTCAGTGGAACTGGCTGTGTGTTGCCTGGGTAGCCCTTCCAGTTTCACCTGAACTTGTTTCATCGGACTCTTTATGAAATGTTCTTCAAACAGCCAAGCAGGTATTTACAAAGGCTTCATTTCTAATAAGTGTTTTGAAAAGCCACATACACTCAGCCATGTGTTTTAGCCATTGCATCATTTATATGTATTTTTTTTATCAGGGGTTCCTCAGCCAGTCTGTTTTTATCAAGGTTATTTTTCAGTATACATTTATATTGGGATGCTTTCCTATGCATTTATATAGGTATAGATGCTTTATATACTCACAGAATATCCACAAAAAAAAGGTTAAATAAAAAAGTTGAATTAGCCATGATCTCAATTTTTGCAGTGCTGTAAAATCACAATAGCCTCATGAGCAATGTTGCTGCCCAGTGTCTTCAAGAAGAGGGGATCAAAGCAAAGCATTAAAGACTGAAATCATGTATACAACAGTGTATGCACAGTGGACATTAAGATTACTCCAGAAGAAAAAGTAAAATTTTTAATTCTTTGACCCCTGTCCACTGTTCTCTGTGCTCATCTGCTGTCTGCTGGCATCCCTTAAAGCTGTCTGAAGCATCAGCTTGAAAAATGCATTTCCAGAGTGAGCTGAGATGGCAGATAGCTACAGGAAGGATTTTAACAGTTGTTTAAAAAAAAAAAAAAAAGCTGATGGAAGCTTTCTTTGGGAAGTAGCTTTACATATTTCATAGCACCTGGGTTAATACCGGTGATGCCCAATCCATGTAGGCAGTCCCTAGGCACAGGAGAAACACAAATAGTGAGCAGCTGCTTTGTGGAGGCCACAAACACATCATCAAAAATTAAAACAGGGTTTAGGGGTTGTATAATGGAGATTTACAGAACTAACAGCAATATTTGGACCATTTTCACAAGCCCCCTTGCAGTCAGGCTCCTTAAATAGGTTGCTGCTTGGCCTAATTTGAGTCCCACAGCATCTCTTGGGCTAGGCAAAACAACCAAAAGTTTTAGTTTGACACTCTGGGAGGTTCTCACATGGAAACAGCACAAACATACCCTGGGAAGCCTAATTAAAATCTAAGGGTCACATTATCTCCTTTAGAGCTTTAGAGTTGTGGCTAAAACAGGGAAATAGGTGAGAAAAAGCTGTCATAAATGGGTTTTGCCCTATTTTTCCCATTCCCTCTCACAAGTAAGGAACACAGGGCCTGTCCTTGCATCTGTTTGGAACCTGAAGCTTTATGCATGGTTAGGTTTTTTGATATAAGGACTTTTTGAGATGCTCAGAAATGCCTCAACGGGGACAATCTACCTTCTTAGGGGGGTTAAAATAGAATAAATATTTCTCAGCTCTGGCTGCTCCTTCTGTGTCCTCCTGCATCCTCGGGGCAAATTAGTCCAGATAATACAACAGAGGAGGAGCAAGCATCACAACTTCCCAGGATACAGCACCATTGTTTCTAGGCTGCACCTGCTCCATGGAGCTGTAAAATACAGGCATCAAAGCAGTAATGCTGATTTTATTGCCCTGAAGAGTGTGGATACCTGATGGCAGTGTTTTTCTGTGAGGGGAAATGGGAGAGGGAAGGGGATGCACAGCAGGAGCAAGGCAGGGAGGGAGCCCTGCTCAGGGCTGACATCCTCAGAGCTGGCAGGTGAGTTTCACAGTGCAGAATAACAGCAGTGCTGGGAAGATTCAGTGGGAAATAAACTGCTGATGGAGCACACAGGTTTGGAGCTTTGGAAGAGTTGAGTGACAATGTGTTGTCTGGATGAATCTGTAGGTTTTTCTTTTTCAGTTAGAAATTGTCCCCAAACCAAATTGTCTGGGTCAAACAGGCCAAAGTCTAAACAGGTTAAAATCAAATCTAGCTTTAATAAGCAAAAAGTGTAGTTCGTCTTCACTGACATTTTCTTAGCTCTTGGTTTAAAAACAACTGGATTTTTATTGGACTGTTTTTAGCTTTTGTTATCTTATTTGCTTTTTAAGTATGGCTGAGTACAGAATGCTTGAAACATGCACCAGAACCATGTGAAACTTTAATGAATAAAGTGCTAGAGTACCAGAGGTTTAGTGTTAGTCTAAAATGTTAGGTCTGAAAAAAGGAGTCCAGGTTTCCATTTTTATTTACTCACACAACATTAATAATTAATCTAGGTTTCTATTAAGGAATACTTTGTTGTTGATGGAAAGGATAAAAACAGCATGCAGAGGGTTAGTGAGACCAGTGTGACATGGTGTAGACTTGTTTAGTCTCCAGCTCGTGTGATAATGCAAACTTCAGAAAAACATACAAGTTCTGCACAAGAATCCTTAGAGCTCTTTGGTTTTAATGCCTGATTTTTATACTTTGCCAGCAGAATGAATAATTGCTACCATTCTGCTTTTGTTTGTGTTTCCTTGTAGTCCAACATACTCTGCACCATCAACATGGGATTCAAACACCAGCAATAAATGAAAGCTGCTGCCATGGCACCTTTATTGTTTCTGTGATTTCATCAGTTGACACTGGATGGTTGGGACAAGATAAAGAAAAATTCCTACACTGAAAGTTATGAGGGGGAATTTAAAACTTTCTGAGCACCTGAGTTTGTTTCAAATGCTGATTCAAGTTTAAGTTAAATGTTACTTGTCTGCTCTGAGTCATCCCAATAGCTCCAGGTACTGCTGCTAAGTGTTTTTGTTCCTAGGATGTTCATCTACAGCTCAGAAAAGGGGAACCAGGGTCCAATTTAGCCCTAGATGTGTATTCTAACAAAAAAAAAATTCATGCTACCCATGGGCAGGGTTATAGGCAGTAGGATAGCAGATCCTGTGCCTGTCACTACATCCTACTCAGAGGAGTAATGTATCACAGGTTATCTCTCCTCTGGTAACAGTCCCATGGCATGGAAATTCCTCTTCTTCTCCAATTGGCCACTTGAGTATCTCCTTAGAGAGCTTTGCAGGCTGTAAATTATTAGAAGGCAGTAAAATTGTAAAAGGAAAGACTAAGACTGTGATCCTGGATTACACTGCTGAGCCATAAGAACCATATAACTTGAATTATGAGAAGAAATAAATAGAAAATTGAGGCTGAATATCAGGAAAAACTTTCCAACAGTGAGAGCTAGTAGGTTATGAAGGAATCTCCCACGTGAAGCAGTTCATGCTCTTAGTACTTGAGAGTCTCCAAACTGGTCTGGGCAAACTGTTCTGTGAGGAACATCCTGAACATGTCTTGCAAGCTGATCTTCTTTTCCTCATGTACCCAAAAGGCACTATGGCCTTGAGAGGAGGCCTCCATTCCTCTGCTTTTCTTGTCACTGATGCTCCTTAAGTTTATTACATGAGGTTAAAAATATTCAGCTGAAATATTTAGCTGCTCTCTTTATCAAGTCTTCATGAACTGGTAACTGTCAGTGTCTGATAGACACAACACAGCATTTACTGTTCGGTCAGGAATTTCTCTCAGCCCCACTTTACTTGTTCTTCCTAGAAACACAGGGCTTGTAACATTCATCTTAAATGTTTTAATGTAAAATGTTTAAGTGGGCTCTGTAGCTTTTTCCAGAGCAATTTTTGTTCTTATCAGTGACATTCCAGAAGCAGTTTATAACCATCTCTGTGCATTGCTTTGCAGTTTGATTTTGCAGGTTGAGCCTCCATAGCACAGGGTGTGACAGTTTCTATCTGGTTTTACTTTTATTGCTGAATACAAATTTAGAGTTTGTCTGGAACATTACTGCTGCCCTGCAGCTGTGGTACTTTTTCTGCTTTATCTTTTTAATGATTGTGTGTAGTTCTTCTTCCAAACCCCTCTTCTGCTGTTTACTGGAGTTGTGAAGTATTTACCAACTTCATGAGATGTGACCGATGCATAAGGAGGAAAATGGATTTGATTATTTAAATTGCATGGAAAAATATGCACACTGTCAAAACAAAGCATGTAAGATTGTATTCTATCTTACATTGTACAAATCAGGAGTAGCTGCATTGGAAATAGTGGAGTAATATCTCTGCAAACCCAATTTAAATACCAGTAAAATCAGATCTCCCAGTCTGATAAACAAGAATACTGAGGTTGTAAAGATGACATTTTAATTTGAAAGCTGTTTGCCTTTTACTTGCTGTAAGCAAGGCTAAAAGTAATTAAAACTGGCATAAAATATTTTCCAAATCCTGGTTATTTTCTTTTCTTTCACTACACTTCCTACAAGCAGTTTTTCTAATTTTATGTGGTTTTTGTTTTTGGGGTTTTTTGGGTTTTTTTTCAGTAATGATAGCATTTTACTGTTACTGCATTTATTATTCTTTATTGTGGATATGATACTGCACCACTTAGCAAGGGTCTTGGGGAATGTTTTCATATCAAATCTGGTTTTAAAGTTTCCTTATTAAGCTGAGTATTTGGAGTCGATTGAAGCATGCTGAGGTTGGGATTGGCTTGGGTCACTCAGCATAAACTGAGCAATGCAGCTCACAGTACTCCAGATTTGTACCAGTGCAGCTGAGTTAATGATCTGGTTCCTAAAGTGGGATTCAGCTCCTGTGATTGGAAGTGCTGAGTTTCACTGAGGCTGCATCAATGCAGAGAGATGAGCATTTCCAGAAGCAATCTGGTCAAAAAAGATGTGTGAACAAATTTTACACTCTAGGTACCCTTTGCTCTGCCCTAAGTGTAATGGCAGAGAAAACTATTAGTTTAAAGCAAGATAATTAGGTATTAAACAGCAAAAATAAGATTACTCAGAAAAAAGTAGACAACACAAACCATCTTCTCAGGAAAAAAAATCTTTTAGCCTTCATTTGCGTGCTATTTATGCCACTGCAGAAGTATTTATGCTGCAGACAAAGTAACTGGTGGAAGTGGTTCTCTTGGCTATCCCCCCCATTCCAGCACAGGTGCATGCCCATGAGCACAGTGCAGGACGTGGTCATTGCCCCCTAACGAGTCCTGCACATGTGTGCTGGGAGCTGCTGCTGGGACTGTACAGCCTGGCCCTAAATCCCGATACAGAAATGTCTCTGAAATATTATGCGACTGAGAAAAACACCTTAGGTTGATTCAGTTTGTTTTTTAAAACGATCCAGATTTTGTTTATTAAGAATTTTATATCACCGCTGATGTACAGAGCAGCTTATAAGAAGACAAAGTATTTATGCTTTCTTACAGTTATCCTAAGAAAAGAAAAGATAGCATTGAGGCTCATCTGATTATATTATACTTCTGTAGTTTAAAAGATTTTCCAATTTTATCTATTGATAAAATTACTTGAAGCTCAGGATTAAAGAGAAAGGTTTAAAGCAGAAAAGCTGATTTACGACTGAAGATCTTTCTTAGCAGCATCCATTTAAAGTTAATCTTTGATCATCTGTGAAGCTGATTACCTAACATATAAAACCTATAAAAATTATCCTCTCTTTTATTATGCAATACAAATATTGTATTCTTTCAAATTCAGTTGATTATGAGTAACATTCAGAAAATCTGTTAACAAAAGATTTTTGTTACATTAGTCAGAAATGTAACAAGAGAGCTCCAAACACACCCACGAGGGTGAAAGGAGGGGAAGGACGGGGGAAAGCTTTGTCATTGTCACTCTCAGCCGTGAAATGGAATCCCAGGATCACAGAGAGGGCTTGTAAGGCAGAGAGTTCCTTCTCTCAAGACAGTGAAGCGTTTAATATTTAAATATACAAGAGGATCAAGAGGATCTCACAGTCTGTCTATTGATTTCATGTGCTTTTCAGCCCAGATATGAAATACTCCAGATATTTCTCGATGCATCATTCCCAAAGTAAAAATGAAAACTGTGTTCAGCTTGCCAGAGTTTCTCACTGGGCCTCCTCAATATTTGCTTCAGTAACTGTGTGATTTCAGCTAACTCTGTCTCAAGTCCAGTTATCCAGCACCAACACCTACCTGAGGCCAAGAGCATCCCTTCAGTCTCTTAATAGCAGAGCTCCAAAACGGCTCCACTCCAGGGTCTCTTCTGAGCATTTCTGCCTGTCAGGAGGTTTGCATGGAAAGTAGAAATTGCCTGAAGTTTTCAGAAAAACTTCCTCTTAGAAGTCTAATCCTCAGACTTACTGTAAGTGGAGGGATTTTCATAGAATCTTTTTACTTATTACCCAAAACCAAAGGGGTGGGGGTGGAGGGAAGAAGATGGGAAACAAAGACAACACTACTGATTATCAGAATCCAGGCAAAAACTAAACAACTGAAGAGTCATTTCTCAGTTTATAAATCACTTTGTTGCCATCCTTGCACTTTATTTTATGTTTGTTTTGAATTATGTAAGAGCTTTAAAGTTCTCTCTGCTCCCATGCTGTTTATATTCCAAAGGTTCAGTTAACAATGCACTGTGCCAAATAAATTTAAGTCCAGAACAGTCTTGAGCAATTAAGAAAGCTGCTAGGGCATCTCATTTTCTATATCTTCAGAATGTTATCTGTTATGTCGGTTCATAAAACAAAACAGAGGGCATAAAAATGAGACTTAGGATTACTTTAGCTGGAGGTCAAAGTCCTGCTTGCCACAGATCAAGGTTTCCAATAATCCAGATGTGAAACCTTTCCATCTGATTTCTGTATGAAGCTGTGACAAGGTGTTTGTCATGCCTTCTGTCACACAAACCCATCATACATTTGCTTTTCATTTCCATTTTGTGGCCCTTAGCTTGAAATTAAGGGGCAGGCTTCATTAGTCTTACATTTAGGCAAGCTTTGAATAACCATTTTGAGGGGAAAAAATCTCTTTTCAACATCTAATTTGGACAAAAAAGACTTAAGTGTAGGGTATTTCAAGGTAAAATGTGTCACTGGCAGATCAGCAATGCCTTTTGCAAAGTGTTTTCATGTTGTCAGAAATTGCAGCTGTTCAGATGATTCTGGATAAACTCACTTTGCTCATTAAATGTGGCTTGGCTGGCACAAAAATTTTTCCTGGGAAGTGCATTTTCTGAACTTAGCTAAAATTTAAGAGGTTGCAGGGGTGCAGAGATCCAGTCAGGGATCTTAATAATGTGGAACAGGGCTTTATCCCATGAAAAGACAGAAGAGAGGTTCCCAGGCAGGATTTATTGTTCTAAGAACTCAATTTTCCCTATGAGTAAGTCACTTTTGCTTTTTTAACTTCATGCTTAATCTTTCTTTCTTTATGATTTCAGGAGGCTTGGTATCAATGAGCATTAAATTCAATTTCATGGCGTTTGTGAGACCTGTTTTCTCAGGACAATACTTCTCATGGCATAAAGTTACTGCTTATCAGAACAAAGATGAAATGCTTATCTGTTTTCCAAATGACTTGGACTGTTTAAAGAGTTCCTGTTTTAAATAGCCCAAATAATTCCGTTTGCTTGCTTAGAGAAATAAAATCTAATTTACAGTAATTAAAGCACATTAACCTGATTAAAAATTATCTCCATCATCCTGTATTTAATACCCAGCAGCTTTGCTGCTGAGGCAGTATTGGTTTACGCTGAGAAGGGACTGCTCTGTTGAACAGGCAAGTTCAGCAGCAGATAAAATAGGGGAAACTGGAGAAGCTGAAAGTGAAAAAGAAGGTGGTAATTTTAGAAGTAGTTTTTTAATTCCCTGTTAGTTTATTTGACCCACAATAACAGTTTTGTAGGAGAAAAGGGAGAATATCCTTCAGAAATAGCTCGAAGTGCATGACATGGAACTACAGCAAACTCCTGGAGGCTCAGAAAGCTCCATCCTGTCCTGGTACATTTGGGGGAGCTGCTTTTGGCTCCAACTTCCATGTCTGCACTGACAGCCAATCCAACGAAAAAAAGAGAACTGGAGTAGTGCCAAGATTTTCCAAGAGTGTTGACCCCTGACCTCCAAAAGGAAGGGAAACGTTAAAATTTGCTATTGCTGTTTAGCACATCATATTTTTGTAACAAACCAGTGGAAGTTGTGGAATACAGAATTCCACTTCTTTAGAAAGGGATGGTACTATGGGATTGTTCTGGAATAAAAGTGTATAAAAACTTAGTGTTAAGTATGAGGCATAAGTTAGGACCTATTAGCACAGAAAATTTTAGGTACAGAAGGTGTATTAATCTTTGTTATTTCAAGAGGAGAGAAAAAACCCTCCTTTTAACCCTTTATATTCTCATTTTATTGTTTTTGGGGTCTTTTGGAATTAGAACCCTTTTGGAATCTAGAACCCTAGATTTAGGGTTTTTTTTCTCCTGAACACTAATAGAATTTGTTGGAGCAGAATCACTACTACACTGCACTGTAGTGTTGCATGCAAGTTCTTAGTATTCTTTCCAGAGGATCAGATTCTATGAATTAGATTTTATGAATTACAGCCTAGCAGTAACCTTACAAAATCAGAGGCATTTCAAATATATGAGTGGAATTCAATCTACCTTCTCATTAAGTTGTTAAAAAACTCCTCTTGGAGAAAAGACCACAAATAGGTTAAAGATATGTCTACCATCTACAGTTATCTACTAACTTTAAATCATGTTTCGAAGGAATGTAAATGATGCTTTTTTGAGTGATTTGGGAGTTCATTAGTTAGAAACAATATCCTGTTTCCCAGAGTCACAGATCCTACATAATACAGAGAGTAAAAGGAGATACATAACCTCAGAGGTACATATTTTTTTCTAGATTTCAATTTCCAGTGAGTAAAAAAAGCAAGTTCAGTGTACCATATTACATTATAAACTGGAAGTATATTAAAAATAAATCATTCTCATGCTTGATATGCTGCTTTTTAAAGGAAAAATATGCATTAAAAAGATTTGTTCAATCATAGGTCTGCCTTCTAGCATCAGAGATCAATGTGCAGTCTTATTAAGTTGTGCTCTATAGATTTCTGCAGTCAAGTTCATCAAAGAACCCATTTCTCTTCCTCTAATGATGCTTGAACCTGAAGTTCTTCTCTGAAGTACTTTAATTTACATTTGGTCATTACAAGAAGACAGTGACTTAATGAACTGCAAATAGGAGAGGAAAGTAACATAAATCATTTTTGCATCCTTTTTTGTGGTATTAGCATAACTCTTCTTTCACCATTTTAATGCCTCGAGTGTTTTCTGCACATATGATCATAAAAATTAAATTATACTGCATTTTTTGCAATCTAGCATACCAATAAAAATACAAAATCCTTAGAACAATCAAGATAGATTAATGCCAGCAAACTGTAATATTATTTTACATTGTGCTACAATAACTGTTAAGAGTGAGTTTCCTGCTGAGATAAAAACCACTTAACATTTATCATAAATAATCAGTAAAAATTTGTAAACTATTCTTCTGTGAAGACCTGCTTGAAAACACTTACTTGAAAAATGTAAGCCACTGGTGTCTTGCCTTGGTGCTTCTGACCAAAGGTAATATTCAGGACTCTAAAATGACATAGTATTTAAGATTTTTTTTTTCTGGCCTTCTATTTCTGGCTTCTCACTGTGCATAGTTTTTTATAACCTCAAAAATCACATTGCCATTATATTTTTCTAAAATAGCAACTAAGCCAAAGAAAATACCTGAAGATGTAAAAAAAAAAAATTAAAAAAAAAAAGCGTGAATCACATCCAAAGGTAGTAAAAAGCAGAGTGAAAGGATAAAAATAATTGCTGGTGTCATTTTTCTTGGTTCAGTGCACTGGTCTGGAATCTGTTGCACTCTATGGGCAGCTGGGAGCCAGCAGAAAATGAGGATTCTGGAGGATGTGCCTGACAAAAAATAGGCTGATGTGCTTTGGAGACAACACAGGAGCAGTAAAACCTGGCCATGTTTGGAATATGCTGCAGCCCCAGCTGCAAAACCCCTGGGATTTTTGAGAAAGTCCCTTTGTTTCAGAGTCATTAAAACATTTCTGCAAGTTTCCCACTTCAATTCTGTGCAAAAATCTTTAGTAATAGCAATAAGGAAAAGGCAATGCCACATGCTGGGAGGGCTAATAGTGCTTCAAAATAATGATATGAAAATAAAATAATGAGTGTGAAGCACCTGCTCTTTGTTCCAAGGGAGTTCTCCCTGGTCTCCCTGGTAGTGCCAGAGAGAGGAGCCACTCCTGCTGCCACTCCACCCCCACTCCCCCTCCTTGTCCCCTCTGTGCTCTGAAAACAAAGGTGAGTTTTTCTCTGACAGTCTTTTTCTCTCAATGCTACACTAATTTTGCATCCCTATTTTTGTTCCTATAATGTGCCTATTAATGAAAAGTTTTCAAAATATCAAATTATGGTATGTTCTCAGTACCACTGGAGTGCTTGTTTTAACTCTTGGGTATTGATTATAGGGAAGGAGGTCCTTGCACTTGCCATGTTCTGGAAAGGCTCTGACATATATGTATAAAAATTAATATTTCTGGTCACTGGAGCTTCTTAACCTTTTTATAAAAAATGGAATTTAAAGATGGAATTAATTCCAAATGAATGATTCAAAATTGTCATTTACACTTTTGCAGTGTAATGGTTTGAAAACAGTAAATATTTTTAGCAGAAGTGCTCAGTGAAAACTGAAAGCAGTGGCTAAAAAGGGATTTTATGTAACTTTTGGAAAATAAAGAGTTTTCTGAATTTGGCACTGCCATACTTCACTCCATCTGAACAGCATCCTTATAAAACCAGGATGGGAGAAAATCACTGCAGTAGCTCTGCAAATGGGTCCCTCAGTGGCTTTAGGTATTTGTTATTAAACACAAAATAACACTTAGGGTACTGAGCATCCTCAAAATGAAGGAATAAATCTTTAACAGGCAATCCTGGGCAATCACCTATATCGGTAATTCTCCAACAATAATAAACTGTTTAGCTTCATATGCTTTTATGTCTTCTATGCATTTTTTCTTCATTTATTTTAGAAAATGATCTTATTTCAGGAGTAGCTCCAAAGGGAGCTATTGCCCAATATTAGGCAACAGAGGCAGCTTAGTCCTGGTAAAACACCTTTAAACATTGTGTGGGATTTTTGAACAAACATAAAGCTACTTGATATTTCAGTTCAGCTTCATGAAACTCTGTACAAATGCAGGATAAAGCAGTTCTATATTAGACTTCACATTTACAAAGAGCCAAATGCTGTTACTCCTGCTCCCACCTGGGATTTCCTCTAATAACCATTAGAGGAGGAGAAGAAGATGTTTTGCCTTTTAATTACATACAAATCACTGGCATTATCCAGCTGTATTTAGGACTGGGATCTAATCCTAAAACATAAATTCTGTCATTAAAACATTATCATTATTCTTTTGTGTATTACGTGCAAGTGAAGACTTTCCTTCATCATTAAAGTTTCATTTTCAGAAATACATGCAGTGGCAACTGCAGTGGTCACTTAACCAAAAGTTCAGAAATTGTGGTTCTTTGTGTCACTGTAGTAATTGTCATAGAATTATAGAATGGTTTGGGTTGGAAGAGACCAACAGAGTTTCACCTCTGAAATGAAAGTTAAGTGGTAAGGATTTAGTCCCAATTTAAATGTATCTTACTGATTCTCTAATTTAATTACATCAATGATTTAATTTTCCTGACCAGCCCTTGTGGGGAGCTGGCCAGGCCTGTGGCTGTCAAACCACAACTGCCCCAGCCCCATGTTCTGACAACAAATGAAGGCTGTCGTGGGCCCCTGATTCCTCTCACACATTACACTGAAGAGAACTACTATTTTTTGGCAGTAATTCAAAATATAATCTATGGAAAATACACTTGCTCATCTGTAATTGCAGACAGAGCTTGTCTGACCACACCTGCAGAATTTGTAGCCACGTGAAAAAGGAAGAATTCATGGAATCATAGATAGATTCAGGTATTGTCCTGGATCCTGGCCAATATTCTTGGCTCATTCTTATTAAAATACTGTTTTGCTGAAAAACTGAGATGACAGCAGCGAAATGGGAGATGATGGAGTCCCAAAATATCCAATTCACTTAATGTGCTATGCTATCTGTGTTGTAAAAAAATTTAAAACTAAAATAAATTAAGTGTTGCTACTTCTCCTGTCATACTTAATACTGCAGAACATGGCCTTGGTTTCAAACCCTCTCAGGTCATCCTGAGGAGAAACAAAAGACCTGCCTAGAAAATTTCCAGCTAGAATAGAAAGAGATCTCTCCTCATTCTCTCATATCCCTCTTGCACCCTCATCAGGCAAGTTAATCAAATTTTTGAGCAAATACCTCTCCTTTATTTTTTGTTGATCCTCCCTGAGAAAAAATCCCAACCTTTTCTTTCTGGGGAATAGAGTTTGCATTAATTGCTGCTTCAAGCAGCATATACTTAAACATGGAAATTCAGTCTGAGATGAGAGAGTAATGGAAATCTTGCCCCCAAAAAGGCAACAACTTCTCTCACAAGGATTCCAGTGCAGAAGGAAAGAGACAGAGAAAATATGCTACAGGGCACATAAAGAATTGATTCCAAACAAAATGTGTTCCAGAGATTTCTCACGAGGCATCAGCAGCTTCTTAATGCAGTTCATTCCCAAATTCCTCCAGGGACCCAGTAAATAAAGGCAGCTCATTCTGCATCCCCACAGGTCCATGGGAAGGAGAATTTTAAAATGCACTTGAGGATGCATAGAGGTGCCCAGAGCTGCCACAGCAGCCCAGGCACAGTTGACCTGTGTCTTTGTGCCTGACAGTTTAGGCTGAGTGAGGGTCAGAAGTCCCTGGTGGTGCTGGGGACCATTCCCTAATTTAAATTTGATGGCAGCCAAGCAGCTAATGAGCCAGGACTCGAGTCAGGGATGGCTAAATGAGCACAAACAATTCTCCTTGGGTAGCACTGTTCAGTCACCTTTCACTCCCATGTCTAAACTCATCCCAACCCTCCAAACTCAGCAGCAGGGCAGAAATCCTACAGCATTGCAAGGACTCTGCAGCTGAAACCAGGCTGTAACAACTTCACATTTCAACAAGGTGCTTTTTTCTTTTCCTTATGCTTATTCGTTCAGTTCCAAACAGCTGTAAAGAGAAACTGTAGGCAAAGAGTAAGAAGGGAAAGGCAGGGCTGAATCCAACTACATTAAAGATAAATTCTTTCTATGATAAATGGATTTCTGTTGCAAGCTCTGGAGCAGAAAATCTCTGATTTGTCAAGATCATCCACAAGAACTTATCAAAAAAAGTGGAATATAAAGGAAAAATTATTTTTTAATAAACCTCCTAACATGGAAACATGACATCTTTCCAATTCCTGTTTTCTGAAGAGTTTAAAAAAAAATACAAACTCTGTCCTAAATTTAAAGAGTTTATACTCTGAAAGAGCTTCTGAACTTGAAAGGTAGCAACAAAAAATCCATACAAATTCAAAACACATGGTCATGCCAGACTCTTGCAGTAGTAGCTTGATCACCCACACACATTTCCATAAATCTCTTCTAAGGGTGTGGGCTGAAGATGATTGAAAATATTCTTATTCCCCATAGTATTCCATATAGGGCAATCACAAGGTGAACATGTATCCATGTATTCATGTATCCATGAATATCCTAAATGTGCTTTTTTGCTGCAGAACAATGGGACAGTATTTTTAATGCCAAAAAAAGATGACAAGGGAAGGAAAACAAATGAACATCTGTAAGTGACTGATGTTAGTCATTGCACACAAGTCAGGGTAGTGTTTTCCTCAGGTGAAGAAGGATGATATATCAGTATGAAATAAAGGTTTGTGAATTAGATGTGAAGTCAAAAAGGAGAAAATACTGGAGAAGAAATAATTATGTTGGAAAAAATCTTTATGGTTTGGAGAACATCCACTGAAGTGATCAGGTCTGTCCTGATGCTTCATGTATTGATGAGTCAAGGATATAATAAAATTCTATTTTTAGGATAAAAGAGACACCTGTGTTTCTCATTACTTCTAAGTCAGAAAAATTCATATGTGAAGGTAGATTTTGGTTGATTTTTTTAAAAATTTGGCATCAAATCTCTCCTGAAGTTCAGTGATGTCTAATTTCATCAGGCTTCTCTGAAAAACTCAGTTTTGATACCCATAAAGCTGGTTAGAAATTATAACACCACAAAGAGCTGAAAGTAACAGAAGACTTGTTGACTTTCTTGGCCTAATGCTGACCAGTTCTCTTGCTGAAAAATGAATGAAAAGTCACTGACTGATTATAGAATTAGTCAACATGAAGCCTGCTAGGATCTCCTACCATGAGGACATTCTTTTATGCCATAGTGACTAAGCAGAGCAGTGAGCAGTTGTGTTTACTGTCGGTTAAATAGCAGAACCTGGTGTCTCCTCGAAAATCCCACAGATGGGATGTTCAGCAGCACACTGAGCTGTGCTGGGGTTCCAGCAGCCATAACTGCAGATTGGGAATGCACTTAAACCTGAAAAATCCCTCTTCTGCCCAGGAAATGTCTCTGCACTGGCATCCTGCAGCTGCTGCTGCCTCAGACCAGCTCTGGCTGAGGATGTTCAGCAGGCAGGCGTGGGGATTCCAGTATTCCAGCAGCATCCAACTGCCAGAACCCATTCTGTGGTGCTTCTAGACCTGGGCAGCCAGCTGTGAGACAGGGATTCAAATGACCTGGAAAGAAAATTTGGCCGCCCTGAAATCCATGGTAGAAGTCTCTTTCTTCAGCGGAGCCAGGATTTCACTCCTGGCAGTTGCCAAGCTGCTGTTTGTACAGAATTGTTTTCCTACTGAGGAGTGTTGGCTTGGGGTGGGAGGAGGCTGTTTCTCCTGGAATTGTTTCTGTAACTGAGCCAAGACCTAGAGAATTAATCTCAAGCAAACCACTTCTACCTTTAATTTCCAAAGGAAACTTGAAAACTTCCCTCGCCTAATGCCAAGGAAATGAGGCTTCTTTTTCAGCAAAAAAACTCAACTTGGACGCAATTTGCAAGACAAACCAAGCTGTTAGAAAGGGGAGAATTGACAAAGTTGTGCACTGAGCTGTCGACAGGCCCTGAGGAAGGGGTTTGCATCCAAATCTGTGAGAAGTCAGCGGTCAGCTCATGCTCCTATTAACCCAGATAATGCTCACTGACAGAGCCATGGGTGCAACATTAGAACTGAAGAGCTCCTGGTGTGCAGCTTTACGTGCTGGTCATTAAACAGCCTGGCTGGAGCTGGAGGCTCCTGGCTCAGCTGCTGTGGATTCAGAGTGTCCTGGTGGCACCAGAAAAATCCCGATTGTCCCCATCCCTCCTCCAGCCCATGTGCTACACAAAGATAAGCAGCCCTCAGACATGAAGAGGGAAGCAGATGTAATCTGCAGCTACACAGAAAACTGCTAAATATTAAGAATAAAATCCATTTTTCTGTGCCAGTGAGAAGGTAGAGGAGCCTGTTGTCCCCCCCCAGTCACAGTGGCCTTCTTTCACCTGCCCCCTGCAGCTCCAGCCAGATTACAGCAGAAATATTCCAAAGACACAAGGAGGAATCACATTCTTAGGGACCTATTTGGCACTGAAAATCCTTTTTCTCTACTGGAGAAGCCACTTGTACATGTCAAAGTGCAGCTTGCATGTTTGGTGACCAAGATCTGCTTTTGTGCCACCACTGTGAACTACCACAGCCATAATCTTCTTTCCTGTCCATTTTAACATGATTCAGGTTATGTTGGTCATGGGCTTTTCTGTCATGACAGAATAGTTGTTGGGCAAGTTTAGAATCGGAAAGATTTTTTCTAATTCCATTTTTTAATTTTTTTTTAGTTGGAGGAAACTTCCTGCTATTGGAAGGCGTTAAAAGAATGATAAATGTTCTAATACCTGGATTTGAATTTTAATATTGTAGACAATCACTTTACTGTTAATAGGCTACTTTTCCCTATTTGGGTTTTAATCCTGAAAATACTATTAAAATAGGCAGGAACTTTCTTAGGCTCCTAGTTTGTGTTTCACATGCAGTTTCATGTCTGTATGTAACAATTCACAAGGGCACTGATACAAATACTCATTATTCCAACAAATAGGCTATTTATTTCTGGATAGAGTTACCCAAACCTAGTAGACAATGCATCAGACTAAATCACTGGGTTTGACTTGAATTTTCTTAGTGTATTAACCTCTGAGCTTTCTGTACACCGTGTCATCCTGGCTGACAAGGAAAGAGCAGAGATTCAGCCTCTACTTTTATTTAGTTGTACCCACAGTGTATTTTACAAGAAACCTATTTGCTACTGAATGCAGTAACAAATCTACAAATTTCTTGGAGAACTTAAGGCAGCCACCACTTCTCTGAGGTAAAAATCCTCTATGGATAAATAAAGCACACGTTTAGAGCATGGGAGCAAACAGGTTGATTGCTGCTGTAGTAATTCAGTTGTCATTGGAATAATAATTACAATTCCAACAGAACTGATAAACCACTTTAGGGGTATTTGAAAATGGCTTGAGCAGACTTTAAAAATCATTAAGCTGGTGGAGCACACCCTACTAGTGAGTGTCATGGTGATACTGGTTTGACATAAGATGTGAGAGCAGAGAATGGCAATGTTCACTAGGCTTGGCTCTTATTTCCCTTACTCAGGTAGGTGTTTGAATAAGGGGTGGAGGCTTTCTGCAGTGCTGCTCATTTGGGACTGAAATTTATCGTTCACTTTAGCTCCTAAAAAATAATCCAGTTTTTCAAGCTGATAGAAAATAGTGTGAATTTTTCACCTTGCTTCATTATTATAAGATACTTTATGGTGGGACCAGAGAAGTAATTATTTATAACATATAGAATCATCTTTTATCAAATGTTTTCTACTTTATCTTCTCGTAAATGTCTTGAAACGATGAAGTAAGTCTTGAATCATCCAGTTAGAAGTGCCCAACAATGATAAATAGTTGCATTATGTGCACAGTATTGCAACTGCAGTGTTTCTCTCAAAAATGTGTATTAGCTCTTACTTCTGAAAAACAAGACTTTTGATAGGAATTTTTCCTTAAGTGCTTCACTTTATCATAACACTGAATATCTACCCTGCAGTTTAAAGGCAAATGGAACAAAAATTAGGGCTAGGGAGACTATAGGCTTCTGCTTTTGAGAGAGAGAGTGAACCAAAATTAAAACACATTTAAATGTAAAGGAAAACCTATTACTTGCCAGAAATAAGCCAGCTGGAGTAATGTGAGGGGGAGGGAGAGAGAGAGAGAGACTCTGTGTTTGCATGTGTGTGTGTGATAAATTGTGGGAGTGAGTTTAACTGCAGCTGTCTGACTTTGGCAGATTAATGCAATAGAGAGAAGGTGACTTTTAAAACACCAAACCCAAATTTTTCTTCTGGAATAAGGGCTAAAGCACAGCCAAGGGTACTTTGACACCAAGTTGGAAAGCTTGTTTTGTTCAAAGATAAAGTGCATCTGGTATGTTACTAGATGTGGCCAACCCAAAAGAGAGACAGTTAAAACCTGGTGAAGTCTTACTATTTAATTGTGTTTTTAACATGATTCAGGTAAGATCAGAAGTATTTATCCTAATTTCTGCAAAGTATATTTTCAAATATCTACTTCATTACGTGGTGTTTCAGAAATGCCACATTTCCTCACAACATTAGAGGCTTTGTCTGAAAACCAGCCTGGCAGTTGAGTCAAGCCATTTCTCACTTCCTACTAGTTCAGCTCCCATTCTGTCGTTGTCTTCACAAAGACACCAAAAGGACAACAGGTTTCTGGTTCAAGTCTTGAAAAAGATGCACCAGGCAAAATTAAGCCATTTTTCATGTTATGCTTTACCATCCCATCTTCTTTGCAGCTGTAAAATCCTAGAAGGGGGTCAATAGGGGATTTTGTATTTATTTGGAGGCTGGGATTCCATTCTTTGAACTTCCAGCTCTTGTGCATGTCCTCGGACATGGAGAAAGCCAGAACACCATGGTTTAAATTAATGCTGCTGCTCTATTACTGAGAGCAGAACCAGACACAGCAGCAACAACCTGCTTGAAATGTTCTGAAAGCAAAACCAACAGGGCATAAACGGGAGCAGAATTTAGTTAATACCAGACAAAATATTACTGCTGCAGTAAATGATGAGGGGATGTCTTGCTGATTTATGTCTCTGAGGAGCTCCAGAATGGTGATGTTGTATGCTGTATTGACAGGTTCATGTAAAATTCAGCACATCCTGGTAAAAATCCACAGCACAGACCAGCCCATCTTTACTGCTATTAACCATCTACTTACTGCTAAAACACATTAATAGAGTGTGCAGCAAAACAAGGCATTAAAATGTTGTTTAGACTCTTCTCCCCAAGCACTGATAAAGCTTTCCTTATAAACTATTTTTTAAGATGATCTGAAAATACCTGCCTCTTCCAGTTACATTCCAGAAATCAACAGGAAGGGTAGTAAATTAATGTTTCTCCTCTGACGGTCTCAGTGGGGCAAAATTACTTTAATTAGATTTTTTAAATATCAGATGGCTTCTGTATAATTCCCCTGGCTGTGTATGCACCTCCCCAGTTTTTAAAATCCATTTGCAGAAGATCAGTCATTGATTTTGAGGAGATTTAATAGCCCATTGGTAACTGTACAATCACTTGCAGCTGCCATGATTGCACTAGTTAGACTTTCTATTGGCTATAAGCAGCAAGTCAATATTTCCAGAAAAAATATGCATGTGTTCACAACCCAGTCCTATAAAACTGTCTGGAGTTCTGAAAATGTGCATCTACTTCAAAATGTCAGTTCAGCTCCCGGGAGTGCTTTCAAAGCAAATTCCTCATCCCCACTCCCTGAGATTCAGTTCATATCTGGGGAACCACCCAATGTGAGAGCAAAGATGGAAGAATCTGACATCACTCTGTGTGGGCAGCAGCATGGATGGGGATGTGGAGGGGTGTGCAGGGGATTTCAAAGACATCTGAAAAACACTTCTCACAGCAAGATCCTTGTCCAGCAACCCAAAACTTCTGATACTTGGAGAAGTGTGTCATGTCACCCAAGGTCTTTTACTTAGGAAGAGGTTTCCTATAGCTAGAGAGGAGTTTCAGAGGCAGAGAAAGAGAGTAGAATCATTTTTTTAAGTATTCTGATTTCTCTTTTTTGGCCATCATAATTCTATTGCTGACATTTTATCTGAGTTGGTTAAGTTGGTACCTTGTTTTGGATTTCATCTTTGTGTTGTGGATAAAATATGAACTGGAGAACAACACTTAAAATAACCCTCCCATGGAGATGCTCCTGTGGCTAGACAGTTTTCAGAAGCCATCTTTGGGAATGTCTGGGCAAGGTGCCGGAGTTTGTAATACAAACTGAGATGTGCTCAGTTCCAGTCTCCTGTTATTTCATCAGCTTCCCTCTTGAGTTTAGGGAGGCTCTTCCAGCAGGCAGCAGGCAGCAGCAAGGACACCTGGCATGCAGTTTGCACATTTTCTGGAAACATTGCCCCAAATGCTGTTATTATCCTTAGGTGTAGTGCCATTCATAACAAAGAGGTGGAAAACTATGACTTGCCAGGGTTAGAAACCATCCTGGAAAGTGCCTTCGAAATATCTGCGATCCTAGGCAATTTAATGATGTTTGCAGCAAAATACTTGTTCTTCAAAAATCCCTTTACAGGTAGCAGGGGAAAGCCTTTAGCTGTTTAGCTCAGGAGCATCTGGAGCACCAGGAACTCCATCAGCACTTGGGAAATCATCCTAATCTTCCCTTTTGTTTGCATTGACATTTTTATAGGGGCTCTTCTTTTAGCACATCATTGATTGAGCTTGAAATAGCATAATCAACTCAGTGGGAATTACCAGTCATAGATTACAGCCAAATTCTGCTTTCAGTTATGGCTGGCTGAGTCCACATAATTTTGCTGCAGTTATTGTGTATTTACCTCAGGGTATCAGGGATCAGAATCCATGAATCTGCATTTCCAAGGCAGCGTGATATTTAGAAACACTGGATAGTAATTACTAATTGAACTTCATTATTTAACTGTAGGTTGTTTTCCTCCTGAAGAAACCTACCCATTATTATTAATTAACACTGCTTAATCAGTATCCTACTTTCCTTCTAATTTCTTGGAATACTTTTTTATTGAATGCTTTCAAAGCATAGTTTTGTTCCTTATATTTGACTTTAAATATATCCAATAGTTTATTACTATTTTTTTCCTTCAGTCTTTATATTACTTTATTTTCTCATATGTAGTTAATTCAATTGTGCTGAGCTTGGTTGGCTTTTGGGAGAAGAGAGATCTATGCTTGGGGTTGAATGCTTTTCCCTTACTGCACCAATTATAATTGTGGAAGTTGTGCTTTAAATACAAGGGGGTTTTCACATCCTTTCTCAGATTTTTATTTTAAAGTTAAGCCCTCTTTTATGGGGAAATCTTCCTAGTAATATCTGGAGTAAAAATATGAATTTTGTCATTTTTGATCCCTGCCTCAGTGTACAAGCCTGATTTTTAGTGTGTTGATAACATGGCTTCCCAGTTCCTGTAATTGCTCCAAGTCCTGCAGTTTGGTCTAAGAAGTGGATTTACAAAAAATGAAGCCTTTTCTGTATTAAAAGAAGTGCTTGTTCCCAATGGATATGTGAAAAAAATCTGGAAATAAGACACAGAAACAGTAAAAGCCAGTAAAAAAATAATCCCTCCATATATTTCTTGAGCCACTTATTATTTTACAGTGTTTCTTGAGAATTTGGAATCATTTGGAGTGGCCCCAAAATGAAAAGAACTGAGGATAGCTGCTTATATGTATAGTTTTTTTCCTTATATTAATGTGTAGGTGAGCCCTTTGAATTTCTGATGTTTATTATCAATCATTCCTTAACAGATAATAAGAGATATTTTGGATGCACTTGGCTTTTTTGGTTAGATTTTCAAAGTAGTAGTAGGCAGCTTGGGAACCATCACTCTTTTGAAACCCCAATAGCTTCTGCTGTTCTCAGGTTGAGTTCCTGGGTTCAAAGACTTCTGCAAACTCAGCCTTCACTGGCTGTGTCAAGACTGATTAGAGCAAATGTGGCATCCCTGTACTTGGAGGTGACATAAACATGACCTTGAACCTGTTTTGTGATCACAAACAGAGCAAAGAACATCCCAGCATCTGCACTCTGTCCCATGGAACATCTTGAGTGGGACATCTCAAATCTGATCACCTTTCCTGACTTTTTAAAGAGTTCCAGGCTGCCAGTGGTTGCAAGGAAAAGCAAAGTGCACACAAAACCTGCCCATGTCTGTCAGGTTGGTGACCAGGAGGGTGTCTGGGTCTCAGATGATTCAGAGACAGGTGGGAGCCCAGTGGGTAGATAAACACAAACCTCACCTCAACTTCACCAAGAAAGGTCAGGAATGAGACAGAAGAAAAGAAATCATAAGTGAAAGGGAGTAGTAAGTGCCTGGTGACAGCAGGGAGGAGGAAACTGTCTTTTCTCCACAGATAGATTGTTTCCATATAATAATTTAGCTATCAACGTCTGTTCAGTTTTTAAACTACTTTAATACTGACTGACATTTCCTTTAAATTGTAACTTGTGCAATTTAATGATAACCTTTAATTTTCTTCTACCCATATAATGAGAAGCAGCTAAAATAGTAAGAACTAAATTGCAGACATTAGAAATACTTCCTATCAGAAGAAGGTAAAGAAGTGCATTCAGGCACTGTAATGTGCAAGAAATTTAGATGGCTTTCAACATTTTCTTTCCTGTGATAACTGCTGTTTGGCACTACTTTGTGCATGATTAATATCTTTATTATCGTATCATGGAAGATCTCTTCTACTGTAGACTGAAGACCTAGTTTTTAGAAACTTTAAGAATTCTAGTGTCCAGCTGACTAGTGGGAACTGAAGTTTCTGAGCTTTCTTGTATGAGATCAAAATGGTTATGTGTGCCCATTTACCCGTTTGGTCTGTCCACTCACACGAGGAAAAAGCTCTGTGATTGTTTCTTATGGGTCATTTCCAGTAGTATGTTTGATGACATGAGGCTTCTGGCTCTCTTTGTTTAATAAAGTAGTGCAGAAGATATTCTGCAGAGTTGATTAAATAGCTACTTGAAACACTAGTACAAGTGCTTTGGATTCCATTTATCTTAAATTGTTTGCATGTTTGAAAAACAAAGCATTCCTTAATGTGGAGCCAGTTCTTGCTTTCCTTTTTTCCCCTTGGTCCAATTTTTATGTGTTGCTGGAGTGTGGCAGCTCTGATAGCAGAGTCTCAGGAACCTGTGACTTCAGAAATAAATCCAAGCACTGCCTTAGAGTAACTAAATTTTTGCTGCTTTTCAAATTATGCTGCTAGTCCTGTCTCCTGTTACAGGAGATGGGAAGGAGCCAGCCCAGGAAGTTTAACTTGCACCCTGCCTTCTCTTGCACAGGCAGGTTCACTGAGGTGAAGGATTTGTTTTTAAAGTCTAATGCTGTGGTTTGGCCACATGAACTCTATCAAAGGAGACAGTTTTTACCACGAGTGCATTGCCAATGCTGATACAAGCCCATCTATGTATTTAAGCTTGTTTTACTTGTCCAGTCAAGCTGTACCTCAGATTTCTCAAGTGTAACTTACTGGAGAAATGTTGGTCAGGGTACCTCAGAGGGCATTTTTGTAACTGGCAATGGGAAGACTCTGGTCCATTACAGTGAGGGAGATTCCACTGAGCAGAATTTGGTAAAAGGACATAGGAAGGCACAGAAGTGTGTAACTTTCTGATTTACTGTTACAATGACCACAAGGTAGCCCAGGCTGAAATTCTAACAATTTAAACTCAAAATTCCTAAGACATTTTTCACAGGTGATGTCAACTACAGAGCTGTCCTGTTCCCATTGCTGGGATGCTGACATCAGGTTTAGGTCAGCTCACCTACCTGGTTATTCTGATGTCCTAGAGAACCCCATTCACAGGTTCTGTCCTTTTAGCTGAACTGCTGAACTGAGAGAAATATGCACACAGAAATAGAAGAATGGTTCTACTTGGTTCACAGAATCCATCAGTTAATCTAAGTTCACCTTCCATTTCCTGGGCTGTTTATGTGTCACAATGATGCAGCCCTGTGCTAGGGCCTGAGCAACAAAATAGACTCGATTCTCAAAAAATTATCAGAACACTTAGATTTTTTATTCATGCAAAGCAAGCAAAAGCAAAATGCAAAAAAGCAAAGAGCAAACTTTCGATCTGTACTGTGAGAGAGTGTCTGCGTGTCTGTCCATGAACAGAACAGTGTGTCAAAACAAATCCAAGATAAAGTCTTTCCATTGGCCAAGGGAAATGCCTTTTTCAAAACATCTTTTCAAAACAGTTGTTTACATCTGTCTGCCTGGGAACATTGTCCACAGGCACTCTGACTGACCTTGATGCTGTAAGAATCTCTTTCAGGCAGAAATCTTCCAGCCTGAAAAATCTTTCATGGGTTTCCACATTTTTGGACACATCTGGATGCAGACATGAGTTTATTATAGGGATACAAAGACAATTAATACCATTTTATCTACTTCAGAACTAAGTATTTTCCTTTATCAATGACTTTAAAGCCATCAGAACACCTACATGGCTTTTTCCTACAGTCTGTAGGATGCAAAATATGTCAGGGTTGAAGGTGTTTAGCAGATGCTACCCCCTCATGACCCAGCCCTGGTCCCACTGCCTGGGCCATCAGCTCATGTGAGACTGAGATCCTTGACTCTCTAAAAGTGTGTGTGACGGTTGCACTTCACCAGGATCATGAATCTTCTCTGGGTTTTTTCTCACTGGCAAGTTTAACTGAAAAATTGAGAAATCAGTGGCCCAGAGTGAACTGACAGCAGAATCTGAGCCTCTGTTCATTCATCCGAATTAAATAAAATAACTTTGACCTGAAACCAAGCAAGCAAGGCACCTGCTTCCAGCCTCACACCCACATGCTCTCCTGTTTCCTCACCCACACCTCCCAGCATCATGCAAACACATTTAAATACTGTGAAAACACAGTATTTCTAGCCTGCTGAAACGGTATTGCTCATTTTCTTGTGCATAGAGGCCTAATTAACAGCTATCATTCAATTTATTCTTTATTCAAACATAATTAACAATATGCTTAAGTAATGATTTTGCATATGTCTATTAAGTGCAGCCAAACTTGTCAAATTATTGCTCCTTTAATTTAATTCTTCCTCTTGATTTAGGAAAATTCAGTTACTGTGATGCCGTTAGTCACATAGTAAATGTTTTCAAGTTCTCTTCTGTTGCTTAGATACTTCTGGAGTATTTTCTAGATTATCATAGTTTGTTGCCAAGGGAATGCATAAGCAAAAAATTATACCTTTATAAACTGTCAGGTGTACCTGACAAGTTCTGTACAAGCATAAAAAACATTAGATTCATTTCAGTAGTAAATAATCCAAAAGCATTAGATTCATTGCAGTTGTAAATAATCTCCCAAATGTCTTTTCTTCCACAATATCATTGTACAAGGGGGAAAGGAAATGATAAAGTCAGTGTTGTGACTGATGTCCTTGTGTGTCAGTGCCAGCCCAGTGCAGGTTAGCAGGATCTTCCCAAGAGTCTAGAGACATCAGGAAGGGAAGTATTCCTCCAGAAACAAAAGAGGAGCCATCTTCCACCTTTTCCCTGCTGGGAGCTGGGCCTCAACAGCTAAGGCTCCTTTGGGCATGTGCCCAAAAGCTGCGTTTTGGAGCACAGGGGGATCTTAGAGGCTTCTTCTCTTTACTGCGTGAGAAACCAGTGTTTTCTTAAAACCCTTCAGCTCTGCCCCCACCACTGCTATTACACATGTTCCTACTAAGCTGGTTTCAGCATGTGTTTATTCAAGATTTTAACCACATGAACCGTAGCAAAATCATGGAATTGGAACTGCTCAGATCATTAGTGAATTCTTCCCCCAGAATGGCTGGAGGGAATTCTTTCACACACTGAGCATGTCCCCTTAAATCATTAATATGTTTGAGGACACTCTGGCTTGTGTTGTGGTTCCTGACAGCATGTGAGTGATCAGGAACAGAGGCAATGTCCTCAAGGTCTCTGAGCAGGCAGCCTTTGCTACACTGGGTGACTAATGCCATTCACTTGCTAGTAAAATCCTGATTCTTTGACTCTCCTTTTTTAGCTCTATTCCTCTATTCAGCTGCTTGGAACAAGGCAAGACAGAGATGCTGTTGTCTCCCAGGACTTGAAAAGATAGCCCAGCAGCACTGTCTCTACTGATGTAGGGAGAGCTGCCTTGTGCATATTGCTGGCACTTCAAAACACATCCTGAATAAGAGACCGAGTAGGGAAGGACCATGGGGGAATCCAAGCACAAATGTTCTTCCTTGGAGAGCAGCATGTGTGAGCTGCCAGCTTTTGAAAGGTTTGTGGTCGTTTGGGGGGAATCTTCATCCATCTACACAGCTCAGGGAAGGCTTGTTTTATTCAGGAGAGCTGAGGACTGGGGTCTGCGTTTTCTGAGTGATTAGGCCTCTGAAAACGTCCCTTGATGCATAAAATAAAGGATATGTGCCTATACTGTCATTGTTTGAGTGAAAAAGACCTGGTTCGAAACTCCTCAGCTCCCACTGATGCTTGCAGAGCTCCAAATCCAAGAGTCCTGTCTATACTGAAGTTTGTATCAATTTATAAATCAGCTTTGTTCCGTAGATAAAGCCCCTCTTAAACCATGTCTTGTGTTTGGTTTCCCTATCATTTAAAAGTAAATCCATGTAAATTCTTACACAGTTTCCTGATAAAGACTTGAGGTAATTAAAGTAAATTGATCTAGAAGTAACCAAGTCTCTCACATACAGACACACATACACATTTGGATGTTATATATGAAGAATATGAAAACGGTGGGAGTACACAAGGAACAAAATTTAAAAGTGTTTCAAGAGCTCTAAATTTGGCAGGGTGAAGAAGACAGAATGTTGGGCAAAGGAAAATCAAACTGTAAGGTTGTTTTCCAAGAGTTCTGATGAAATGATGCCCGACTGAGCTGTTTCCTGTGAATCTCCCACCTGGTGCAACCTCCCTGCTCATTAGAGATTGCTCTGGAGGTGAAGCTGCCTTATCTGTGCAGTGCTGTTCACACATCTGGTGGTGGAAAATTACCCATCCTAAATTATGAACAAAAGCTGTATTGCATCTTAACTTGCTTATAAATGTGTAGTTCTTCCTGAAACTCTAAATACAAAGCTCTGTAATTTGAGCATAAGAGCTTAATGCCTGTCATCCTCAACACATCCAGAGGGGCCCAGTCAGGGCATTCTTTTGGGCATTTTTTGGTGTCCTGCACAAAGCATGTGATGAACCTTGGCTGGTACTAAAACTGTCCCCAAACAGGGTGGCACAGGAAGGGGCACTGCTGGGAGCTCTGTGTGGGCTCTTGTTGCTGGGATGACATGGTGGCATTTCAGTTTCCTTCCATCAAAACTAAATAAGATCTTGAGCTTTGCTTAGAGCTGAAAATATCACAAGAAATTGGGGCAGGGTGGTGCCTCTTTCCTCAGTAGAAAGAGCCTAATTCCAGCTGATCTTTGAGGCCAAAACCTGGGGAGTTTTGTACAGGAAAACCTGCATGTTAATTATCTCATTGTAAATGCACATATCTGCAAAACTCTGTATTTGCCAATAATCTCCAAATCTCCTGTACTGGCAGGAGACATTTCATTTAAAAACAATTTACCAACGAATTTTGAATCATAAAGAACAAAAAATATTTGGACGTCATGAAATATTTTGTTTCAAATCAAACTTCAAATCAAGGGTATGTGGACTAAGTTGCCATGTGATCTCCATTGTTTTCAGGCAAACGCATTTGCCAAAATTCATAGCTCCTATGTGCCTGTGCTAACAAGGGATGAGTGGCCACTTGACAAGTAAATATAAGCTCCATTTTTCAGCCATGTTGTTAAGGGCAAGCTGAAAATTTACCCTAAACCTCATTTAATGCCTCATAGGCCTGATTTTTATGTGCTCTGCTATATTGACTATTGACTGAGTATTAAAAGCAGGAAGCCAAGTGAGCTATACATAAAGAATGACCACTAATCTCCATGAGGGGCCCTTCCTTCCCTGTACATTCTGAATGCTTTATCTGGTACAAATCCTCAGTTGTAAACTCCAGGTTTGATTCTCCTCTCACAACAGTGTAAATCAGAAGTAGTAGCTCTGCTGAAGCCAGTGAATTGATAGTGCAGTAAATCCACCATGAGAAGAGAATCACTTGATTCCCCATTGGCATCAATAAAAAGAGCACCAGGCTTCACATAGATAATTGGCAAAAGGCTTCCTTGAGTCCATTCCACTTGACAGAAGTTATTTGATAAATCCATTTTAATGAGGTCTGTTTAGGCCGTGTTGCATTTCACCTGATATTTAAATGGTAATGCTTAGAAACTGGTTTACTGCATGAAATATACTTTGATGGAGTCATCTATATGTGTATATGTGAGAAGAGGAAGTTGGATGTGCCACATATGGAGAAAATTTACAATTTAGGGTTCCCAAATGGCATCTTTACATAATTGTTAGAATACTTAAAGGAGATGAATAGCTGTAGTGGTAAAAAAGAGAAAGAGAAACATAAAGCTAATGATAAATAAATATTTGCACACATGTGCCACACAATAGTCACTAATTCAATGTTAGAAGAGAGGAACAGCTGCTAGCTGCATTTCCCATGATGAAAAAAAAAAAAAAACTTAAACATGGCACAGATTTGAATCCCTTCCTGTATTTTGCAGGTATTGTTAAACATTCCCTGAAGTTATACTTTCCACTATATTTTTTACCAGTAAGCAAAAGTTTTTCTCTTTAGAAGTCTGTGTATTCTGTGAAGTGACAGGTTTTGCTGTAAATAGGATTTTGCTTTAGAACAATAAAGAGGCAATTCTCTAGTTATCAATGCATCATATTGCAGGGATTGCAGAGGCCTCAGATACTGGGGCTCTTGGCAAAAATAACATCCTTTGACAGCAGTTTGAAAGCAGCTCCCTTGCATGTCAGAGACAGTGTGAACCCACAGCTGCATAGGCTTCAGAAAAGACAATTAAAAAACAACTTTCTAGAGTTAGGTCTCCAGCTAAATAGATTTAGCCAATCACCTACCAGTGGGATCATATTGTTTGTGGCTCCAGGGCTGTCTCTGCCAGCAGCAGCAGCTCCAGGTTCTCTGGCTGGGAACATCAGGCAGCAGGGACAGGCTCACTGTTGATCTCATTTTGTTTCCCTGGAATGTGTTTAAGTGGAAGCAGAGCTGGTTTGGTACCAACACCTCATAAAAACACAAAGGTTTCAGCACCAAGGTTGAGCTGGAGACATCCTGCACATCTTGGTGACAGGGAGCCAAGCACAGGGAAGAGGGGACAGAGGCCTTTGGGATCTGAGGGCTGTGTCAGTGTGGATGCAAAAAAGTGTCCTCATTTATCCCCCCAAAGCACTGCACCACGAGAGTTAAAATAGAAGAAATTTTCAACTCTGCAATATGGATATGTGGGAACCTGCAGCTGAAAATGGAAACTTAAGCAACCCCTGAGATGTTTGCAAGAAAGGAGAGGCTCCACCTGTGAATTTATCCTGGAAAAGGGAATGCAGTAAATTCCACAGGGATGAGCATTACAGCTCTGTGGAATTACTCATGTATTAACATTTTGTACAAAGAAGTCAACGCTTTGATCTTTGTCTCAATTCATGTTGAATCATGTTGCATCTCATAGTAATAACAGTAATTTTCAGATACCACTAACGTTTTTTGAAACACCTGTTTAATATCCAGGTCTTCTCTTTTGTCTGATTTATCAGTATCATGAGTTTAGGAGGGGCTTCAGGGGCAATGTTTATTTGTGCTCGTATACACACAATCAGGAAAGATCTTTTTGCTTGACAAGACAGCTCCTCCCTGCCCACTTCTAGAGCTTTCATTTGAAACCAAACTGTCTAATCTTTCTCTAAAAATTGTTTACCATTCTTATTGTCACTTGCTTTCATAAATGCTGTCAGTATACATGATACCCTCTCTACTTCAGAACCTGCTCATAGCTGTGTGTTCACTAAGGTGATAAAATACATTTATTTCCACTGAAACAAGCTTGAGGGCCCTGTTTATAGAATATCTCTTACAGTCACATTAATTCCATTTTGTGGAAATTAAGCTGGGAATTCTAAACAAAATAATAATCATTCTGTCCACCTGGGGTGAAGGTTGAATCTTAGAGTATAATCAGGTTCCAGAAAATGGAAACACACCGTGTCATAAGTAAGAAAGTGTCTACACAGTAAATACTGTAATCTGAAAAATTGATTAATATTACGAGAATTAATTAATATCAATCAGAATTAATTCTTCCCTGTGCATACTCTTTAACCGTAAGTGGAGTACATGCAGTTTAAAACTTTTGGTGAGCCCACTGCAAAGCTGAATTGAAATTCCTAAGATATAACTTTTGTCATCAGTGTCTAACTTGTTTTTGTTGTTGTATGGTGTGTCTATGGATCTTTACATACCATTATCTGCAAAACCAGTCCACAGCCATCCCCCTTACAAAACTGAGTAGGGTTATTTTGCTTAACCTTGGAGAACAGAGGAGATGTATCAGAGGGGAGCTCAGACCTCCCCATTGTTTAGTTGGCCCCTTTCCCTGGCTGGGGCTGTGTCAGGGCTCTGCTGCCCATCTGGAAGGAGCTTTATCAGCTCCCTGTCATAGTCCCTCAGTGGGGCATCATCCCACCTCTGCCACCACCAAAGACCTGCTGTTCCTGGTAGTGTGAGCCTGGAGAGTGGAACTTCCATCCTGCAGCTCTCCCCCTGATCTGTAAATGTGGAACTGGAAAATAAACCCCAAACCACCAAGCTGCAGCTCTTCCTAAAGCCTAATGATAATCCTTTGTAGTGTTTGTGATTTGAACTATCACTAACAACTGCATCAGTAGCAGAGACCCTGAAGATAGGCTGGTCACAGATCAGAAGGCTATCAGGAAACATGAAGAAGCTCCTTAATTTCTAATCCTTTTTCACCCTTAATCTTCTTTTTTATAGTAAGATCTGGCATTACACATTTTCTGCACACATGCTTTCTAGATGATGTAGATTAAGTCTTAGTTCTCTCATTTGCTGAAAGCAGCATGTTGGTAGGTTAGCTCTTATTGCAGCCTTGTGCTGGAATACCCAGGATTATTCTCTGTGGGCTGATACATTCAGCCAAAATAGTCATTAAAAGTATATGAAGTCATCCAGGATTTTAATTCATCCTTTGTTCTGTGTTTCACAAGGGTTTGTTCAATCTCTTTGCCATAGCAGGAGCTGTTTTATTTGTGCATTTATTACGGAATTAGAGTTAAAAATAGCAGTGCTAGGATGGGGGGCAGGAGGATACCTGGTAAATATCCTGTGTCCAGGAATAAGAATAAATTATTCTGTAGGTATTTTGAGTATATATTGTTATAATCAAGAGGTGGGGCTTTTTTTTTCCTTAATAGCAGTTGAAAAAATGTCTTCTAATTTATTTTGTGAATACATAAAATAAGTGGAGAGGCCTCTCCTACCACCCTAACAAAGAGAGATGCAATAAAGGTGACCACCAAGCACCTTCCTCCACCCTTACCCTGGAGCAGAATCTGAAGTCTCTCAATTTGGGACATTTGAAACATGTGTTAGACAATTCTATCCCTATCAAATTCTGTAGCAGAATAGTTTCAGGATTCTAGAGAAGGACCATAACTGGCTTTTTTTCTAGAGAAGCTTCTAAACTTCCCAGTGGTTAAGTAGGAATTTTCCATCGAGATAGCATTTTTTTTAATAAGGAGTTAGTCAAATTTAACAACTCTCTGGACAACTATCACCTGATCTTGCTTCTGACACTTCCAGTAGGAGAGTTCCAGGCTGTAACCACAGTAGAGAACAGATTGTTCATCCCTTCAAACTTGGGAACGAAGGTAGGTCAGTGCTGACAATGTGTTTTAAATTGTTCCTGCCTCAGATGCTCTTGCAGCACTACCAAATCCACATTTAGATGAGAATTTATAATTTGTGCCACTGCCTCAGTGGTTTTCTCTGTTGGTGGGGAGAAAAAGCGTTCAAGTAGCTGGGATGCAGCACTGGGCTCTGGAAATGAAAGGCTGGATGTTCATGAGTGTTTCCTGTTGGGTAGAACACACACATACTTGTGCTGCATACTTTCATTGGGATTTAGGTTAGTTTCAGATAGAAAATTGCAGAAAGTATTCAATTCTTCTGCAAACACCACAAATAGAGACACAGAACAGACAATGAGTTTACCCAGAAGAGCAGGAGACACTTGAGACCTCCCCACGTGTGTTTAACTTCCTGAGGAACACAGGGACAGGTACTACAGGAAAAGCAGACTTAAAATTATGATTATCCCATATGTATAGGACAGTAGAAAAAGAGATCAAACTAACCAGTTCACTGGAAGGTGGAGGAAAAATCCCTTTGCACAAGTACAGATAAAAACATTAGTATTCCCATTTTCCTAATAACCTAAAGGACATATTTAGGAGTTTCTGAGGATTATTAGAAACCTAGAATGTTATTACTAACAGAATTCTGTTTGCTTAGCACTTCAGAGAAGGAGGTTATGTCAGCTAAGGTGCTTGGATAGGGAAAAAGTTATCCTAGATCAGGATTTCTCTGACTTGGAGTATGTGTGGAGCACTCCTGGTCATGTGCTTTCAAGGCAGGGATTCATCCTCTGGCAGCTGCTGGAAACAGTTGGGAGTCAGGGAATTAAGTCACTGACGTCTGTCACCTTGTGCCTCATTTCAGGGTGGTGGCCCAGACTTGGAGGAACACTGGCCTAAGTGTAGATACTTTATCTTAGAGGTAGCTGGTTTGACTTTGCTTTGCTTTTGTGAGACAGGACGTACAATGAAAGGTAAGGATTTAGGAGTATTAACCTTTTTTTTTAATATATAAATTAAAAAGACAACAAGCAACAGTATTTAAACCAATCTGAAATCTCTTAAAGGTTATTTGGCCATAATATTTCTATTCAGGTTTTTACTCAATATCTGTTACTAAGCTGTCAGTTATCAGCTTGCGTGTATCACATTTTATTCAGTAATCCTGTGGTGCTTCTCTTTAGCATCTATGTTTCAAGTTGGGGGTGTTTTATGTTATGAAAGCATAAGCTGGTATGGAAAAGAGGAAAAAAAAAAAAAAAAGGAAAAAAATAGGAAAAAACAAACAAACAAAAAAAGAAAGTTTTTTATAAGAGTTGGAATTATACTCCAACTACATATCTCTGACATGACATGCAAATAGCCACCTATGTACTTGGATAATCATATAGATGCTTTGAGTCCCCTCATGGAGCCATATATTTACAAACCTGTAAGGGTGAGGGTCCATAGTGACACAAAGTGCCTAGGCAGGTGCAAAGGATTTGCTTTATTGCAAAAACCCAGCCTTTTTAAGCAGCTAGCTGGTTATCTGTTTACATAGTTTTAAAGCATAACAAACATAATTCAACCACCACCATACACCACAATGTGAACACACAATGGTCACACATGTTTTTCTATCCCTAATTCAGCTGTGTATCCTTCCCACAGTCCTTTTCTGCTTAGCCAAAGTAACAGGCCTGAGCCATGATCTTACAAAGGTAACAAGGCCTTTATTTTATAAGGGTTTACCTAAATGCAACACAAACCCACAGTTTTAATACACAAGCTGCACTCACTCTTGAGGTGGAATTTGGAAAAAGAAAAGTCTTTTTGATATTCTAACTGACACATTTTAGGATGTTTTCCCCTACATGGATTTTTTTATAGTCCAAGGTGTACAAGAATCTTCTGTTGCTTCCATTTTATTTGTTTGTTTTTATAACAGCTGTGCCATCATCACATAAACCTTGTGTCTAGAGAAACCCACAGCCACTCAGCTGTGTAAGGCAGACTTATTGAAGACACCCTGACACTCCTGAACGTGTGCAGAGGTTTCATATGCTCAAAGAAAAGAAAATTCCAACATGATGAAAATATTTCTGCAATTAGAGGCAACTTTTTTAATGTTCCAGTGTTGACCCATTGGGTTGCATGGCTATGGGGTTCCAACCACCTTTCCTCTGTAAGCCAGAATCTCATATGGAGGTATTGGGCACTTTGGCCCAGTATCCTCATTGCAAATGAATGTCAGCAATGGAGGGGTAATGTATTAGAGATCCAGCAAAATTTCCCATATAAATTCAGCCCTTTGCCAAGTCTGTTGATGCCCTATTTTCAAGACTGTCACAGCAAGCAATTCTGGACACTCTGTTTATTAAAAACAGAGTGCTAAAATCAATACAGCAATATCTTGTTGGAGAAAATTCAATTCATCAATAGGTTTGTCATTTTAAAGATGATTAAATACTTGTTTATTAGGCACCATCTAGGCTTTAGTAATAGTTGGTATGAAAATAATAAGACATAAGCCACATTTGACTTACAAATCTTTCAATTACATCAGGGAGAGGACATTTTTCTCTAAATGAAGGACTGGAAGCATTTTATATCTTTACTTCAGCCTATATTAGTCACCAATTACATACCAAAACCTGGTACTGCTCACAGATTCCAGTGGCTCAAGGGCAGCAGAATCTGTGCATTTGAAACAATTAAAAATATCAAGTGTGCTGAAATCTTCACTGGACTCTGGTAAGGAATATTTATTCTGATCCTCAGGTGTTAATTTCTGAAAGCTCCAGTTCAGCTTCCGCCTAAGCACTGTCTAATTAGTATGAATATAAGCACATTTAAAGTATTTTCCTCTTCTGCAGGCAAGAACAGCAAACCTGAGTGTGAGAAGGAACTCTAAAAACTCATCTTCACCAGGGATAAAGAGAGGAAGGATGTCTTTACACTGTCAGTAAGATGTTCAGTACCTCTCAACTCCTCATCTTTAATTAATCCCAAATAGGACTGTGAGCACACAAGTGCTTGTGCAAACACCCAGATCTGGGAAATATCCCCCTACAGAGGCATTTGAGAGCATCCAGCCCCAGTTGGCCACTGGAAAGATGGAAAAAAGGTATAAAAAACAGGACAAAAAGCAATTGCTGATAAATAGGATTGTGGATCCATAGCTGAATGTGGACTATTTTAAAAGAATCTTCCTGGGAAGATAATAGAGATGAACTTGTCAGCAAGTTTCAACAAGTGAAGCATGCCTGAAACTCTTAGAATATAGGTGATAAAATACTTCTTAAAAATGAACTTTTCTGTTTGGAAAGCTGAGAGTCTCTCTAGTCTAAATTGTATCCCTATTGGAAAAGCATTTTTATATGCTGATTCCTAGCTAACTTTGTCCTGTAACACCTTCCTCTTTTCCCTAGGGATTCTTTTGCAGAGCCAGATAAATCTGTGCTTTGTAAGCAAAGAGACCAAGAACAGAGAGGAGTTGGTAGCTAATTTGCACAGTAGAAAAACTGATTTTCTAGTAGCCTTTTTCAGAATAATTTCTCACCATTTCTTTAGTATTTGAGCTTATGGAAAAGTGTCTTTCACTCTGCATGGAATAAGGCATGTGTGAGAATGATGTAGGAGGACAAAGGTTCTTCTTGGTATCCAGAGCCTTGGTTTTGGTTACTTGTGAGAATACTGATTTACACAACTGCAGCGTAAATTGAGCTGTACAGGAGATCAGAATGTGGAACAAAAGACTGGCTCTTCCCCCATAGCTATGCAATCCATAAACACAGCAGGGAAAGCAGAAAAAATCCAACAAACTAAACAAAAAAACCCAAACCAACCAAACTTAAAAACAAAACAGAAAAGAATGAACACAAAATCTCATGACCAAGTTTAAGCAGTGGAGTGCTCCTAAGTGAATCTGGAGCTCAAATTCATGCTGTAACCCAAATTTCCTACTCTTCTATCCACCTTACATTGTGCATTGTCAGGGGGAAAAAATTAAGAGTTTTGGCAGAGAGAGGGAAGTGTCAGGAAAAGCAAAGATAGGTTCAAGATAGGGGTTGGTTGTTGGTTTTTCTTATGTTTCTATCTCTTGTACAGTTCTACTGTATTCTCGACATAAAAAGTACACAGGTGATTTTGAGGGAGATAGAATGAGAACAGTAAAATAGTCCTAATGTTAAACTAGATGTTAAAATGGTCCTAATGTTAAACTAGAACAGTAATATTTGCAGCTGGAATGGCTAATTTATTCACCTTCTTTAAAGAAATAGAAAAAACAGCTCCTTTCTGCTAAAAAAAATAAAAAATCCCAGTGAAATATGCTACTAGGCAGAATAACTCATGATTTTTGCATGCCACAAAGGATTTGCTTTGACACATAATGAATTTTATTGAGGTCAAATTTCAAGTTATCTAAATACTAGTTTACCTCCAGAGATACAGGGCTCAGGAAATTATTTTGCAATAATTATGCATTTTTTCCTTGGCACCAATTTGAGAAGCAGTGAATATTGTGAATAACACTGCTCTCAAAAACTTGCTAAAAATGCTGATAAAACTTTTGTACCTATCGTGGCTAAAAAGCTGAGTTTGTAAACTCTACATTTCCACTGACTTATAATTTCAGTTAAGCATCATCATGCTTCTCTGGCTACACCACAGCTCAGACACTGCAGTTTTCCTTAGGATCATGGAATGATCCTTAGTTTCCTTAGTTCATGGAATGTCATGGCTGGAGTGGGCACAGGATGACAAAAAACAGTCCCTTCATTATTTTAGAGAGTTTATGGAAACTTAGTAGGCCTAGAAATTAGAACATCCTGGCAGCAAAGGAACCAGGGAAATAAATAACTACAACAAGTGGTGTTTTCTAGCTTTTGTAAAATTGAATCATTAACCTTAATAATGGTGTGTTTTGACTGTGGTGTAAAACAAATGAGCTTTGAGGGCACATCCTTTACCCTGGGCAGGAAGCTCTGTGATTCTCAGACACTCAGATCTGCTGCTCTGGGTACACAACAGCAAGAAGCAGTTTTTATTAATCTTGGCTTGTGTGTGAGGACATTTTTCTCTTCCTTTCTATTAACGAAGTTAGTAAAAAATAAAATATTTGCTTCTGTAGATGTATATGTAGAGATATATACATGTAAAGATATATAGATGCAGGTAAGTAAAGCAGTGAGTGCATTAATAACCTACACAACATTATAGTGTTAATTACTTAGCCTGAAAGATACTTCTCAAACCAATTTAGCACAGCCTTTTTGCTAATGCTATGCACAAATGGTAGAGTAGAAGATGCACCAACAGTTTACAAGATAATTTAAATCAATCAACTGGCTATATCTCATCCGCTCAGCAGGGAAGGATGTGTTAGGAATGCATGTACTGAAGAAAATCAAGATCTTAGAAAGTTGGAACACATTTATTAATATGCAGTTGATCAAATTAGATTTAAGCATTGAATGTCTAAATCTGTCTTGCTAGATGGTAAACATAAGGAAATTAAAACACACTAATTTCAATAACATCCTATAAATTTCTGTCTGATCTGGATTCTGTTGGAAAACCCCTGGCTTTTCAAGCAGACCTCTCTGAAAGAAGAGCTCTGAAATCAGGCAGCTCCAAATCAGGCAGATCACAGTACATCTCAGTATAACTCACTTAAAAGGAACTCAGACCCTCTGGATTTTAACGTATTCAATTTTACCTTCTGAACCCACATAAGAATTGGAAAGAGAAACTTTTCATTGATCTGGATTTCTCACAAATTTGGTGGCTTCTCTGCCATATAGAGCCTTTTGAATATTTATGTAAGCCTTCAGATTTTGAAAAGGCAGCTGTTTTGACTCTCCTTTAGCAGAGACAAAAATTATCCTTAACACAGTTTTAATGCAGATTCTTCAAAAAAAAACCAAACTGAAATCTCTTTATAGATTGCAAGACTAAATTGGGGTAATGAGTTCTCCAAACCTCAGTTATTCTTTTAATTACTTACTGACTTAGCCTACTTCTAAACTAAGGTTAATAAACTAAGAGGAGCATGCAAATGTAATTTTCCCCTCCTTCATATAATGCTTGTGACTGTCACAGCCCAGGTGAGAGCTGTCATCAGTGGTACAAATTGGCTGTGGACACACAGGATTGTTAACAGCAGAGTTCTGCAGTCAGTGAAAGTCTGGCTTAGAATGCTCCAAAATATCTTTTTGTATTCACAATGGAATATTTCAGATTAAGAAGAGCACAATTTCACTGGAAAGCTGGTGTCAGCATGCCCAGCAATTATTAATGCAAGACACCATAAATTTGGCTGCATCTGCTTTAGGCTCCATAGTTACTAACAAGCAGAAATCATTGCATTAATGAACTAGTGGAAACACAATGAAGCATTTTATTATCCCTAAAAGGCAGCACGTGGCACATGGGCTCTGTGGGGTGTTACCAGTGTCCTTGGAGCAATTTCATTCCTTCACATCCTATGCCATATAATTATCTCAAGACTAACCATGACCCTGCAGTTCCTCTATTAAAGTTATATTTTGTTACAGAATGGAGTATGCATTATTGAAGCACGTTATTTTGATCACTGAAATTTGACATATTGTGCTCATTAGCCAGTAAGCCTGAATATTTAATTTATGAGGTTTAACTCCACATTTTTACAGACCAGTCACCTACAGGAAGTAAACAGGCAAAACTGCAGAGGAGTAGATGGGAAAAGTTCCTACTGAAAATGGTGCTATAAAAGCAGAAAAAACTGTCTCATGCAATATGCTGGTAGATGACACATTACATTAGGCAGGTAAATGGGTTAATTGGGCTCATTAACATCATTTCCTTTTTAAAACTTTTCAACTGAGAAGATGAAAAGATTACGTTAATCTTTACACTTCTCTCTTACATTTTACATTTTTCACACAAGCCTTTTAAAATCAAATATTGATGATGATGCCTGTTGTTCTTCAAAGCCCAGCAATTAGATTGCAGTTCTGTCCCAGTAAGTGGTGTTTTCTTATCTTTACTTGCCTTCTCTCTGCATTTTTTTTTTCATAAACACAACGTAAGGTCTACTGAATTCTTGGCAGAAAAGCCACTCTGGATGTTTTATCTGATGGCCAAGCAACCTGCAGAGCCTGAATCCCCCAAACCCTTTTTAAACAGTGGAACAGATTCCCCACTTCTGTCCCACAGCTGAATCCACCACTCCTGAATTAAAGCCATGGATTACAGCCATGCCACATAAACCAGGTAATTTTTTTCTTTTCTTCCTGGCCGTGGCAGTCCCTGTGGGATGCAGGTAAAGGCTGTGTGGGACGGGTGGACGCTGCTCTCTGCTGGCAGCAAGGAAAGCATGCAGGAAACAGGAAATTTCCCCTAAAATTACCTTCAAAAAGAAAGCATTTCCACAATTTCTTTCCATAGTGGTGTATACAGTGATTAAGCATAAAGGCAGGGGAAAGGTATTAGATATAACTCTTCAAATGTACAAATATTCATTAAAAGCACCTAAATAAAATTGGATCTTCAGTAGAAAATAATTGCTTAAATACAATTTTGAAAGTTCGTTTTTGTACATGTATCTCCATATACACAGAAAATACCTCAGGACAAGGATAAAGATCTCAAAAGTTTGGAAAATTGATAGAATAACTGTCTCCTATTTGAATATGGCAATCTCCTTTTTAAGAGAAGACTTCAAAACACAATATCCTTTAAAGAACTATTAAATAACTTCATATAACAACTCTATAAAACCATTTTATTTTCTAGCTTGGGCCCCCTCTTAACAGCAGCCAGAGGAATCAACACCATAAAACTACTCCTAAAATTAACTGGATGCCATAAGAACAATATTAAGAGAATGCATGTTCTCATGTAGCCATTGCTGTGAAATAAAGGAATTTCATCCTGCTGCAGAGAGCAAAGCAGGTTGCCCTGGCAGGTTACCTTTGAAATTCTGGTTTGGTGCAGTGCTTCCTCACTGTCCCTAAATTCAGATTTCAGATCACAGACCTGAAGTTTATGTAAACTCTGCTTTTCAACCCTGAAGCAGCCTCTGCTTCGCACAAGGGAGGTGAAGGTACTTGCTTCCAATTCAACTGGAATTGGAAGTCAGTTGAAATCAGGGAGGACAAAACTTTATGTCATAGGATATGGTGAAGATATTGTGAACAAGCACTAAAACAACCCCATTAAATGAAAGGAACTTGCTTGAGGGACTCAGAAAAACAATTCAGTTTCTCACTGTACATAGAAACTCAAGTTCAGATGACATTAGCCAGAGTGTGGAATTTTCCATAGGACAATTCTTCCTGTCAGGAAGAAAATGAACCAACCTGTCAAAGATGTTGGTGTACCTCAGTGAGACAAAAAAACAATTGCACACATATTTTTGCATTTTTTCACTTCGAGATCCATAGATGGGGGATGCTATGACCAATTTAATATTAGTGTTAATGCTTTAATGTTTCATAGACCACCATGGGGCTGCTCAGGGGGAGGAGTTGAGCAGAAATCCATTGGCACATCATAGAGTTCTTGGGATCCCTATGGCACTGCTGCCATTGCTGAGGGGCAGAAACCAAAGGTAAATGGCAAAGTGCTTCAGGTGCTGCTCACAGAAGAGAAGAGCCCACCACTTCCACCCCTCCCAGAGCCTTCAGAGCTGCTTTCCTATTCTGCTCCAGGAGGAAAGGATGGAAAAGCCAGGCAGCAAATGATCATAAACTGGTAATGGCAGCACATAAAACCAGGGCACAACTCCTTCAAAACACAGCTCAAACCTTGGTGATTTGTTTCCCTCCAAGGCACTAGGCCTTCTTTGGACCCTATCTGTTTTCATCCTAAAGAAGAGAACATCTAATACTGCAGATAAGATCCAAGGACACCAGAGCAGGCAGCCATACACAATTGATTTTCCTGCTCCCTTACATTCAGTGCTGCTCCACTGGCAGGTACTGATACAAGTTTTAAAATGTTCCTGGAACTAATCTTCAGCCTACTTTTAACTTGAATAAATGCGAAATGTACTGTTTCCCTGTTTGTAAAGGCCCCAGGAAGCAGAGGGCCTGTGCTACCCCTTGAAGGTGACAGTGAACTGCAGATGTAGCATGGAATTGAAAGGCAAAGCAACCATCCCCTTTCCTCTTGCATTCCCTGCTCACATTCCTAGCATGGCTTCACCCTAAAACAGGCTTCCTTTTCTCAGGCTCGGGGTTTTGAAGGCTGTGTTAACAGAGGCTGAAATGTAAAGGTGCAGGCCACAATGGAAGGTCTGAAAAATATTTAGTTCAGGACTAGTTGTGGAAGAAAGATGAAGGGAACAAGATACAGCATTAGCTGGGACAAAAAAAAAAATGTTTCCACAGATGCTGGGTTAAAGAACACCACTGGGGAAAAAGTACTGTTTCTGGACTGTTTTTTATGTGGGGTTTTTGGTTTGGGGGGTTTGCTGTTTTTTTTATTATTTTGGTGTTTTTTCCTAATGGTCATAAGGTCTGTAGCATTTCAAGACAAATGTGCATCAAAGAGACTGTGTTTCTTGAGCATGCATTTTTACTGACTTCACTTATGTTCCACCTTTCAAAGAGCAGACTTGGGACTTTTTTTATGGTCACAGGGCCAACTTATACAGAGTTACTATAGATACCTATACAGAGTTACCATTCAGATAAATGAAGTAGGGAATATATCAGCAACCTCTGCCAGTGTGGATGTCTGGCATCAAGATAAAGAGAGATAAAAATGCTGCTGGGGAATTACGTGCACAAAGCCCTGTGAAGCAAGAATTAAAAGTAATGAGATTAAATGGAAAATAACTACATCAGGAATATGTTATATATATGTTAATACATTAGTTAAAGACTACCAAAGTTGAAGTGTTCCATAATTGAGATTGAAGCCCATGAGAGTGCTCTCTTCTACTTGGGGATTTTGCCACATATTACCTGCTTGGAAATGTTTCTAAATCTGTGAGGAAAATGGGGTTAACTGAGAATGTGATCTGATCACTAACTTAGACAATTTTGGACTTCCCTGTTTTCTCAGACCAGCTTTATGGATGATTTAATATGTTTTTTTTACTGCAGTCTTATTTCTAGCCCATAAGATAAATGTGAATATTGATCTTTGTTAAAAAGAGGAGGTCAAGATTTAGTGCTTATTTCTTCCCCAGGTTTGTTTGCTGAGTTTTCATCTTTGTGTAACTTTCAAGTCAAACACACAGAGAACAAAGCAGAGCAAGAAGCAGCACAAAGTCCACCACGCTGAAGCATCTGAGATCCACCTCACAAATTAAGGAAATACTTACATAGATCTTAACAGGTCTTTTATATGAGCCTTTTAAACTACCCTATAACATTTTATCCAGTCAACATATAAAAAATAAACACTGTGCTTTCTGGAGTAGCAGACTGTTGACTGTACCAGGATAAGGCAACATCTTTTCCATAAGGTGCCCATTCTCCATACTGTTTATTTTGTAGGGGAATGTACAAAATGCAGAAAATACTTCCTTGTTAACTTCTGCACCTGCAACCTTTTGTAAGGCCACATGCAAGTCTGCTTTCCCCAAAACCAACATGGTTCGATGTTCTAAAACAAGTCACCATCACTTTAAAGGCTCAGTACTGTAAACATGGAGAATCCTTCTCTTACCAGAAATGAACAAGATCAGAACCTCATTTTCAGTTAAAACTGCACATAGGGAAAAGAAAATGCATTATTTGCTCTGCAGATAATTTTGGCATTTGTGGGTATTGAGCTTGCAAACAGGGTGAACATATTTAAGTGTTTCTGTGTCCTAACTGTAAATGGTTATACTTGGAATGTAAGATTTTGAGGTTGTGTATAAACCAGACAATATCCTGAACTGCAAGAAAGAAATTCACATGGTGTTATGATGGTCCTTCCCATAATCAGTCACAGCCAACTATAGAGGCTGGGCAAGTCACAGTGACTCCTTAAAAAAAAAAATGTTCCCCAATATGTCAGCGTTTCCATTCAGCTGTAATCTCAGTACATGGAAAATATAAGACCTTACTTCAGAAATGGGTATGTCCTGAAGGTGCAGTTTGATGCTGAATCTCAAGTGGTCTCTGCAGCTCCTCTTTCTTTGGGCACACACAACAGTAAAACCAGTGCTTCCCTTAAACCTAAGAAGGCACAGAAAAGGCCAGGGACTTGTATTTTTCCTATTGAAGATCTTGGATTTTGTCCTGCCTGGTGCCCAGTCTGTGCCCATGTAGGAGAATTTTACAGTCTCAGTTCTAGTGTTCACCCCTCCCCTCAGGTCAGAAGTGAGGCACCTCAGATGCTTCACCGCTTTCCTGGTACTCCCCAGCTGCAGGTATGCAGGGAAATTCTGGTTCCAGAAAGTCAATACCATGTCATTACGAGCACTGCATTTTTATGAAGGGGGAAATAAGAAAGACAAATGTTACTCCTGGTCATGAATTTGCCTCTTATAACTTCCCCTCTCTGCTCTGTGAATTCATATTAGGAGGAGAGTGAATCCATATTAGGGGTTATTTGGGTCACTTTTACTTCGAGAGAGAAAACAATGATAACCTCATTTGAGATTTATGCCAATTTAAGTAAGGAAATGGATTCTGCATATTTTGCAAAGCTGCTAAATTTAACTGAGGGTTCAGTGAAGCATGAGCTTCCAAATGTGAATGAGAGGCTGTAACCATTTTGCAGTTTGTTTTTAAACTACATTTGTTACTTATGATTAGCAATTTTGTCATTTATATGCAGTGTACTGAAACTGAGTTCAATAAACTGACCTTCTCCCACCTATTAAGTTAAACTTGGTATTTAATTATTATGTTTACAAAGTCAAGTAGAAAAAGTAAGGATCATTTATAAATCAAAACATTGTGGTTTATTTGCAGTGAACAGGAACATCTGTCTTTATGACTTTTAATAAGAAATTTATTACTGCTTATTTTGAATTGGAATAAACACAAAAAAATAGAACATCTATATCAAAGTGTAAAGAACCACAACAATCAAAAGCTGTTTAATCTCCTCCATTTAATTCTAATGCACAGTCTGTTCAGTGTAACATTTTACAACGTACTGTGCAAGAAAACAGGTAATTTAAACTTAGTAATTAATATTATAGATAAAATGACACTGCAGCAATGTTAATTACCATCGTACTGATGTAGTATAGGATATAATACATAATAGTCTTGTCTTTAATTTTAAATGTCTTAAATTGAAGTGCAACAAAGCATATTATTGCTACACTTCTACTTCTTAAATTAATGTTATTCAAGTGTACATTTGTATCCATGCAGAATGTTTTAAAATAAATCATAATTCTACTTTAACTCAAACTGGTATATTTGACGGCATATGTTTTAATGGCATAAATTAAAGAACTTCTTGATCTAAAAACTTTTTCTAAGACAGTGGAAATCATGACAGAATTATATTCCATATGAAGAATTTCCACAGTCATTTTCTTTTCCATTACAGCAGCTGTAAATCAGTTTGGAAATGAAGCACAACATTCAGCCTTTTTAAAAATAAAGATGAATCGCAAGGAGCTGTTTGATGTGTAGTAGGAACTAGACTTATATAATCAAATTGGAATTAATTCTGCACTTCTTTGGCTAAAAGATCTGGCAATTGTGCACATAAAATATTCATAACAAAACAAAGAGACTTGCATGGGAAGACCATGGAAGTTTTTACCTGCAGCTCCAGTAGGAGTAGAGTTCCCTATTAATGAATAATTGCATCTCTGCTTTTTGCAGCACCTTTACTTTTGGGTGACTTTGTTATAAATATTAAAAGAAGGGGAAAAAAACTAAATTTCAGATTTGTTCAAGTGTACTTTAATAATTTATGTCAGCCAAAATGTTCCCATTTCCAGCGCAGAAATTTTGAAATGAAGCCATTATTCAGACCCGGGATGAAAAGTACTCTAAAAACCTATGTAATTAGAAGTGCAACAATCCTATTCACCACGTCAGCCCAAGGGTAAAATGTGTACATAGGGTTTTAGCAAAATATTTGAATATACAGTGTAAGGTTCAAAGCAGAAATTGAAGTGTGACCTGAGGTTGGTTATTTCATCTCAGAACCACAAGATATGTCGCTGTATTTGAGCGAAGGTGTGTGAAGAGAAAAATCTCCAAACAGTTTCTAAGATTTGCAAATTATTTTGAAAAAATCCTTTTCTTTTTCTCCCCTCCACTGTTTAGGTCAGTGGGACAATGTACAACACAGGGAGACACGTGTCCCTGCGGTTAGACAAGGAGCACCTGGTGAACATCTCTGGGGGCCCAATGACCTACAGTCACCGCCTGGAGGAAATCAGGTTACACTTTGGCAGCGAGGACAGCCAGGGATCCGAGCATCTCCTCAATGGCCAGGCCTTCTCTGGGGAGGTATGTTACCCTGGGGGGAGGTAGCACTAGCAATTACCCACCTCTTTTTTCTGCCTGAAGGTATTTGCAAGTTAATCTGTTAAAATTGTTTCCCCCCTTAGCCATTCTGAAAATCAGTGGATTGTGTTTTTTGTAACCAAGCAATGCAGATTTTGTGACTCATATCTGCAAATGACACTGCTGTGTTTATTGTATATAAAGACACCCTCTATTCTCATCTGTGCTACTTACAAAGTAATCAGGTCTCTTTGGATGGGGCCTTTATGTCTCTTGTAAAGGCAAATACGAGATTAACCACAAAGTAATGCTGGAAGTGCTTCAAATTCCCATGGAAGTGCTACTTTTGTGTCTCACTGGTGTGTAACACTTTACCTTGAGTACCCTTCTGCCTTTGATTCATGCAAAAATAAGACGATACTTGATTCTGGAGATGATTCCACAGAACTCTGCTCAAGAAATAAAGTTAACTGCACGCGTAGTGCCTGGCAGAATGCTCATGTTAAATACATGTCTATAACCATCCCAGGAAAGACCATAATTTCATGATCCTGATACCTCTTCCAGAATGGCCCATTATTCTTGCTGGATAAATATTTTAGTGGCTTAGATGGAGCACTGTTACAAGATGTACAGTAAAGTTTGCAGACTTCCTGGGACAAACAAAGTGGGATCTTTCCGTTTTCCTTACGTAAGGACATTTTCACATAAAAGAGATGCATGAACTCTGCAGTACCTCATCCTCCTTCATCTTGGGCCATGGTTGTGAACTACCCAGCATCCAACTCTACAACTCAAAATAATGCTTCACAATAACTCTGTGTTACTGTAGGGACTGTATTTAAAGCCACTCTGTTACCATTCTTTCAGAATACCAAAAAAGAACAGCTTTTTCATCATAAACCACTTATTTTCTCAGAGAGGAGTAATCAAATGAACATCTGTATTATGCATCACAGGCTGGTGATGAGTCAGTAATGTGTGGCATTTTCTTTGGCACTGAGCAACAGCAGTTATTTAAGAGTAAGAAATTAATTGCAGAGTTGTCAAATGATGGTGTTATAATTGATGGTAATCATTGGCTTTGTTTTATAAGCTACATATAGCCATTGGCAGCTTTTTTGTGAAATCACTAATGTCTTACAACTGATTTTGGTTGCCTTTGTTAAATTCTGTAAGTGAACTTCTGTATTGCTCCTTTAAGGGCTGAAAGTAAAGGATGCTGTGGTAAACAAGGTCTTTGCTTTGCTGTTCAGACTTACATATATATTCAAACAAATATTCAAACAAAAAAAAGTTGACTAAACATGAAAGCAAAAATCTGCTTGAAACATACTACAGCACTTGTGATGTATGACCACCATTTCAGATGGTTTTAAAAGACTTTTTAAGTTTTTAATTCATCAGTCCTAGCCTATAACAATGTAAAAATGTAGAGCATTGTTTGGTAATACTTATTGTTATTAGCTAGGCTCTTCTAGTTTTGAAAATAGGAGTTCTGAAGTAATAATAATATTTGGTGTTTTCTAACAGAGTTCTCAAGTTTTTCTTAATAAAAGCAGGAAACTGAGCTAAGTGGAAATTGCTGTCAGTCAGGCAGGCACAGCTGGATCTGCAGTGTGTGCACGATTCATCTTGTTTTCTGAATTCCTCCTGCAGGGAATAAAAAGAGCTCAGCACCTTCAGAGCATTGATCGGTCCTGGTAGCCAGAGCTGGGTCCCTTAGGACAGGACAAATCACTCTGTGGAGATGCATCTCCCTTGACAACAGAGCACAGACAAAGAAAGGCAGAGGAGTTTAGATTCAATGACTGCCTTTCAGATACTGAGCTTAATTCTGTCCTTTGAGGGTGTGTTTTTCAAGGTTTCAAAAGCTGTTTTGGGCAGGTAGACAGGTGAGCTCCAGCAAGAACAAGCATTAATTACTAATTCAAACATACACCTGTATAGTTAAGTCTTACTTCTGGAACACACTGTTCCAGAGTTACAAGCCCTGATGCAAATCAGTGGTGTTGAATGGCTACAGATTTCCAGGGAAGGGCAGCAGCTGATGGAGTTATTTGAGTGTCCATCCACCTGTGCAAGTGCTGCCTGTATAAATGAGCAATCTTCCACAAGCTCTCAGCACTGGAGGATATAACATCTACTTCTCCCAGCAACAAGAAGGGGAAAGCTGTAAACAAGCCAGCTGACTTCCTGGGAGAGTGTCTTTGCGATGTCACGGGTGTTTTCAAGGCTTGCTGCTAATTACTATTCACTCCTACCTTGGATAATGCTGTCAGTGGAGATGGGATAAAGAAAAATAACCTAGGTTCATTAGTCTGTTTTAACTGGTTCAGGTAAGAATAGCAATGGCTTAGGCTTTAGGAACCAGAGAAAAATCATTGCAGGGACTGCACTGTGTGACTGCTAATTGCACACTGAGCTCTGTTACTGCTGGTCCAAGCTGTGTTGGACAAACCCTCTGCGAGCTTTCCAGAAACCTCTGTCACGCTGGGGAAACAATTCCCATGTTACCTAAGTTACCCATTCCAGTAGATCACAATCAGAATTATTCCTGCTGCTCCTCTCCTCCATTCCCATCCATGTCTCTCCCCTCATTTTCACTGAGGTCTCCCAGTTGTAGTAGAGTCAGGACATTGCAGAGAGAGGGGTGCCTGGGGAGAGGGCAGGGGACAGGGCAGCACCTCTCCCTTTCAGCACTGCCAGACTTAGACTGGCTCAGACCTAAATTAAATCCAAGTCCAGACAAAGCAGAAGCCTGTAAACAGCCCAAATACACCTTTGAACCAGCTGCAATGTCCTTTATACATCTGGAAACCCTACCTGATGTCCACACTAAGGAAGTAGTTTATTTTAGGGACCTTTATTGCCTACTTCTGCAAATGGGCAGGCACTCAGAGCAAGCTGGAGAGCATTGGAGTGGTACCATGGCATGAAAAACAGCCTAGAAATAGCAAATTGCTTCAGAATGTCCTGTGGACTGAATGATACCAAGAGGCTTGTAATTTCCAGGCTTTAGCTTATAACTAGGTTTTAAAGGCTGTCAAGAGAGATCTCTACAATAATCTGGTTATCTTTTAGCCCCCAATTACCACTTTAGTAGACAGAATAACTGAACTAATGTTTAAATAGTTTGAATTAAAAGGCTTTAAAACTGTATCAGATTATCAATATGTTTGGCACTGGTACCATGGAAAGGCAGGCAGGCTTTGGAATGTTTAAATAAATAAATGGAGTTTTTACTTGTCCCTAGGATACAGACTCAAGTGAGTTTAATTCCCTGTTCTTTGCAGGAGCATCCTACTGTATTATAATGATTAAAAGAAAGTCTTGGCTTAAGCAAAGTTTCCAACTAAGACAACAGCCATTTGTGTCTGCTGCCTAATACCTCTATGCAAAACAGGATTTAATGCTTCAGAGTCTGTATTATTTAATGAGAAAGACCATTTTCCATTCAAACAGCAGAATTGGCCTGAGTGCTGTAGTTCAGGCACTGTCTGCCTTGTTAAAATAAAAAAGTAACAACTTCCGAAAAGGTTCATGGTGAAGATGGCACCCTTTAACTTTACCATGTGGCAAAGTCATAAAAAACTTTTATGGTCATTTTTTTTTCTTAAGCATAAAAATGAAAAATATGCTGCAGGAGACCTCCAATCACTTTGTGGCTGTGCACTGTGGCAGCCTTATCAATATCAAGGCAGAAAGTCAAGGAGCTTAATTATTTGGGGTTATGCACATTTCACAAACTGAGTGGCTGGAGACTTTCAAACAAGAGACTACAGTCCACAACCCATGAAAAAAAAAATTTCTTCTCTGCCCACCCTTCCAAAAGTCCATGGACTGATTATAAACACACAAGTATGTCATTTGCTATAGAGGAATTAAAATGAAAGTGAGAAGAAGGATCTAGATAAATGGACATGTATTGCTGTACACACAGTTTGGAACAGATTTACTTTTGCTGCTGCTAAAAGCTGCTGAGAAAACCAACAGCAAAATACAAGAAAACAGAGAAGCTGGAAGTGATAAAAGGGAGAAGCTGGAAGTTGTGAAACACCAGTCTCCTCTTGCTACTGCCATTTCTTTAACTACAGGAGTGTTCTGTGTGAGTGGGAGACTTGTAGTGATAGTAAAGAATTACTTACCAGGGAGATCAGTGTTGTAAATCCAACTTGGGATATTTTTAGAAGCAGGACTGTCAATATAGACAGCCTATAAGAACCAGCCAGCCAGCTGGGATCGTTTAATCCAGACTGCAGCAGAATTAAGATTTTGTGTTAAATCACAAACAACAGCTCTGTTACTGAGACCTTCTGTACACCCTGACTTGCCTGTGAGGTTCCAAACAACCTTGCCAAAACACCTCATGGTGGTGTCAATTATAGACGAAAAGCTTGAAATCGGATTGTGCTAGCACATCATCCTTTCTCTTCTTCAGGGGAGGAGGATTAAATCAGATAGTGATGCCATTGAGGAGGGAGGACAGGAATCACCTTCGTCTTCCTAACGCCACTCCTCCAGGTTCTCACAGAGCCAGCTGTGAGCAGCCCCTACTACATCAGGTAACCCCAGCGCTGCTGCCAATAGCTCACAGAAGGAAGTTCAAAAGTCAGATTTTTCAGTTGCCACAGGCCACTGGTAATAGCATTTTGGAGCCTCTCTTGGAAGTGGTGCAGGTCATTTTTAAGTATTGCAGCCAGAAGGTAAGTTTACTGTGTTCCAATGCTTATTAATGTTCAAAAATAAGCCTCTGAAAAAAGTACTAGCTGAGGGAACATGTGTCTTAATAGAAGGGGAGCTTAGTAAAATCTCTGTAGCCTTCAGATTAATGTTGAGCTTCAAAGGAGGAAGTCAATAATGGTAATGAATTAAATTGCTATAGGAACAGAATGTAAATCAGGGAGAGGTGGTAGTATTGTCATCACTAAAGTATAGGGAGACTACTCACATGAGTAATTCAAAATCACTGGAACATGAATATGTGCTTCAATTGTAAGAATGCACCTCTGTCCTCACTAAAGATTACGGATCCCCTCACCCAAAATTTTATACAATATCAATAAAAAGCAGGGTTAAAATCCCAAAAGACACTTATTCACAGAATATTCTGTGTTGAAGGAACCCACAAGGATCATCAAGTCCAACTCTTAAGTGAATGGCCTGTACAGGGTTATTGTGTGTTTCTAAACCAAATTTAATTTTATGGTTTAAGTTAAATGGGCTTTTACTGCTTGTTAATAAACAAAATGCAGCTGTTATTTCTTACCAAGAAGGCCTCTCCTTCTGAACTACTCTACTGGAGCCCACAAGAAAGATTACTTTCCAGGAAAGGGAAAGTGAAATTTTTATGGTGTATTTTACATCAAAAGGCTGTAAACTTCCTGCACTGACTACATGCTAAAAATAAATCTTAATCCTCAGTGACCTTCAAAAGCAGTTTCATCTTTAACTTTGTCGGAGTAGTTGACTTTTAACTTATGTTCCTGTAATTTTTTGGCTAGACAGTCATCTTCAATATACACTTGTTAAAGAAAAAATCCCAAAGTTCAATAGCCAGGAGAAGTTCTAAAATCAACCAAAGTTGTAGCAACTATAAATCATTGATCATAAATATATAAATAGAAAAAACACACAGTGAGTACAGCTCATTTTTATAGGAATGGCCACATTGCCAGGCAGCACCAGGATACTCCTGCAGTCACAGGTTTACATTTAGTGTCACTGTAGCCACACTGCCCTTTTTAAAGGAAAATTAGATTCTAGAAATAGACTGCTTTATCCCTCCCTTAGGAAAAACCCTTAATTACACAAATCAAGCTATATGATGACCAAACTTTGTAACAGCAATAAAGAATTTTACTTCATGTATAATCAGCTTCTCCTATCATAAATAGCATTCCTGTTATTTTTTCACCTTTCTAAAACTTGACTAGCAGTGGAAATACAAATAAGGTTTTTGACTTCTTTTTTCAAGGGAAGAAGTTACAGTGCATACTGCAGGCCTAAGTGTGCATTTTATGATAGTTCTGGCAGAACAGGAAAATGGTTTTATTTGTAATAAGTTGTAATAGGATGTTTCTCTTGGTGGATACATCCCAGAAATTCAGTTATTGCCCCAACAGGAATCAGGATTGGACCTGATAGAGCTGTGGCTTCCTGAATACAAACTAAGAAAAAGATACAGGGACAGAATTACGTATTTCTGTCTTTTAGCAGAAAGACTGACAATAACATATAATTGAAAGGAACAGTCATTTAATTTTATAATCCCAAACAATCATTAGAAACCATCTGGAGATTGAACCTTTACAGCAGTCTTTTAGTACATCATCATTCTGATTATTTAGTCATGCTAAAATTGCACTGTGTCTTTTTGGAATAATTGAATACATTAATTTCAGACAACAAAACAATACAGAAGCCACCTAGCCACCTGATTCCTGCAGATCATTAGCTGATTTCTAGAAAGCATCCTTAAATATTCGAGAATTTTGTGTATGGCATTTAAGGGAATTTCCCCTCAAGCACTGAATGCCAGGCTGTTGAATTTGGGTACCAGCTGCTACACTACATTGATGTTCTCTTTGTCATTTCCTTTGTGATGTGCAACAGGACATTTCACTCCCAAATCAGTTCTGGCAAGAACCAGAAATGTTTCTCTGTTTGCTCACTAAAGCCGGAAAGCATCCATATTCCCTGGATTTCTCCATGTTTTACTAAAGCACATGATTATTCCTGGATTCTGCATAGCAAATTCCAGGTGTTTGATACAAGGAGCTCCATTCTTGGGGGCCAGCATTTTTTTCTTTCTGTCTCTTGCTTTTCTGAGGATTTTGGGATACAAGCCCCATAGATACTGTCTGCTATACACTGAATTCCAAGAAACTCTACAGGCAGAATTTCAGAGGGGTTGTATTTCATTACCTACGCATATGTGGGCATGTCTTGCCAGAAAACTTTTCTTTGTTGGAAACTCCTTTTCTGAATCTTATGAGCTCTCCATCCCTTAGCAGGAGCTGTCCAAACAAATTCCAAGCTTTATGACAGTGTCAGCTCATTAATGTAGCATGTGAAACAGCAAGATACCTTCACGGAATAATAAATATTGAATTTCTTAGATCCTGAGTGAAACAGATTCCTTTAGTAATAAATATATTTTTGCACGTGTTTACTTTTTGGTTACCAACTGTTCTCTTTTAAAAGGGGAGGGAGAAATGGAAGAGTGTCAATGTACTGAGAGCACAGTCCATTACTGACTGTAATCTAAATCCCTCTGGTGCCTCAATTTTAAAATCCAGCACCATAAAGCAATAAGGTGGAGTTTTTCTGCTTAGAGTAGCAGCTATAGGATTTGCTCTTTTAAACCACTTGGACATGAAAACATTCAGCACTCTAAACCTCCAGTGTCACTTCTGAAGTATTCACTTTGCTTCATTCCAAATTACTATCATTTGCTTGGGGTGACTTCACTTGCTACAGGATGACTCTTCTTTAATCGAAGAGTAATTTACCACCGCAGGCAAAAAACTATGCACATTTTGAAATGGGTTTTGTTTTATGTCACTTGTTAATCAGTTTTCCAGTACAATTTTTGTATGCTTTTTCTCCAAATACATTTAGTGTAATGTTCCAAAGAAAGGAGCAATCCTACTAACAACCTGTACAAAGCAACTACTGTGGACAACCTCAAAAGAAAATAAAATGCAATTATAGGCATTTTTATTATTATAATTTAGCAAAACCATAAAAAACAGTGAGCAGTTACTGTAAACATTACCCTGGGCAAAACTCTCATGAAGGCAACGGACTTTGGTCTGGTGTAAAACTATGATTTGGTGATTGTAACACAGACTTTGCCAGGTGCATGCAAAGCCAACTTTTAGTGTACAAGGCACATTCTTATATACTGTTCCAAACTAGCAGTTCAGCAGCTACAAACTTCAGCTTCTAGGGTCATATCTTTTGCATCTCCAATGGCTACAGATTACAATCTCTTCGCCTAATCTCCTGTTAACTGTCCTGCTCTTTGTCATGCCTCCTGCTCTTTGTTTTGTCTCCTGCTAGATTCCGTGGCGACCCTCTGAATCCTCACAATTTGGTATTTCTGTACCTATGTAGACTGCAGAAACCCCTGTTAGCCCAGTCTGTCCTCACTGATAGTACTCCTAAGATGGATGAGGGATGCTGGGAGTCAGATAATAAATAGGAGAGTCCAGAGTTAATGACAGATGAGCCACAACACTGAGGATCCAGTGAAGCTCCTGAGCCCGTTTGGTGCTGAGCACTCACACCCCACAAGTGTCTGTCTCAGTAAATGTCTAAGTAGGAGTAAACCAAATTAATTCTGAGAGCAAGCTCAGCCCTTGCACCCAGACAGTGGGGAGTCTGGAAACTCATCTTTAGCGATTTTTATTTTACACTGTGAAAATGGAAGAGCTTCAGACAATGAATGTGACCCTAATTCCGAACAATCTGAAGTTACTGGCAGAGTCCTCTTGTGGGAGATAGGAATTCCTGGCTCATTTCCATAGCCAGGGCAGGCACAGGAGGCAGCCACAGTTTTCATCATCCCAATGGATGTGCTGGTCACTGTGCCTTGAGACCCGAATGGGGAGTGGGAGCACCACATCCCTCGAGGACTGAATGAGGCCAGGAGGAACTCCAGCTCCCACCTCTCCCTCCTCCCAGGTAGTAGTCCATGTTTCCTAATACACAGTGGCAGCTGGGAACCCTCACTATCAGCTCCCTGACCTTCTGATAATTTCTGTAGCTTCAGCAACTCTTCTTATAGATCTTTGTCCCTTACTTTATGTTTAGCCATTTCTTATGACACATTTTAATATCTTAGCAAAAAGCCTACTAAATCGTGTAATTTCTAGCTGCCTTTTTATTACATTTTCAGGGATTGCTGGGAAGTGGCAGAATGTCTTAGAGTGACTTTATGGGTATATCCCATATCACCTGCTCGATGCCCAGAAAATGAATCTTGTACCTTTCTGTGCCTTGAAACTGAGCCTGGGAAGGGAGAGAAGAAAAAAAAACAGTCAGAAGAACTTTTTCAAAGCAGTTCTGTGCTTCAAAGTCACTACTCCTTTCCGTTGTTCTTCTGCTGTGGGGAGTGATAGCTGCTGCTGCAGAGAAGAGAGGAAGCACCTGCCTTGCTTTCCAGTGAGCTCTCAGCTCTGTTTCCTTCTTAAGGAGAGAAACTGAGTTTTCCCGAGACTTTAGTTTCTTCTCTTCTGGACTTATTCAGAATACCAAAACATCAAAACCTCACTGGGAGACCTTCCACCAGCCTGCAGTGGGGTCTTCTCCTCTGAATTTGTGTCAAACCGGGACACAGAGTTACAGTTTTCATTTAGAATACTGACTTGACCTTCCTCCATCACTGTAGACCTTTCCTGGCATGCAGTGCCTCCAAGAAAGTCAAAATAGTTTAAATTTGAAGTATTTCATTTTAGCCATCTCTGTAATTTCAATAAAGACTGGGAAGGAAATACTTCTAAATAGGAAGGAATACTTCTAAATTTTGTTTTCTTTAGACAAAACTGTGATAGATAATGGATTGGGATATTTTACAAACAATAAAGGGAAGCAAAATTAAGTTTTGTTATCATTTCAGAAGCATGTCTTTCTAATATTATAATTAAAACAGTTTCTCAGGGATAGCTACTTTTAAAATAGCATGCAAATGATAGCAGCCACAATGGCATCAGTGCTAACACTGTGAAGAATTAAAATTTACAAAGTTAAACCACATTTATTCCAAGTCAATTTTCTTTCCATTTATCTTTTAATATCTCACCTTTATCTGTCTGCATTCTTATCTTTGTATAAACTAACTGGATGTTACAGCATACACCTGCCACGATTTGGTGGTTTAAAATTCAGTGGGAATTAATTAATTATGTTCAACTACTTTTCAGTGGTTTGGTTGGGGTTTTTAATCTACTTGCCATGGAGACATTTTGTCACTGACAATTTGCCATAGGCACATTAGGAAAGCACTATATACAAGTTATTACTCTGAAAGTTCTATCAAATGCAAAGAGAGTTCTGATTTTAGCTAAAAAAGCAAGTTCATTACTGTCCATCTCTTTCTATCATCTCAAATTTTATTTACTTTTTCTTATCTAAGTATGAGCATATCACTACCATATAGTCCCTGGAAATTCTGCTAATAACAGATTTAACTTGCTTTTAAGGCAACACAGCCTTAATCTAGTTAACCCTCAGTGTACGACTGGCCAGAAACAGCTGTCACATTCTCTCAAATGCAAAATTCCTATGAATAAAGAAAATAGATTTTTAAAAGTTATTTTCCAAGGCATGTTCAATGTGAACAGGATATATTTTGTGTATGCAGTTACACAGATCTTTGCTCTTCTCACCTTTAGCAATTTCCTTCCCATTTCCTCTGACAATCAAAGCACAGAGTGATCAAGGCTGGAGCTATCAGTCCCATACAGCACCTCCAGGCCAGCATGATGCTTTGAAGTCCATGTCCACAGCACAGCATGTGGGGATGGCCCCATCACTTCCCATGCTGACACAGGAATTAATCTGACAGCATCCACAGCTAAAGGAGCTCACCCACCCAGTTCTCACTACCTGCTGCTCTTTTGCCTCCCTGAAGACTGAAATACCCTGGTGAGGTTGTGCAGACCCAACTTCTTCCTTCTGCCCCAATCCACCAAACTCTCAATGCAGCACTTGCACTGCACTAAAATTCATTAAATAAAGCATTAAACAAGGATGGCTTTCAAATTGGGGTTCTGCTGAGATTCTCCAGAAGAAGCAAACTTTTATCCTCTATTTTATTTTTGGGAGAACAGAAAAGGTTATGGTAATGTAAGTTTGTATACTTGCCTGAAATAAGGAATTCTGATTCAGAAAAGGATAAAAGACTTCTTAGTACTACTAAGTGTACCACTGTCAAGTGCTTTAGAAGACAGGTTAGTGTTCGTTGCTTGCTCTCTTCACATATAAAAACAGGGAAGGGTCAATAAAAGATCACAAAAATATGCTACCAATAAAAACATTAAAAATGCATAAAGCATTTGCAGAACAATCCAACATGGGCAGAACCTGAAGCCCTCTTTACCACACATTCCTTTAGCAGAACATGCCTGTACTTCAGAAACAAAAACTAATAATCAAAGGGCCAGACAGAGCTCTCATCCCAGTTCTGAATATTGTGGCTTTGGGGCTTGTGGGCTGTTCTGAAGAGTACTGTGGCACTGGCCTGTGGAGCCAATTTTACTCAAAATACAAATTACTACGCTTCAGTTTTTTAAGTTTTGGCACATTTTGTTCCATTTTTACCTTCAGAGCAGTGGTGGCAGTGAGATATTTCCAGTGAGGTGGCTCATGGACAAGCCTAAGACTTGCTACTGTGGTTTCAACCGTGCAACCCAGCCCTGACCCTTACTGCTTTGGGCGTAATTAGTGCCATGAAAGAGGCATCAGGCAGGAATATTTCCTTGCACATCCAAGGCTGCAAATCACAGCCTAACCCCAGGAACTCTTGTGTAAGGCAGAGTTCTCTATGGGAGCCTTAAAGCCCCCCTGCTCTTGGTGCCCAGATTGTCCCTTTGAAAGTCTGTCTGTACCCACAAACATAATTTTATTCATACTCAGCCCTTCCTTGGGGAGGGACATCACAGGAAAACCAGCCAGTTCCTGAAGGCATCAGGTCTGCAGGCTCTTGGATAAATCACAAGACAAACTGGCAGGAAATCAGGGAGCTTTTTGATAGTCTCTGCTTGCCTTTCAGAAAAAAATCTCTGAAATCAAGTTCCCTCCACAAGGTACTTTGGTTTTGACACATAAGCATTTTCCAGCAAAACCCTGTTTCAGCAAAAAAAATTCCCAACTAGTTCTGCTTATGATTAGTGCAAGGCCTTATTCTGTGTGAAGCCCAAGGGTGTGTTCAGTTAAAAGGATTTTCACTGTTTGATTTATAGCTTACAGTCTCCCCATCTACTGTTCCTATGTCACAAAAGGCACAGTAGAGGAGCTGTTCTTCCTCCTGACTGGTAGAGCCATTCCCTGGGGCAGCTAATTAGAAAGGAAAAAAAAAATCACCCTTATTCTTCCAGATTCTAATGAATGTCAGTCTGTTCTAGTCTCATAGGATTTTCTTTTAGAAATCCAGGAAAATGATAAACGGGAAAATGGCAGGAGAAAAAAAAAAAAAAAGGAAG